>CM035091.1:53871628-54471628 GCA_020205505.1 Panax japonicus | reverse complement strand
GGCATTACGCGAAATGACTGAAGAACGAAACGAGCTGAAAGTGCAGGTGGAGAAGATGAAGGCTGAAGGTGGTGGATCATCTGAAGGAACCAGCAAAAGGATAAGAAGAAAAGAAAGAGAAACAAAGACAGCGACAACTCTGGAAATTTGAACCCGAAGAAAAAGAAAGCTTGTAACAAGTGTGGTAAAACTCACGTGGGGGAATGCATGATGTGAAAGAACGTGTGCTTCAACTGTAAGCAGGAATGACATATCTCTTTGCATTGTCCTAAACCGAATATGAAGAAGTGTTTTTCATGTGGGCAGACGGGTTATGGATTCAACAAGTGTCCCAACAAGAAGAAGATTGGAGAAGGAAGTGGTCGGTAGACAACTTAGATATATGTAATCGTATCTTTTGGTAGAAGTTTCTGATATTAAGATATGTAATATCAAGAATAATGTTTGAACATATGTAAATATATGTTTGTATGAATAAAATATTTATTTTCTATATGAATATAAGATTAAAATGAAATTGTGTGTTCTTAAAACTCATACTTATGTGACATTCTTGACTCATAGTTATATGAAATATTTATGAACCCCTCAGCGAATGGACGCCAAAGGTCAGACTAGGGTAAGTTCGTAAACTCATATAATTGTGGCCAGGTTATGAACTCATAAGTGTGGTTTTATGAACTGAAAATTGTAATGTGTAATTGGAGAATGCCAACTTTTTGTGTAAAGTTGGGGTATTGCAACTTTTGTAAAGTTGTGCGTGTTAACCCTAGTATTATTTTAAAGGGATAGTTATATGTGTTAAGTACTATAGGTACTATGTGCTATTTGAATAAATATATGATTACTTGAGAATTATGTGTTGAATTCTTATTGTGTTAAGAATTTGTGTAGAATAAGAGTATTAATATAAGATTTTCATTTAAATCAGATCATGCCGCCAAGACGACAGAATCGAAACCAAAGAGAAGAACAATCAGTGAATAACGAAGAAGGTCAAGTGGACCCGATGCAGAATTTTGTAGATATGTTGGCCCAAGCTATGGAAAATAGGGTTCCAGACAAGGGAAGACCAAGGAATCAGCCAGCCGACAGATTGGCTAATTTTAAGGATTTTAAAGCGGTAGGACCGCCTGAATTCAAGGGGACTACGGATCCGATCGAAGCCCAAACTTGGGTAAAAGAGATGGAGAAAGCGTTCGTGATTGCGCGTGTGGCGGAAGAGAAAAAGACGGCTTTTGCAACATATCTAATGAAGGGAGAAGCCAATTATTGGTGGGAGACGAATCAAGCGAGAGCTGGTACAACGGTGGTGACGTGGGCCAGATTTAAGGAATTGTTATTTGAGAATTATTTCTCACCGAGTATGCAAGCTCGGATGGAAGTTAAGTTCTTGGAACTGAAGTAGGAGAATTTGTCTGTTTCAGAGTATGCTGCTAAATTCAACGAATTGGCGCGATTTGCACCTCATCAAGTGGACACCGAAGCTAGAAAAGCAAGAAGATTTGAGAACGGATTGAAGTCGGGGATTTACAACAAAGTAGCGGTGCTGCAGATCAATACGTTTGCGGCTCTATTGGAGAAAGCATTAATTGCTGAAGGAGGAAGCGAGGCTGCATCTCGTTTTAACCAGGAGAAGAAGAAGAATACCAGTGAGGGTGGAAGCAGCGGTGGTAGTAACCTAAACAAGAGGAAGTGGAGCGAGAATACCCAATCGGGTAGCAAAGCTGAAGGGAATAAGAAAGGAGGAGGGCCTTGTGCAAATTGTGGAAAGAATCACGCGGGACTTTGTTTGAAGAAGAAGGGGGTTTGTTACAACTGTGGATAAGAGGGGCATATGTCGCCAAATTGTCCTAGCCCGAAAAAGATTCAAAGTTGCTATACGTGTGGATCGATTGATCATCTGGTGCGGAATTGTCCGAAGAAGAATGCAGAAAAAGAAAGTTCCAACAAGGGACCTGGTGGTGGAACATTGGCGATTTGAGGACCTGCACAGCCAGGAAGACCAACAGCCCGTACATTCAACATGACGGCGCTAGACGCAGTGGCTACTCAGGAGGTAGTAGCAGGTAATGATTTCGTTTAGACATTTAATTACGCGAGTATTATGATTTAAATAATTCTGTGAACTGTTATCTTTTATAGATTTAAGTCACAGGTTAGAATTTGAAACACAAAGTAATATTGTGTTGATCAAAATAAATTGATGATACAACTTTAAAAGATTGTAGAGAATAAGAAAGCGGTGATTCCGAGGACGGAATCCTTTTAAGGAGGGGTGAATGTGATAACCCTGGATTTCGAATAATCCAATATTTGAGAATAACTTTTTTTTTATTAATATTAATATTAATTATCAATTTGGTGGCAAATATATGTGATACGAGTCTCGAGAAAGTCAATTTGTGTATTGACTAATAATTTTAGAGTAGAGTTGTGCTTAACAACTTTAGAAAACCCTAACCCTAATTTTCGGATAGGAATTCGATAGAAAATACAATTAAAATAATTGTATTGTTGATTATTTGTTTGTACTGTTTAGAAATGTTGACCAATAGTTGACTGGATAAGGTTTGTAATTAATAAACATTAATAAGGGATTTAAAACCCTAATCTTAAATTTAGAAAATAATTTGTACAATTAAAACCCTAATTGTACGCCGGGAAACCCTAATTTCAAAACCGGGAATTATAAACCCTAATTAGGAAACCCTAATTTTTTTTAGCATGCCTAAAGTGTTTGTTAAACTTAAATATGATTAGAAAACACTAATTATATTTTTGTAAGTTAAGTTTCTATTTTAGAAACCCTAATTTTTATTTTAGAAAATTTATTAAACCCTAAATTGAACAATTGTGGGAACTAGAAATTTTTGATACCTAATGGGTTCAAATCATAAACCCTAATCCAAGCCCTAAACCCTAAGGGGTTGTACAAATTCCATGTTTATCATTTAATTTATATTGCTAATGTCAAAAATGCCCTTTATGGGATTTTTATTAGTTAACTTGCAAAATTGTCCAAATCTTTAGTTGGTGACCAACTTCATTGACCAATGTGACACAAAATCTCAGCAAACCAACCTTCATGTGCCAGCAAGATCATATCTAACCACTAGATATGCTATATAAGAGAATCAAGAGAGAGAAAATGCAAAGAATTAGCCATTTTTACATTTTGTTCTCACCAACTCCCTCTCTCTTTAGAACCTCCGAATTTCTTAAGTAAATCAGTCATAAATTCAGTCCCTTGATTAATCAGAAACATATTAGAGAATCAAGATCAAGATTTGGCAAGAAAAGGTATAACCGAAAGTTACAATTTTGATCTTTGTTGCTTAAGAAATTTTTTTTGTTTAAGTGTTTATTGTTGTGTTATAAGATGTTTTTAGTTGATCTATGTTGATCCATGAAGGATCCATAGTATCAAAATGCTTTAAAAGTGTGTTTTACAAAATCTGTTCTTGAGTTGGAAAAGTGGTCTGACAAGAAATATCAGTCGCCACAGATCCTTGCTCGTATAGGTTATATGTTGTTTTAAACTTGATATTAGTAGTCTGTTATGTGTTCTTTAATCTGCAAAAGAAATCAGAGTCATTGCATGTCTGGATTTGAAGATATAATCGGTCAAAACCCGTTGACCGGGCTTGACCGAGTAAAAATCTGGGTTACCCAGAAAGCGAAAAACCGAACCTGACAAGATCTTTGAAGGTCCATATCTGTCAGGTTGTTTGTTGTTTGTTGATGTTGTTGTATACATGTTGTAGCCTGTAATATCGAGTCTAAGTAATTGCCTTTATATTCCATATACATCAAATGTATTGGATTTTATGGATGGTCAAACTAGACCACCCGAACTGATTTTATGTTTCTGGGAAATCCTGAATCAGTATGAACAAGGATTTTGTCAGGGTTTGACCGGATTTGATCGAGCGTATATGTTATTTTTGGACTGAGATCTTAATATCTCGTTGTTAACTGTCATGTATACTACCATTATAAAGCAAGAAATAACCAAAACAATGATCAGAACTTAGATCAATTTGGACTGGAAAGTACCAGGTCGAACTGCCTGGGTTTCTGGAAAAACCCAGGTGACGTCTGACAGGATGTTTGATAGTCCAGATCATCTTGTTGTGTTGTTGTTTGATCTAAGTGTGAGTTTCATGTTGTAGTGTTACATTTTGGCTACACGATCACACTTCAAACAAGCCCAGAAACTATTTTGGCTGAGAATTAGAGGCAGTCAAAGTAGCAACTTGAAGCTGCCGGCTGTCAGTGTTCTTGAGCTCAAGAACACCAGCAGCGACGCTTTGTGTCGCTAAAGGCCTATAGCGACGGTTTTAATTAATTTTATTTTCAGAATTTCCGAAAATTATTAAAAAAAATAGAAATAAATTCTAAAATTTACCAAAAATGGTTTTAAAAATTATTTTAAATTATAAAAAATAATTTTTGACCAATTGGAATATTTTTCTTTAATATTTATAATTATTTAAATATTAAAGGTATTTAATTTATTTAATTAGTGTATTAAATAAATTAGAGAAAAATGATTTAATATTATGAAAAATCATTTTAAATAAGAAAAATGTATTTAAAAATATTTTGAGTTATAAAATGTAACTTTTAATATTTTTGGAGAATTTTCATTAATAATTTAATATTAAAGATATTATATTTATTTGATTATCAAATTAAATAAATAAGATAAAAATGATTTAAATGATTTAAAAATCATTTTAATTAAGAATAAATTGTTAGAAAATATTTTAAATTATAAAATATAATTTTCAATATTTTTGGAGAATTTTTATTAATAAATTAATATTAATGATGTTGGATTTATTTAATTATTATATTAAATAAAGGAATTAAAAATGATTTTATTGATTTAAAAATTATTTAAAAATGAGAAAAATGATTTAAAAATATTTTAAGATTATATTTAATGACTTTTAATATTTAGATAATAATTTCATTAATATTTATATATTAATGGTGATGATTTAAAAATGATTTTAATTATTTTAAAAATCATTTAAGTAGAATATTGATGATTGAAAAATATTTGAAGTTATTGATGATAACTTTAATATTTTGAAAAGTATGTTATTAATATTTTGATATTATTAAATATTAATAATGATAAGATTATTTGATAATTAAATCATTTAAAAATGATTTAAGTATTTGAAAAATTATTATAATTATAATAATTGCTTGATAATTATTAAAAGCTTCTGAAAAATATTATTAATGACAATCAATGTGTTAATTGTCGGATAGGGTAACCAGAACACCGAGAATGGACCGAAGTCCAACCAGACCGAAATAGTTAAACTTGTTATGTGTTTATATAGGTTATAAACACCGATTTGACTGTGTGCCAATGTGCTTAGGAGAATTTTGACTGTGAATACAGTGCTGTGTGATATAAATGTTTGTACTAATTGTGAGACCTACATTATTGGTTATAGGTCTTTCGAAATCAGATAAGTATATTGTGTAGCTGTAATCAGCGGAAGAGGCAAGTTCCCTAACTCAACCTTGAGTTATTTCATTAAATTATATATATATTCGTAGAATTACTGTTGTTGGATATTCATATCTGTAGAAGTTAGAATTGACAGTACAGATAATTCCTGTCGATTGTCAAATTATGTTGAGAAATGTCTTAGCCAATTATTCTGGTTAGACAAATATTTGTAAAAACTTGTTAGGTTTGAAAAGAGAAGCAAATAGAATTTGAAATCCCAGTATTTCGTTGTAAAATCAAACTTTTGATTCTAAGACTGAGAAGAACAACCTTTTATATAAAGGAAACATTTTGTTGGTCGTGAATTCGACCTTTGCGCGCGTTTTGAGTATTATGCATAATATAGGGTATAATAAGCTGATCACTTGTTGTACTTACAGAGGGGTATGATTTAATCTTTATGGTTATATGATACACCTAAGTATTTATCAAAGTAAATCTTTGATATCTACCCGAGAAAAATAAGTTCAAGATCTTGTGTGATCGCTCAGTATAAAACCGGAAAACATTCCACTTTGATATTTCGTAGAATTGATTCTTGATTATTCATTAGAATATCGTAGAAACTTTGAAAGCGTTGTACTCTTTCATTATTGAATTATTGTGGTATAGAATACGAGAAAAACTTGTTATTGAATAACGATTTGTTTAGCTATTTCAAAGTTCCCCGAACTTTGATTTCATTCTATCAAAATAGATAGACTGTTGTTTTGCATTGTTATACATTTATTGTATGTATTAACTTGCGGGGCAAATTAGTTGCTCACCCTTGCTAAATAAAATTTTTCAGCTAGAGATGAAGTTGCAGGAGGTGCTGCAAAGGACAAAGGCAAAGGCGTAGTTATAAATTAGTTATATTAAACAGTATTATTTATATTGTTGTATTGTAAACCCTTTTTGTATATCTAAAGGGTATGTTTGTAAAGTTAAGGTTAGAAAACCTGGGTGATGTATTATGAAACTCTGATAAAACTTATGTAAGATACTATCTATATATATATTATGGGTAGTTAAATGTTATTTATATTGTGGATCGTGAACACCAAACTCGGGGGTCAGGTAACCCGAATTTGGGGGTGTCACAGGAACTTGTTTCATCCTTAGAGATTAGAAAGAAAACCCATATGAACCTGGTTTAGTCGTCGACTATGACCAGTGAGTATCTCTTTCCTCCTAGACTAGTTGTTGGAATTGGCCCGAATAGATCCATGTGAAGCAACTGCAGAGGCTTGTCGATTGAGTTGGCAATTTTGCTCTTAAATGAGATTCTGGTTTGCTTTCTAAGCTGACAGGCATTGCATGACCTTTCTTTCATGAATTTTAACTTGGGTAGGCCTGCAACAATATCTTTTGAGGCAAGCTTGGACATGCTTTTGAAGTTTAAATGAGATAATCGTCTATGCCATAGCCAGCGTATTTCTTCAGATGCTTTGTCCAGAAAGCATATTATTTCATTTGAGCTTAGCTATCCAAGATTCACCGTGTAGACATTTCCTTCTCTTGTTCCGATTAGTTTTACAACAGATATCTTTAAATCTCTGACTGGACACTGATTATTGAGGAATGTTACTTGATGACCCTTGTCGCAGAGTTGGCTAATGCTTAGAAGATTGTGTTGTAATCCTTCTACATAGGCCACTCTACTGAAGGACACTGCTCCATTTCCAGCTGAGTCATATCCTCTTGTCTTGCCAGAGCCATTATCTCCAAAGATGACTGAGGGACCGTCCTTTTTCTATGTAGTTAGACATAAGTTCTTTGTTCCCAGTCATGTGCCTTGAGCATCCACTATCCAGATACCAGGTCGTGATCATGGAGCTTTTTTCTTGTGGTAACATCAAACCTTCATTTTGGTACCCAAATTTGCATGGGTTCTATTTTGTTAGTACCCTTGTAAACCCAAATCTGTTTGATCTTGGGTCTCACATGTATGTAATTATTATAGCACTTTGTAGCCTTGTGACCAACTCTATTGCACACAAAACACTTAGTATAATGCATGCATGTTAGTGTGTGAGAGTTCATCCTCCATTTAAACTTTTGTGATTCTTTAGTCATCCTTATGTTAAACTGATTTTCCTTCTTCCACATGTCATTGGGTCTCATGAAATATGAGGAGTGTATCTTACCTCTACTGTACCTTCCCAGTTGGTTCGTAGAGTTTGTTTTATTTGACTCTGCGATCCTTCGAGGCTGGTGAGTAGAGGATGCATTACTCTTCTATTTTCTGAAGCCCAGGCCATCATGAGATCCTTTACTCCTTTGAGTATGGATGGAAACAGTAGAACATGGTTGGGCTGGTTCTTTCTTCTGTGAGGATTTCACAAATGTAATGCCTCTACTAAAACTTGAAGCATTACTAGTGCTAGTTTCCTTTATTTTTTTTCATACATGGCTCTGAGGTGGATTTCCCAAAGCCTATGCCTGTTCTGTCAAATGTAATTCTCTGACTAAGGAGCAGGGAGTCCATGGATGATGAGGATTTGTTCCATGTAGAGATAGTCTTTTCTAGTTCCTCAACTTTAGAGGTTAGATTGGACTCTCTTTGTGCATTGAGCTCATTAGTCTATTTTAAGATCTCATTCTTAGCCTCAAGCTTGGAGAGAAAGTTAGTACTTAGAAGAGATTTTTTTAGCTCTTCTTGAACTTTCTTTTTCTCCTCTTAAAGAATTGAATAATCCTTCGATAGAACTCTGAACCACTTCATGTATTGATGTAGATCAATTGTTATGCCATGCAGTGCAGTTCTCATTTGCTATTTTTTTTTGTTGACCACATTTTCGAATAGATCATCTTCTAATGATTGAAACAAAATGTTCTTAGCCTTCTTTTCGAGTTGAACAGCTCTCTTCTCGTTGTCTGTCAACTCCTCTTTGACTTTAATTTGTATTCTGTTTGGATCGTCTGTAGTTGGTGCAAGCTTTGTTGGAGCATATGGCCCATTCTGAATAGTCTCAAATAGATCTTCATCCATAAAGTCCATGTATACTTGCATCCTAACTTTCCAGTTTACAAATTTATCTTTGTTGCACATTGGTGGCTTGCTGCTTCTTCCAGTCCTTGATTCACTTGGTAAGTGTGACATTGGATCTACTTAAGCTTTGTAGGATGTATAATATAACCTGCTCTGATACCAATTATTAGTTCCCGAAGGCATAATAGTTATCTAGAAGGGGGGGTTGAATTGATATTTAAAAATATTTTCATTTTAACTTGTTAGTTGATGATGATTAAAACTTAGCGAAATTAGTATTTCTTTTAATCTCCCTTAAGATAGTGAGTTAATGAGAGTAAGGCAGTTATAGCAGTTATGGCAGATATGATAGTTATAGCAAAGAATGTAGTAGAAACAGTCGTTTTAAGTGGTTTAGAGCACTTAAAGCCCCTATTCCACTCTTTTACCCTTCAAGTAGGAAATCCACTAAGGATGTCTTTTACACTTTCTGAATCACACGGATTCCTTCTAGACCAGTAGTCTAGGAACTTCTTAGTTCACTCTTGAACTCTTCAAGTCCAGCAAACTTGGCTCTTTACAGTTCACTTAGAACTCTTCAAGTCCTTCTAACTTGGAACTCTTACTTAAGTTGATTGGTAGTTGTTGAGTTCTTGATGGTTTCTACTAAGTTGTTGTTAAGCACTTTTTTGAAAGAACTGAGTAGCTGAGCAAGCTTTCTCTTTTTCTTAGATCGTAGAGTTGAGCGTTGAGAGTTCTTTTTTGTTCTTGTTAAATTTCTTGCCTTTTCTTCATTTTTTCTCATCTGCATATGTTTTGTATATATGTGATCTTGAAATCTATCCATTTGATACATCCGTTGAAGCATTAAATGTGTTTGACATTTCTATACTTTATGGAGACTTTTCTTCACATCTTCTGAATTGCATTCTGGCCCACTGACAGAACAGACTTCTTTCTCACCTAACACATGAAAAGGTGTTTTCCTCTTACCAATGGTACTTTCCTTAGCTTCTTCAATACGCTTCTTTGTTGCATACTAAGGATATCTTTTATACCATTGGAACTGGCGAGGACTTCAACGTTTGAAACCCATTCCATATTCATTGATCTTCTTTTCTATACATTCATTTACAGAATGATATACATTAAGAAATTAGATTAACCTATCAAATTTGATCTATCACTAAGTCCTTATACAAATATTCCTTGAAGGACTTTACAAATAATCATGAGCATTTATATTTAAACATCAAATCAAAATATGCACTCTCCCAACAAGTTATTCTGCATAAGCACCATGCAGCATTAAAGTCCAAGACTTGCCCCTAATCTGACCTTGTTAGTCTCTTTTTTCTCCCTGTTCCTGGTGTGCCTCAAAACATTAAGTTTGTTAAGTAATAAATTTTAGCCGAAAAAGAATTGTAATCTAGAGATTGAACTTTCAACCCCTTCTTAAGAACCAGATGAGTCGACCATCTGTTCACCATAAACCAGCAATATAAGGACCTTCTTTTAGTCAAACCATTTAATTTCCTTCTTGCTGAGAGGATTGACCTCAACAATTTTGTAAGGAATGTCATAGTAATCCAGGAATGCTAATTAAGAAAGTAGAGAATATAATAGACATCAAAAACAAGTATAGCATCATAAATTTATTAATGACTGAATAAACATAAATATGCAGTGAATCAAATAACTCAATGGTCTTAACAGACTTTTAACAAACCACACATTAATCACGAGCACTACCCAGTTTCAAAAAGCTGACTTCCTCTGAAGAAGTAATATACTTTTTTTACATAACAAAGTTTTATAGATTTCTCAGTTCGACTAGGCAATAAGTTTATAGTTGTACGCACTAGCCACTCAGCTACATGTATCCTTTTTACATATCAATAATAAGCAACATAGGTTTTACTCTATCAATCAAATAAAAACTTGCGAAGGACCCAAGCTCAATTTATTAATGTTTCAGTTATCAATTTTGAAGAAGACCAAATTTGCTTACAGGGGGAAAGCAGCGGACACCAAGGTTTCTAGGTGGAGGTGTAATTTTGATAACTTTGTATGGGTGGTTTTGAACTCTGTCTCTTTCGCTCTTTCTGCAGAAAACTTGGGACACCTGTGTCTGCTAAGAGAGGAAAAAAAAATGAGAAGATGTAAATTCAGTGATTAAAGTTAGAAAGATATAATTCAGAAGAGATCATAGCTCTCACCTTTCTAAATATTGAAAATTTTGACACCATTGCCATTTTCCTTCTCTACCTCTCCCATTTGACAAAGCCCAAGGAAAGCCAAGAAACGTTTGAGAAATATAATTTAATACCAAAATTGAGATGGCGCAGGGCTGGCGAGAGGTTTTTCTCATTAGATCGTGGACAAAATTGTTTAGATCGGGACAGATTGGGGCCTTCATGACATTCGGTAAAGGGAGGGAGCTGGTGGCGGTGGGGCTGTCGGTGGCCATGTGGGATTCAAGGGTTTGAATCGAAACCAGGAGGCGAGCAGCGGCGGTGGCCATTTTTGATGGTTGTGGGGGTAGAGAGTGAGAGAGAAGAGAGGCTAGGGTTTTGGGCTAGAAGAGAGTGACTGGCATTTTATTTTAATTTCAAATTCAGTTCCGTGTTATTTTTGGCTCCGTGTTTTTTACATAGATAACATTTTTTTTTAAAAACGTTATCTATTTAAAACCAAAAATTGCCCTTATAAATACAAAACATTTTTAAATATGTATCTACAAAGTTTTATTAAAAAACCTTGTAAAAAATACAACAATATCTTTTTATAAAAACGTCATCTTTTAAATGTTGTCTTTTTATGGTTTTATACTGGTAAAACGAGCAAGTAGCTCCTGAATCAAATAATACATAAGCATTTATATCATTGATTGGGATAATACCTGACACCACATCTTTTGATTTCACAGCATCTTGCACGGTAATGTTGAAGGTTCTGGCTGTGGGTTTGTTTGATGTTGTAGGTCCATCAATGGCCCATGTACCTCCATTGTTACCTTCATTGCTTCTGGTTATCTTTCCAGCCTTCTTCTTAAGGAATTCACGAGCAAAGTGATCCTTGGATCCATACGTGAAGCAAATGTTCTTCTTAGGTTGAATGAAATTTGGGGCGATGTGACTCTACTGGTCACAATTGAAGCATAGACGTTTCCCCATCAAGCACGCACCCTTCTGAAACTTCCCGCATGTAACATATGCTTCAAACTTCTTAATTTTCTAGTTACCCTGTTGGTTTCCAGCACCCATGTTCCCATTCCACTTCCTCTTCAAATTGTTGTTGTCGTTTCCACTACTACCATCTCCATTCTTGATCTCCAATTCATTCTTCTTCTTCTTTTGTTTTTGATTGAACTTAGTTACTACCTCGCCTCCACCTTCAGCGACTATTGCCTTCTCCATCACTGCTTTAAAAATCTTCAACTAGAATAGGGAGACTCTACTGTACAACCAGGGCTTCAGTCCCTATTCGAACCTCTTCACCTTACATTTGTTCGTGCTGACTTGATATGGCGCAAACCTCGCCAACTCGTTGAATTTAGCGGCATGCTCAGATACCGTCATCGTTCCCGGCTTCAGTTCCAAAAATTGCACTTCTAGCTGACTCTTTGAACTCTCTGGGAAATAGGTCTCGAAGAATATTTCCTTAAACATATCCCAGGTCATCACCTCTGGCCATTCTCGAGTTTTATTGGCCTACCACCAATAAATAGCATATGCTTACAACATGAATGTTGCAAAAGTAGTCTTCTGATCATCCCCTACCCTCGCAACATCGAATACCTAATCTATTTCCATGATCCACGTCTGTGCCTCCACGGGATTCATGGACCCACAGAATTCAGGTGGTCCAACCGCCTTGAAATCCTTAAACGTTCTACCTTGATTTTGAGGTTGATTCTGCAACGCTACTGTTAGTAGCGTTACTAGCTGTTGAACAGGGTTAACATTAACATTATCGTTATTGGTTCCTTCAGTGTTTTTCTATCGTTGTGGTTGATGTCTTGGAGGCATTTTCTATTAAAATATACACTCATTAGATTATTATTAAACTCTTTTAAGTACTTTCTACTTAACTTACATCTCATAAAGGAAATTATCACATAACACTTTGAATAAAATAAAATAATAACTTTTATTCATTCATAATCTTGTTGAAAACATCATAATAATAGCATCACTGCTATCTACATTACTTTCCTAAACTCCAAAAGTTTCAGGATAACATCATCATCATATCCCATAAGTTATATAACACTTGGGATTTACACATTATTTAAAATTTTATTAATCGCATAACAACTACAATGTTCTACTAAGATACTGCTTAGCCTTACTACGTTCTTCCTCCATAATTCAGAACATTGTTCGACAATCTAATAGGTACGATGTTAGAGTCTCGAATTGAATTGGATTTCCCATGACCCGATCTTGAGCTCGATTAATCATGGCGTTTAATACTTTATCCATCTCCTCCATCTTCATCCTCTTTGCTTGTGCGTCTCTCGTTGTTATTCCATTTCGTTGAAAAGCTTCCTCGTATGCGTCTTCAACTCTTTCTCTCTTAGTAGCTTCTTCTTTTAGTTTGTTCTTCAGTCCTGCGATCACATCGATCAGTTGTTCTTTCTCTCCTTTTGTGTGTACTAGCTTCTCCTCGAAATTAGTCAGTCGTTCCTCACGATCCTGGATCTTGCCGTCTTTCTGTGTCATTACAGTCTGTTATTCAGCTACTATATCTTGTAATTCCTCGACTGTATCCTGAAGTTCTACATTACGGTCGTAGACTTCATCGTACCTACGAGCGGCTATCGAGGTCAGTGGAGTCTCTTCCTCCTCATCCTCTTCATCCTCATTCTCTTGTGGCAGTTCAGCGGGATCCTCCTCGTCCGTTTCCACATCATCATTATCCTCTTCAACCACTATGACAAACGACGATGACTCCCGCGACAGTAGTCGTTCCAAACAACCTGAATATCGCGAGGCTCCTCCTCTATAGGCATCTGAGGTCCTTCCTCCCTAGCCTGACTGGATTCTCCGACATTAGTAATCCTGACAACAAAATTTTAAGTTTTTAATTATTAATAATTACTACTCGACACTCACGAGCACATAAGTTATAAACACATAAGCACATAAGTGTTTTATTACTTCTTCCTTACAACTCGATAATAGTTAATCACCACTATCTTTTCAAAGGTTACTTCCTAAAGCTTTTCCCACCTAAGGTTCATAACCTAAGGATTTGATTCCAACTTGTGACACCCCCAAATCCCAGTACTTCATTACCTCAAGATTTGGTGTTCACTTAATCAAAATATTCATATCTAACTACCCAATCATAATAAAATTGAATAATAAAACCTTCCCATACATGATTACATTAATAAAAATCGCCCAGGTTATCTAACCTTAACTACAATCATTCAAATGCGAAATTTAAATAAGTTTATTACAATAATTCAAATATAGTCTGATAATAAAATATCAAAAGATTACAAGTCTTCACTACTTGTTCATCTTTCCATTTCCCTTACTGGTGCTAGGTACATCAACCTTCTCATCCTTAGTTGTAAGTGTTATATAAAAAAGAGAGAGCTAACAAAGCTCACTTGAAATAATAATGGATAAACTTTTCAACATTTGCCAAATAATAGGCTCAATAGAACTGAATGATATGTTCTATTGACATTCTGAAATATACAACTGAGGGTCTAATGATCACGAACCATGTCCACAGTTATAAGTAATCTTTCAACTTAAACTTTAACAGTCATATGACTATAAGGACTCCACATACTTAGGGGGATCAACCCTTCGTACAATGTATTATGCACAAATATTTCAATACTAAGCGTAAACCCCTAATAATAGGGTTATTCATCTCAGTATTAAGATTACAAGTCCGCATCAAAGTAAGTTTGGTTTGGATACATTTCAAGGTAATTTGGAATTCAACGAACATCAACTAAGGATTAGTTGAATAAAAGATAATCACATTATACTATGGAATAAGGCATAAGTGAATTAACATTGTATATTAAAGTTATGCTTTAAGAATAATCTAATAGCATCAATATTGAATAACTATCACATACCGTGCTTGAACAATATTAAGCCAAGGTTATTTAGAACTGAACACTAATCATGCATAACGAATAACAATTTGAATAATAAAAACTATTCAACAACGGTATATTAGATTATATAAACTTGCATGCTAATTAACAAGTTAAAGACATGAATAACTTGCTTAACATAAAAATAAGGTTTAGAAAACTTGCATCATCATGAACAAACTAGATACAAGAGCTTGTGAATTTACAGTTGAAATATGACAAGTAATCTTGCAGAATAATAAACAAACTAGCTCAACGGAAGTGTAGCGTTAGAAAAATTTGCTCAATGTAAAATGATAAGTTCAGAAACTTGCCTTGAGCGTAAGCTATAATATTAAACTCACGTTCACCTATATATAGGTTTAGAACCACCATCTATTAGATATACTAACATTCATATTCCAACATAACACGCATTTCTAGTTAGACATATTATTTTCACACAAGTCTTAAGCTACCATACAAATAGCAGAATTTACAAGTGTTAACCCTCACAACACCTATTTAGTATTCATCATGCTCACTAAGTTCTAATATACCACGTTCATCACTTACTAATCATTCAAAACTTTGAATTTATCAATTACATATCATGGTTCTGTTTTAACCTTCTTACTACATGTTTGACACATTAACATAACCTTAGACCAAGTGGTAAGCTACCCCAAAATCTGCAGCAGCAACAGAAGGCTCTTCCTCAGATCAGTGTCTGCTGCGCAGTTTTTTGCCTTGGCACCAGTGCAGCGGTGCACAGACAGAGGCAGAGACGGCTATGAATAGTAGCCGACTTTAGCCCAACAAACACGAATTTCACCCACTAAATAGTAATATTAACACGTAAAATAAATATAAAATTATCTTAAACATACATGTTAACATATTTCATCAATTAGAACAATTTAACAACAACTAAAACTATTTTAATTTCTCAAATTTCATATTTTCATACATAAGCACCATTTTTGAGTTCTTTAGACAAAATTCAACACTGTTAACACGATTATTGTCCAAATAGCTTCATTCAAATTACGTTTTCTTCGTTTCTTAATAGACTAGTATAATCAAGCCTCAATTCATACATTAACATACAAATTGACCATCAACAATAGTACTTACATGAGCCATATAAAAAATATACATACAAACATACAATGTCGTATTTTCCTACTGTTATCCAAATTTAGTATACAATTTTCATGTTTAAACATAAACTCTAGTATTGCAATTACATACTAATGCGATAATACAGTCATATAGCAACAATTCAAAAAGTATGGAATTCACAGAGTTTGAAATTCATGCCGTAAAACTCAAATATATATATATATATATATATATATATATATATATACATAATATACATAAAACCAAGGTTTAGATAAAATACCTTCACTTAGCTTGTAATCCTTGCTAAAATCGCTGAAAATTGCTTACGTTCTCTCTCAATTCTCTCAACTCTCTCTGAAATTCTCAGTGTTCTTAGCAAATGGCCAAACCCTAACTGATATGCCTTATGCGTAAGACAAAATAAAACTGATAACCTTAATATGCCAAATTTAATAAAATGCCAATTAAAAAAACGTATATATTATAATTAAATATACTATATTTATTATTTTAATTATTTTTTATTTATTTTATTATAAATTTAAAATTTAAAAATCCAAAAGCCATAAGGCTCCATTTGGCAGAACTCTTTAAAATTAAAGACTTAATATACTTAAGCCTTGTTTGGGTAAACTCAATTAAAACTACTTTAATTTATTTTAATACTCCTTATAATATAGTTATTTGTCCTCACTATATTGAATTAAATTTTCATACATAATTAATTAATTTAAATAACAATTTATTTAATAAATCATTTAATCACATAACTCCATACAAATAATCATTTAATCACTTAACTCCACACAAATAATTAACCATCAAATTGAAATATCAATATAATAATAATTTCCTTAACTCATTAATTATTTATTTAACAAATAATTAATCAAATCAAATCAAATCAATTAAACAAATATTTATTCAATGATAAACACATCCATTAAATATTTATATAATTCAATAAATATTTAAACATTATAATTTAAAATTCCGGATTGTTACAACACCTGACTCTGCATTGTTAAATCTGGAGCTTCTTTCTAGTGGTTGAAAGGAATGTTGGGCTTCCTAATTTCCTTGCTCAGAGATTTTAAGAGCAAGACTATTTCTTCATACCAGGGATGGGAACTGTGGTCTGTGAAAAATGTTGTAATTGTCCCTTGTAATTCAATAAAACTCCAACCAGGAAGGTTTTTCAAGCATAGGGACCTCATCTGGATCCATGCCTCACCCATACTATCTTATCTAGCTGTTGAAACATAGTTTTGCGCCAATTGCATATAGTTTCTGTAAGACCCCAGTTTTTATAAATAAAGATGAATTTTCATAATTATTATTTTTGAATATTATGGAATAAATTTGATAAAATATATAGTTGTGGGTAATATTTATAAATTTTGCAAAGTACGCAAGTTGTTATAAAATATTCGTTTGGTCGGGGAATATTCTTTTTGTCGGGGAATATTCGTACGACGGCACAATCATTGGTGGACCCCACAACGGAAGTATTATTGTAGTTAGAAAACGACAAAATTATCTTTCTATGAAATAACGGCGGAGGTGTTACCGTTAAAACTGTTGAACTACTCGGTAGTAAAAGTACAGTAATACGCGTTGTTGCATAGTAGCACACGGTATTGATTATTGATGCTTACGTGAGAAGTCACTCAGCTATACTCAATTATTGCTACAGTAATTGCTACATCATATCTCTTATATTATTGATTCAATTATTGTCACAGTATCATCTGTATAATATGTTATATTATCTAAACAATAATTGAGACGACAAGTTATAAATGATTAATAATTGTTGAAAGATTAAATATGTGTTGATTAAAAAAATAAAATGATTTCTGGTAATTTTTATTCAATCCTTGATGTATATAAAGAGTCTATTATTAGACGTTTGTGGTAAGTTTAATTATTTATGGGGGGGCCATATGTCATCATCCAAGAGTCTCTTTCATAAATAGTAATTACCTTCGTAAATAGTAATTACCTTTATAAATAGTAATTACCTTCGTAAATAGTAATTACCTTCATAAATAGTAACTACCTTCGTAAATAGTAATTACCTTCGTCAATAGTAATTACCTTCGTAAATAGTAAATACTTTCTTAAATAGTAATAAATCTTCTATAAATAGAGGCCTAGGGCTTCATTATTTTTCACGAATTCGCTCAAGCTATAGAGAGAGAAAGTATAGAGAGAATAATAGAGAAAGAAGAAGAGTATTCGGTTACTACACTACTGCAGTATTCAATCTCCTAAATAAAGTAAGGGGTGTTATTCTTTCTTCTTGAAGAGAACTTATGTTATTCCATTCTTTGTTATTCTGTTGGAATAACCTGTAAAAGTGGCATACCCTATACATGACCTGTATACGCGGTGTACCCTATACTTGGTGAAATCCTTATGTTATTCCATTTCTTATTATTCTATCGGAATAACCTGTATACGCAGTTTACCCTATACTTGGTGACATTCTTCTATTATTCTGTTAGAATATCCTGTCTGTGTGTTTTACACCGGACCTGGTTCCATTCCTTATTATTCTGTTGGAATATCCTATCTGTGTGTTTTACACCGGATCTGGTTCCGTCTTTATTATTATTCTGTTGGAATATCCTATCTGTGTGTTTTACACCGGATCTGGTTCCGTCTTTATTATTCTGTTGGAACATCCTGTCGGTGTGAATTTCACCTGACCTGGTTCTGTTATTTATTATTCTGTTGGAATAACCTGCCTGTGCGGTCTATCGCATGCATGGTGATTTCTTTTGTTATTTCATTCTTTATTATACTCAGTTGGTTAAAACTTTAACTTCTATACTCCATGAAATTAGTAGAATATCCTTGATATTTGCGCTTCATCTAGTATCCTTTCATGAAAATATTCTTCTGATCATTCTTGGATTTTACACCACAAAACAGTATCGTATTGACAATTTGAACGTTAATAATTCCTGGATAAAATAATTCTTGAACTTGTTTTATTGAATTCTTATATCATTGTCATCATCCTCATGTTTATATTTTGTTGAAATTCATCTGTGGCCTGTAGTGCATAGATGGACTTGGTATGATTATGACCAGGGATTATTCGGTGTAATCATGACCGTAATATTACAAATGATGTAAAAATTAAAAATCCTCATTGGCCCGTAGTGCATTGATGGACAGTTGTTGGCATGATCATGACCACTAATGAATACACAAATATTCTTGGCCGTAGTGAATGAATAATTGTGGTCGTGATACTAAAGAATATCATTGGCCGTAGTGCGGGGGTGATTCGATGATGTGGAATATTTATTAAGTTGAGTCTCAGCTATAACGATGATGAAAAACCTTTTAAATCATAAAAGATAGTAGTTTTTATTTTCTACTTGACTCTTTTAATAGATTGCTGGTGAAAGTATTATGCATACAAGCCAATCATGTATGATGATAAAGCATATACTGTGTAATCAATCTTATTTATTTATTAATAAAAGAATTATTTATTAAAGGCATTTATTATCTACATGGTGTTGTTTTAATAATATGTGGTAAACTCATAGTTTTAAGCAATGCTTTTAGAATCATGATGAGATCATGCTAATGAGATCTAAATTCTTAGATAGCTTAAAACTAAAATGTTCCCAATCAATGGATTACTAAAAAGGGGATTAGTGAATCCGGATAGATTGGTACGTACGTTGCTTGCTCATTGGATGAGGATGATTGATCTCATGATCATTTGTGTGGAGACACTAAAGCAAGTATGTAGGTGCTTATTAGAGAATAAGTTCACTGAACGTGACTCGCTAAGGAATACCTAATGGAGTTTTACTTGTCTGTCAATAGGAATTCTTGTAGTGATAGTAGTACAAATGATCCTTAGACTTGAGATCGTCATAGTATCTTATATATAATTAATTACACTTTGACTTATTCCTTAAGACTCTTAGAGTATATCAAAGGGTATGATTGGGTGTAATAAGTTATATATGAAGATAATGAATGATCAATAAAGAATCTACCACTTCTAGTAAAAGAAGAGAAATGTCCTATGTGATTCGATAAATGACAACCCAGGAATCCTTGGCCAAGGTGGAATGAAATTAGAAAGCAGTTTCTAATTTGCATTCATTAGGAGTTGTGCATTTAGAAATCGAAATACATATAATTAAATAATATAAGACTTGACAGTAATTCCATGTCTTATATTTAATTGGGACATTGTATGGTGGAAGGATTGAATTGTATGGTAACTATTTACTCAAAGGTTCTTTTATGATTAATGTTCAAATCTATATTATCTGGAAAGTCGTTGATCGCTAGGGAGGCTTATCCCTATTGTAGAATAAATATTATTTATTTAAATAAATTATTCGTTTAATTTATTTATTTAAATGAGATTAGAATTGTTCTAATTGATTTATTCACAACCGGTTTAATATGGAGAACCTAAAGGGTCACACCATAAAAGGAAGAATAATTATTTAAGAAGTTAATGGCATAATCGTAATAATATATTAAGTATATTTAATTTAATCTATGGTGATAGAATAAATTAAATAGCTTAATATTTATTATTTAATATTTTAGAAATATTAAATATAAATTAATAAGAGGAGTCTTATTAATATTATTACAATTATTATTATTTTAATTTCTAAAAGGGTTTAGGAATTAATTTAATATAAGTACTCTCATTTATTCCTAATTGGATTAGGAGTGAAAATTAGTTAAAGGAGTTTAATTAATTATCCCTAATAGGATTAGGGAGCCCATTTAATTAAAAGTGTTTAATTAATTAAATAATACCTTATTTTAATTAAAATAGGGTTACAGGATATCTTTATAAGAGGAGTCTTATATCAGATATCAAAGATACGTAATTCCAAGAGTTGGAGAGTACGCCTCCTTTTCTATACAGATAGGAAAAACTAGGGTTTGAGCCAATACCCCTTCTTCTTCTTAAAAATTTTTCTTCCTTGGTGGATCACCTCTAGAGGCCATACACTTGGGTGGCTTACATTGATCAAAGGAAGGAATCAACCCGGAGATTCAAGGAGATCGCGGAGAAGTAGGAGGTGAACTCGTACCTGAGGAAGCTCGTTTCTACAAGGGTATGATTTCATAATTTCTTATTCTTCGTTTAATTAATAATATGCATAAAGAATGATCCGGGTAAATGGTTTGTGAAAAAAATTTTAAAATCTGATTTTATTACGCTTCCGCTATTTTGCAATTTGATTGCTACTTTGATTTTCACAAATCCTAACAGTGGTATCATGAGCCAAACTTTATGCGAATTATTAATTATTTTGATTTCATATATATATGGGTATGAATTTAGAATTATTTATTGGGCATAATTGTTGTATAAAATTATTATTTTATGAAAAAAAAATTGCCGAAAGTTTTCGGAAAACTTTTGTTTTTTTTTTTTGATGAATTCGTGGATGTCTTGGTTTTAAAAGCAATCCGGATAAATTTTTTTTTTTTTAAAAGGCATGATCGCCGAAAGAAAAAAAAAACATGATTCCTGTTAATTACCTTGAAAACCGCACCTTCAATCTTTTTTTTTTGGTTGCCTAAGAGATCCAGTATTGGTATATATATATATTATATATATATATATGTTATAAATCTGTTTCATCAGATTATATATATATGATATATTTAAACCGTGCGTTTTTTTTTTGTACGGTTAATATTATATTATATATTATATATATATATATTATATAATATATAATATCTTAATAATTTTATAATTAAAATAAAGATTTTATTTTAATCTTGAAATTGGATTTCATGCAATTTATATTGCCCATTAAATGATACTCATATATATATGGAATGATTTTATTTATTGATACATATGGTGATATGTATGTTAATAAATGGGATTGATTATGGACAATTGACCAATGTGATTGGATTTATTTTAGTTGAATGTTTAAATGAATGAGTTTTATTAAATGGGGTCTGCGTACCTCGTCTTTTCTGATTTTCTTCTTGATGTAAATTTTATCTCTCTCCTATGTACTTCCCCTTGACTGCTGATCAAGGTTTCTATTTAAATTAAATAGTTTAATGTAATAGGATTAGTTAGAATTTTTTCGAAGAACCAGAGATCAAGGAGCGTTTGAAGACCCGTTTGTAATGGAGCCCGGGTTTAAATGTAATAGTTATATTTAAATGTCTGTTCATGCACCCTAGGGTTTGACCTTTTGGTTCACTTGGTGGCTCTAGTGAACCAAACTAGAATAAAGTCCATAATCAATCCGGGTAGAATATAGTATTCTATATTTGCATGCTAGTATTATATATATTATATATTATGCAAACATGCTTCGCATGTTTAATAATATGACGCGTATTTTATATATATATTTGCATGCGCGCTAAACAAGATGAGACTAATAATAACAAACCCCTCAATAAAATTATATTAAGTTGTAACGTTCAAAGATATTTGGAATATCGAACGTCGCCTTCTAGCATGATAAAAACAATAGAGCATTGAATATTTAATATGAGTTTGTTGTGTACACACAAGGCGAGTATTAAATATTTGAGATGTTGTTTTTATTACATTTGATGTTTATAAGGAATTGAACATTACCGCTTTGTTGTGCACACACAAGGGTTGTAGTTTTCTCTTCACTTATATAGAAATTGTTGGGTATGACTTAACTTAAATCATTTTAGTTCGGATGTGCACACACTTGACCATTATGATTTAAGAGGCAAAATATAAGGAGTTACATAATGATGTAATTGACAATAGTTGTCTACCTATTTATTTATATATAGTTTGTTGTGCACACACAAGGCTATATACATTTGAAATGGGATCCTTATTCTCACTAGCAAATCTTTAATTAGATATTGCCGAACTATATTCATGAGGGTAATATAGTTTGAAGAAAATAGTGGGAGATACCAATATAAAATAAGACCTAATTTATTTTGGTAATTAATTAAATAAATGTTTGCTAAAATATTGTCTTTTTACATGCAGAATTTTGAAAATGTTACATTCACTAATTTCACTGCGTAGCATACTTGATGCTAACAAACTAACCGGACTGAACTACACGGACTGGTTAATGAATCTGAGAATTGTTCTCACTGCTGAAAAGATTTCTTATGTCCTAAATTCGCCCGTACCTGCAAAAGTTGCAGAGACAGCCTCTGAGGAAGAGATTGCTACTTTTAAACAGTGGCAAGATGATGCATCTGTGGCTCAATGCATCATGCTCGCATCCATGAGTAACGAGCTTCAGCGTCAGCATGAAAACATGGATGCTCCTACTATACTGCTGCACTTGCAAGAGCTGTATGGTGAGCAAAGTAGGACTGCTAGATATCAGATATCTAAGGAGCTCTTCCGATCTCGGATGACCGAGGGTACTACTGTTGAGACTCATGTCCTAAAGATGATCAATCTGATTGAACGTCTTGGACAGCTTGGGTTCGTCATGGATGGGGAGTTTAGTCAAGATTTTATCTTGGAGTCTCTCCCTGACACCTTCTCACAATTTGTTGTGAATTTTCACATGAATAAGTTGGACGTCAGCTTGCCTGAGTTACTTAACATGTTGAAAACTGCTGAAGGTCACTTCCCATCCAAGAAGAACCATGTCTTACTGGTGGATGATTCTTCCAAGAAAAGGAAGAGGCCCAAGGTATCTTCTGTAAAGAAGAAATCCAAGAAGGCTAAGGGAAAGGCGAAAGTGAAGGATCAAAAGAAACCTGATCCAGCTAGCAAAGGAATTTGCTTCCATTGCAACAAGCCGGGTCACTGGAAGAGGAACTGCAAGGATTATCTTGCAGAACAAAAGCAGAAAAAGCTTGGAGAAGCTTCGAATCCTAATCAAGGTTTGTTTATGATTGAAATTAATTTTTCTGAAAGTCAATCTTCTACTTGGGTATTGGATACCGGATGTGGTTCTCACATATGTAATAATATGCAGGGACTGGTCAGAAGTAGAAAGCTGGGCAAGGATGAGGTCGTCCTACGAGTGGGAAATGGAGCAAAGGTTGCTGCATTAGCTGTAGGGACTTATTATTTAGCACTGCCTACGGGCAAGTCCATTAGTTTAAATAATTGTTATTTTGTTCCGTCACTTATTAGAAACATTATTTCAATATCTGTATTGGATATGGATGGTTTTGACATTATAATAAAGAACAATAGTTGTTTTATTTATAATAATAATGTTTTATATGGTGTTGGTAATTTACGAAATGGACTTTACATTCTTGACTTGCATGAAAATATACTTCAAATTGAACAAACTAAGAAAAGGAAAAGAGATGATGTTAATTATACCTATATGTGGCACTGTAGACTTGGTCATATTAATGAAACAAGATTATCTAAGTTGTATAAAGATGGGCTCCTAGAGCTATCGGATTATGAATCATATCCAACTTGTGAATCTTGTCTCATGGGAAAAATGACTAAATCTCCTTTTAGTGGAAAAGGAGAAAGAGTTACAGAGTTGTTAGCGTTGGTACACACAGATGTATGTGGACCTATGACAACGAATGCACGAGGAGGGTATTCTTATTTTATTACATTCACTGATGATCACTCAAGATTTGGATATGTGTATTTAATGAAATACAAATCTGAATCATTTGAAAAATTCAAAGAGTTTAGAAGTGAAGTAGAGAAACAAACGGGAAAAAGTATTAAGATTCTTCGATCAGATCGAGGTGGTGAATACTTAAGCAGTGAGTTTCTCGATTGTCTCAAAAAAAATGGTATAATTTCACAATGGACTCCACCAGGGACGCCACAGCTGAATGGTGTGTCTGAAAGGAGAAATCGAACACTGTTGGACATGGTTCGTTCCATGATGAGTTTTACCGATCTTCCGGTGTCATTCTGGGGATATGCTCTAGAAGCTGCCATATATCTACTAAATAAGGTTCCCTCAAAATCCATCCCTAAGACCCCATATGAAATGTGGACAGGGAAGAAACCTAGTCTTAAGCATGTTAAGATTTGGGGATGTCCAGCTTATGTGAAAAAGTTTCAGAACGATAAGCTTGGGGCAAGATCTGATAAGTGTACTTTTGTGGGATATCCTAAAGAAAGTTTAGGATATTATTTTTTCAATCCTACTGAACAAAAGGTGTTTGTTGCCAAACATGCTGCCTTCTTGGAAAAGGAGTTTATCCTTGAAGGGGTCAGTGGGAGGAAAATAGATCTTGAAGAAATTCAAGAACCACAAACCACTACAGATCAAAGTGAGGTACCTAACCAAGTAGAGATTCCTTCTGTACCACACCCTATTCGTAAATCTGGAAGAGTACCAAAGATACCAGAGAGGTATGGACTTGTCATAGAAGATGACAATGAGGTACGCATCACAGATGATGATGATCCATTGAATTACGAACAGGCTATGAGTAGTAAAGACTCAGAGAAGTGGCAAGAAGCCATGAAATCCGAGATGGACTCCATGTATGAGAACCAAGTATGGACTTTGGTTTGACCACCTGAAGGCATTAAGCCTATTGGGTGTAAATGGGTCTTTAAAAGAAAGACTGGAGCAGACGGCAAGGTAGAGACTTATAAGGCCCGACTGGTCGCAAAAGGTTTCAAACAAAGACAAGGAGTTGACTATGACGAAACCTTCTCACCATTCGGATTTTGCTTGCAATTGCAGCTTATAATGACTACGAAATCTGGCAGATGGACGTGAAAACGGCCTTCCTAAATGGAAAACATGAGGAGGATGTGTATATGACACAGCCAGAGGGATTTGTTTCAAAGGTTAGAACAAATCAAGTATGTAAGCTACAACGATCCATTTATGGATTGAAGCAAGCTTCTCGTAGGTGGAACATCCGTTTTGATGAGACAATCAAAAAGTTTGATTTTATCAAAAATGAGGATGAACCATGTGTGTACAAGAAGGTAAGTGGGAGCGCTGTTTCATTCCTTGTATTATATGTTGATGATATATTACTGATAGGGAATGATATTCCTATGCTACAATCAATTAAAATCTGGTTATCTAAACACTTCTCCATGAAGGACTTGGGAGAAGCATCCTATATTTTGGGGATAAAGATCTATAGAGATAGATCTAAAAGGATGCTTGGCTTGTCCCAAGGAACGTACATTGACTCGATGCTAAAGAAGTTTAGCATGGAAGATTCCAAAAGAGGTCTCATACCGATGAGTCATGGAATACATCTCTCCAAGAAACAGGCCCCAAAGACACCTGAGGAGAGAGACCGTATGAGTAAGATTCCTTATGCTTCAGCAATAGGATTTATCATGTACGGTATGATATGTACTAGACCAGATGTTGCTTATGCACTTAGTGTAACAAGCAGATATCAGTCGAATCCAGGAGAAGAACACTGGAAGGCAGTGAAAAATATCCTAAAGTACTTAAGAAGAACGAAGGATGTATTTCTTGTCTACGGTGGGTCTGAATTGAAACTAAAGGGCTTCACAGACTCAAGTTTTCAAACAGACCAAGATGACAGTAAATCCGTTTCGGGGTATGTGTTTACCTTAAACGGTGGTGCAGTGAGTTGGAAAAGTTCCAAACAGCAAACAGTTGCTGATTCAGTGACAGAGGCAGAGTACATAGCTGCAAGTGAAGCTGCAAAGGAAGCTGTTTGGATGAAGAAGTTCATTACCGAACTTGGTGTGGTTCCTAGCATTACAGGACCAGTGCCTTTATTCTGTGACAACACTGGAGCTGTTGCGCAGGCTAAGGAACCCAGGTCTCATCAGAAATCCAAACATGTGTTGCGGCGATTTCATTTGATCAGAGAGATCATTGAAAGAGGAGACGTCACCCTGGAGCGTGTGGACTCTCAAGACAATATTGCAGATCCATTTACTAAAGCGTTAACACAACAGCAGTTTGATCGCCACTTAGAGAAGATGGGTATGAGATACCACGGCGATTGGTTTTAGTGCAAGTGGGAGATTGAAAGTATTATGCATACAAGCCAATCATGTATGATGATAAAGCATATACTGTGTAATCAATCTTATTTATTTATTAATAAAAGAATTATTTATTAAAGGCATTTATTATCTACATGGTGCTGTTTTAATAATACGTGGTAAACCCATAGTTTTAAGCAATGCTTTTAGAATCATGATGATATCATGCTAATGAGATCTAAATTCTTAGATAGCTTAAAACTAAAATGTTCCCAATCAATGGATTACTAAAAAGGGGATTAGTGAATCCGGATAGATTGGTACGTACGTTGCTTGCTCATTGGATGAGGATGATTGATCTCATGATCATTTGTGTGGAGACACTAAAGCAAGTATGTAGGTGCTTATTAGAGAATAAGTTCACTGAACGTGACTCGCTAAGGAATACCTAATGGAGTTTTACTTGCCTGTCAATAGGAATTCTTGTAGTGATAGTAGTACAAATGATCCTTAGACTTGAGATCGTCATAGTATCTTATATATAATTAATTACACTTTGACTTATTCCTTAAGACTCTTAGAGTATATCAAAGGGTATGATTGGGTGTAATAAGTTATATATGAAGATAATGAATGATCAATAAAGAATCTACCACTTCTAGTAAAAGAAGAGAAATGTCCTATGTGATTCGATAAATGACAACCCAGGAATCCTTGGCCAAGGTGGAATGAAATTAGAAAGCAGTTTCTAATTTGCATTCATTAGGAGTTGTGCATTTAGAAATCTAAATACATATAATTAAATAATATAAGACTTGACAGTAATTCCATGTCTTATATTTAATTGGGACATTGTGTGGTGGAAGGATTGAATTGTATGGTAACTATTTACTCAAAGGTTCTTTTATGATTAATGTTGAAATCTATATTATCTAGAAAGTCGTTGATCGCTAGGGAGGCTTATCCCTATTGTAGAATAAATATTATTTATTTAAATAAATTATTCGTTTAATTTATTTATTTAAATGAGATTAGAATTGTTCTAATTGATTTATTCACAACCGGTTTAATATGGAGAACCTAAAGGGTCACACCATAAAAAGAAGAATAATTATTTAAGAAGTTAATGGCATAATCGTAATAATATATTAAGTATATTTAATTTAATCTATGGTGATAGAATAAATTAAATAGCTTAATATTCATTATTTAATATTTTAGAAATATTAAATATAAATTAATAAGAGTAGTCTTATTAATATTATTACAATTATTATTATTTTAATTTCTAAAAGGGTTTAGGAATTAATTTAATATAAGTACTCTCATTTATTCCTAATTGGATTAGGAGTGAAAATTAGTTAAAGGAGTTTAATTAATTATCCCTAATAGGATTAGGGAGCCCATTTAATTAAAAGAGTTTAATTAAATAAATAATACCTTATTTTAATTAAAATAGGGTTACAGGATATCTTTATAAGAGGAGTCTTATATCAGATATCAAAGATACGTAATTCCAAGAGTTGGAGAGTACGCCTCCTTTTCTATACAGATAGGAAAAACTAGGGTTTGAGCCAATACCCCTTCTTCTTCTTAAAAATTTTTCTTCCTTGGTGGATCACCTTTAGAGGCCATACACTTGGGTGGCTTACATTGATCAAATGAAGGAATCAACCCGGAGATTCAAGGAGATCGCGGAGAAGTAGGAGGTGAACTCGTACCTGAGGAAGCTCGTTTCTACAAGGGTATGATTTTATAATTTCTTATTCTTCGCTTAATTAATAATATGCATAAAGAATGATCCGGGTAAATGGTTTGTGAAAAAAATTTTAAAATCTGATTTTATTACGCTTCCGCTATTTTGCAATTTGATTGCTACTTTGATTTTCACAAATCCTAACAGCTGGTTCCGCTGCAGTTAAACTTGATGGTTATTTTATTTTATCAGTTTAACACTGTTGAAGGCTAATGCTAATTTATTCTGCATTATCTTAGTCATAATATTTCTTACTGGGCTAGTTGAGCTCACCCTTTCTTTCAATGTTCTCTTCAGGAAATGAGAATATAGCTGGGACGAGTCGGGGAACGGAGTGATGGACCAGAGAATAGTATTAGTAGTCCTCATTATTCTGTTAAATAGTGTGACAATAATTGTATTGAGGACTCCTTTTGAGTTTGTATGATCTCTAGTAGACAATAATTGTATTCAAACTCACAGTTATGTTTTGTCGTATTGTACACGACAGTTGTATTAGTAAGTTGTATTTGAATTCTGTACCATGTATCTGGCGACTCAAGATGGGTGATGTATACCTAATTTTGGGGGCGTCATAATTGGTATCAGAGCTTAGGGATATGATCCCTGGCTAAGATGTGAGAATAGTACTAGGAGGGGAGAGACGGGGAATTCCTTCGCTAGTATGACCTACCTAAGTTTATGTGCTATTTTATTGGTCGGTCAGAATATAGGGATAATATGATACATGTCAATTAACCTTTTGTTTTGTGGCAGTATCTGAAAATGACATCTGAGAATGTTGAGAATGGCAATGGAGCACAAGCGATCGTTGATTCACCACATATCAATAATCAGGATAATGTGCATCAGGAAGGCGAAAATCCTCATGTAAACAACAACACTGACCAAATGACGAATGATCAAATGTTCAGAGGTTTTATGCAATTCATGCAACAGCAGGCGAGAGCAACGCCTGTCCAAAACGTAGATGGAAACACGGGAAACTCTCGAGCGGTCACCGCTAAACAGTTCAAGGAGCTGGGACCACCGGAGTTTAAGGGAGAGCCAAAACCACTTATGGCGGAAACATGGATAAAGCAGATGACCAAGATATTTGATGTCTTGGGATGCTCCGAGGAGCAAAAGGTTCCCTTTGCCGCCTTTATGTTGCGCGGAGAGGCAGATTATTGGTGAGAATCGGTAAAACGTGCTCAACCTGCTGTACTAAAGATATCTTGGGAGAAGTTTCAGGAGTTGTTCAACGACAAATACTTTCCCGAAAGTATTCGCCACATGAAGGAGGTGGAGTTTATTAAGTTGGAACAAAATAATATGACCGTGTCACAATACGAGGCAAAATTTGCAGAGTTATCACGGTTTGCGTCCCACTTGGTGGATAATGAAGTGAGAATGGCGCGAATGTTTTTAAGAGGTTTGAAGCCGGAGATACGTCAACATCTTATTTCTCATAAACTGTGTTTGTATTCAGATGTTGTAAATAGGGCTCAGTTAGTGGAGCGCGATAACGAGTCAACTCAACTAAAAGAGAGCAGCCGACAAAATTATAATACCAGCGAGAGTGGTCATCGAAGCGGTGACAACAAGCGTGGAGGGAATCAGCAGGATAGAAATGGTTACCACTTCGGTGGTAATCAGGGCCAAAACAATAAAAAATGGACATTTTAAGAAGAGGAGATTCAACAATGATGGAAAGACGTCAACACCAGCACCCGTTGTTAAGGAAGGAGAAAGACCACCTACCATATGCTTCAAATGCGGAGGGGAGGGACACATCAGTCCAAATTGTGCGATGCCGTCCAAAGCATGTTATAATTATGGAAGAGAAGGTCACTAAGCCCGATTTTGTCGTTTACCAAAGACAAATTCAGCTAGGATGGAGGCACCAAAGGCCGTCCCAGAAAGGTCAAAGCCGGTAGTACAAGGGAGATCGTTTGTTGTGACCTCCCAAAAAGCAAGGAACCCGAATGAGGTCATCACGGGTAAGCTTATCATAAACTCTAACGAAGTCTATACTTTATTTGATACTGGTTCTACCCATTCTTTTATTTCTCCTACTTGCGCTCATCGATTAAATTTGACTCCGGAGAAATTAGACTTAGACTTATCTGTGGAAACTCCGTTGGGAGAAACTTTCATTACATCCACTGTTTATAAGTCTTGTTTGGTTCAAATCGGTACCCTCACATTACCTGTAGATCTTATTTCATTGAAAATACTTGTATTTGACGTGATTCTAGGGATTGATTGGTTAACTACTCATCATGCAAAAATTGATTATTTCTATAAGGTTGTTAGCTTTCATATTCCTAATCAACCTATTATGCGAATTCAAGCTACCAAACCATTAAAATCAATCACGGTCATCTCAAGCCATAAAGCTATTCGTTTATTAAAAAACGGATGTCAAGCTTTCTTAGCTCATGTCACAGATTTAAACAAAAATACGTCAGTTTTGAACGATATTTCTATTGTTAATGAATTTCCTGACGTATTCCCCGAAGAACTTCCTAGTCTACCCCCAGAGCTTGAGATTGAATTTTGTATTGACCTTGAACCCGGTACAAAACCTATTTCTAAAGCCCCATATCGAATGGCTCCTATTGAACTTCAGGAGTTAAAAACCCAACTGTAGGAATTGTTAGACATTGGCTTTATTCGTCCTAGTACTTCTCCTTGGGGTGCTCCTGTTCTATTCGTGAAGAAGAAAGATTGGAGTATGCGACTTTGTATTGATTATCGGGAGTTGAATCATGTCACCATCAAAAATAGGTATCCATTGCCACGTATTGATGACTTGTTTGACCAGTTGCAAGGAGCCAAATTCTTTTCAAAGATTGATCTTCGTTCCGGGTATCACCAATTGAAGATTAGAACCGATGACATTCCAAAGACGGCTTTCAGAACTCGGTATGGGCATTAAGAATTCCTAGTCATGTCCTTTGGATTGACTAATGCTCCTGCTGCCTTCATGGATATGATGAACCGAGTATTCAAGGAATATTTGGATCACTTTGTGGTCGTCTTTATTGATGACATCCTTATTTATTCCAAAAGCCGTGAAGATCATGAGCAACACTTGAGGCTGATACTCCAAAAGCTTCGTGAATATAAGCTTTATGCCAAGTTGAAGAAATGCGAGTTCTGGCTTGAGGAAGTAGCATTCCTTGGGCACGTGGTATCAAGTCATGGAATATCTGTAGACCCAGCAAAGATTGAAGCTATTCAAAGCTGGGAGCAACCTACATCAGTGACCGAAGTACGTAGCTTTCTTGGTTAAGCTGGTTATTATCGGAGATTCGTGGAAGGATTTTCTCGAATCGCTACTCCATTGACTCAGCTGACTCGGAAAGATACAAAGTTCGATTGGAGCAAAGAATGTGAGAAGAGTTTTCAAGAACTCAAGAGGAGACTCATTTCAGCACCTGTTCTGATAATACCATCTGGCTCGGAGGGTTTTGTCATCTACAGTGATGCTTCGGCCAAAGGGCTAGGATGTGTTCTCATGCAACATGGAAAAGTCATAGCCTATGCCTCGCGACAACTCAAAGAATATGAGAAGAATTATCCTACTCATGATCTAGAGTTGGCAGCTGTTGTCTTTGCACTTAAAATTTGGAGGCATTACTTGCATGGGGAGAAAGTGGAGATCTTTACGGATCATAAAAGCCTCAAATATTTCTTCACTCAAAAGGAACTCAACATGCGACAACGACGTTGGCTTGAACTGTTGAAAGATTATGATCATACCATCCTGGAAAAGCAAACATGGTAGCTGACGCATTGAGTAGAAGATCACATGCAAGTACGAGTGCGCTATTGTCAACGCAAGGGCCCATTTTGTGTGACTTACAAAGGATGGAGATAGAGTTAAAGACTCCAGGGACGCATGTGACCATGGCAAATATACGAGTAGAACCGACTTTAATCGATAAAGTTAAAGCTGCTCAAGCTTCAGACCTGGAGCTGATGCGTATGAGGAAGAAAGTCCAAGAAGGTGCTATGCCGGAAGCAAGAATCGATGAAGAAGGAATACTTCGAGTCAACTCCAGACTTTGTGTTCCTAATGACCCGGATTTAAAGTATAAAATCATGATGGAGGCGCACAATACACCGTTTGCAATCCATCCTGGGAGTACCAAAATGTATCATGATATTCGTCATACATTTTGGTGGAACAATATGAAGAGAGAGATAGCGTTGTTTATCTCAAGGTGTCTAACTTGTCAACGAGTTAAAGCGGAGCATCAAGTACCAAAAGGTCCATTGCAACCACTTGAAATTCCAGAATGGAAGTGGGAGCACATTAACATGGATTTCGTTACCGGTCTTCCTAAGGTTTCTCAAGGCATATATGCGATTTGGGTCATTGTTGATAGATGGGGCCTTCGATATCTGAGCGGTTCCTGGCCCTAAGTCCATCATGAAATCGATCTCTCTGTCAGGCAGAAGGCCTGACAAATCCTCCGAAAATATGTCCATAAACTCCTTAACTACTGGTATTTCTTCCAGTTTCACACCCTTCTTCTAAGTATCGATTATGAAAGCTAAATAACACACACAGCCTTGACTCAACAACTTCTTGGCCTGCATAATTGTCAGAGATCTCATTCGTCTAGGCGATTTGCTACCATTGAATAATACCTTTGACAGAGTCATAAGGTTTACACATTTCTTTTGGCAGTCAATTATCGCTCCATAATTGAACAACCAATCCATTCCCAAAATAACATCAAACTCTCCTAGCCTGATCAGAATCAAATCTACCATCAAAATGTTTCCCTTAATATTCACCCTACAGTTCTTGTATACGAACCTAACATGAACTACTTCCTTATTCGCAATCTCTATGTTTAAAAGGAAATTCAATTATTTACTAGGCAATCCTAATCTCATAGCAAATTCATTAGATATAAATGAGCAAATAGAACCCGACACCACATCCTTTGATTGCACAGCATCTTGCACAGTCATGTCGAAGGTTCTGGCTGTGGGTTTGGTTGATGTCGTCGGTCCAGTAATGGCCCAAGTATCTCCACTGCCACCTCCCTTGTTTCCCATTGTCTCTCCAGCTTTCTTCTTAGGGCACTCATGAGCAAAGTGATCCTTGGACCCGCAACTGAAGCAAACATTATTCTTGGGTTGATTGTAATTTGGGGCGATGTGACCCTCCTGGCCACGGTTAAAGCATACTCATTTTCCCATTAAGCATACACCCTTGTGAAACTTCTCGCATGTAGAACATGCTTCAAACTTCTTATTCTGCTGGTTACCTTGCTGATTCCCAGCCCCCACATTTCCACTCCACTTTCTTTTCAAGTTGTTGTCACCATTACCACCACTTCCATTCTTCACCTCTACCTCATTCTTCTTCTTTTTCTGTCCTTGATTGAACTTTGTTATAGCCTCGCCTCCATCTTCGGGGAGAAATGCCTTTTCTATCATGACTGCAAATGTCTTCAACTGGAACAAAAGAAACCCTGCTAAACAACTAGGGCTTCAGTCCCTGCTCAAACCTCTTCGCCTTGCGTTCGTCTGTGCTGACTCGATATAGCGCAAACCACGCCAACTCATTAAATTTCGAGGCATACTGCGACACCATCATCGTTCCCTGCTTCAGTTCTAAAAATTGTACTTCCAACTGACTCTTCGAACTCTCTGGGAAGTAGGTCTCGAAGAACATCTCCTTGAACCTATCCCAATTCATAATTCCGTGTCCCTCCTGAGTTTTATTGGCCTGCCACCAATAACTATCCTCTACTTTCAACATGAATGTTGCAAAAGTAATCTTCTGATCTTCCATTACTCCCGCTACATCAAACACTTTCTCTATCTCCATGACCTAGGTCTGTGCCTCAATCGGGTTCATGAACCCACGAAATTCTAGTGGTCCAACTGCCTTGAAGTCCTTAAACGTCGTATCCTGATTTTGTGATTGATTCCGCGGTTGATTTTCCAGTGCTCCTGTCAGTAACGTCACCAGCTGCTGAATGGGGTTAGCTTCATCATTATTGTTGTTAGTTCCTTCAGTGGTTCTCTGTCGGGGTGGTTGACATCTTGGAGCCATTTTCTGTTAAAAATACATTCATTAGATTATTACCCAATATTTTTAAGTAACTTCTACTTAACTTGTCCCCAACGAAGTAGTAATAACATAACACATAACATGTTGGAATAATAAGATAAATAACTTTTATTCATAACTCCTTTGAAAACATCATATCAATAGCATCACTGCTATTTACATTATTTTCCTGAACTACTAAAGTTTCAGGACATCATCATCATATCCCATAGGTTCCATAACACTTGGGATTTACAAATTATTTATCATAACATAATTCAAGTACACTCCCTACGATGTCCTATTAAGATACTGCAAAGCCTTACGACGCTCTTCTTCCATAACTCGGAACATGGTTCAACGATCTAGTATGAACGAGGTTAGCGTCTCGAACTGAATTGGATAACCCATGACCCAGTCTTGAGCTCGATTGATCGCGATGTTGAACACGTTATCCATTTCTTCCATCTTCCTTCTCCTTGCTTGTGCGTCTCCCTTTGCTATTTCGGCTTGTTGATAAACTTAATTGTATGCGTCTTCGGCTCTTGCCCTTTTTGCAGATTCTTCTCTCAACTTGTTCTTCAACTCTGCCTCCTCTGCTCTCATTTGGTCGTTCTCTTCTTCAGTGTGAACCAGCTTCTCTTCAATATTGTTCAGTCATTCTTCTCGATCCTGGATCTCGTCATTCTTCTGTGCCATCGAGGTCTGTTGTTCAGCTACTATCTCTTATAACTCCTCGACGCTATCTTGAAGTTCCATATTTCGGTCATGCACCTCATCGTATATACGGCCAACTATCGAGTTAAGTGGAATCCTTTCCTCCTTGTTCTCTTCATCCGTCTATGGTAGCTCCACGGGATCATCCTCATCTATTTCTACATCATCATCATCATCTTCAACCACCGTGAGCAATGGGGCTGACTCTCATGGAAGTAGTTGTTCCCAAACCACTTGAATGTCACGAGATTCCTCCTCTTTAGGCATCTGAAGTCCTTCCTCCCTAGCCTGACTAGATCCTCCTATATTAGTCATCATGTCAACCAAAGTTTAAGTTTTAATTACTAATCATTACTACTCAACTCTCACGAGAACAAAAATTGTAAACATATAATCAAATAAGTGTTTTATTACTTCCTCCTTAAAACTCGATAAGAGTTTATCATCAATATCTTGTCGAAGGTTACTTACTAAGGTTTTTTCCCCCACCTAAGGTTAATAACCCAAGGCTTTGATACCAACTTGTGACACCCCCAAATCCCGGTACTTCATTTCCTTAAGATTTTGTGACGCCCCCAAAATTAGTTATACATCACTCATTATGAGTCGCCATATACATGGTACAAAATTCAAATACAACATCATTTATACAACTGTTGAACCATCGTATAGAATACGACCACAGTTAACTGTGAGTTTTAATAAAAATGTATGTAACTCTCATGGTGCCTCGACCACAACCTTATAATGGTACTTTACATAAAAGTATAGTCAAAAACTGTTTTAGAAATTAAAATCTTTGGGAAGTGCTCAAGGAATCCTACGTACATGGGAGGCCGTGCGTCTAGGTTATAATAGATATCATATTACCACGGAATTATCCTTGGTTGACCCAATAGACCCCAAAGAAAAATGAGAAGATTACTATCATCTTATTCCCAATGGTGAGTCTTCTCTTGACATATAAATATCTCTGTTGTCTCCAAGTGAAAATTATGTTTCAAATACACTCCAAGATCATACAAGTAGTACTCGTAGATATATTCAGCTAGTGGATGTGCACAACCATGTCTTATGAGAACACGAGGTTGTATGTCATTAGACATCTTGTATGATAGTGACAAAACACCCTTCCAAAGTTGGGTTCACCTCACCCTATTTGATTCACCAAATATAACTACTAAATATTGTATATAATACAACACACTTTTCTATACTGTTTAGGGAGGACCTCCACAGCTAGAGACCACTGTTCTATTCCCCTGTTATCCCCACTCGACCCGGCAACACTCTTATTACCTGAAAGGAATTGTGAAGCAGAAAGGGTGAGCACAACTAGCCCAGTAAAGAATATCATGAATAAAGATAATTAAATTATCAATTGCTTTCATCAAAAATAAATCAGAGATTTAGAACATATGGTAGATGATAAAACTTTTCAACCATTGTTGCAGCGGAACGAGCAATCCATTAGAAGAGCCAAATAGACCATAAGGTCTATTATCTTCTCTATGTTAAAAGTCCACTAATACTATTTTATCCATGTAAAATAAATCAACTGTTCTTGTCCACAATCATATGAATAACTCATAATCATAATTGTGGTTCTAAATTCCTCTTCTCAACCAGGACGAAGATAATTTTCATCACCTATCTTCACCTGAAACATCAAAAATCATGGTTATACCAAATCAGAATTCATGTTCATAATCATACTAATAAATTCATCTTTGCATTACGGCCAAATATATTCATTAACAATTCATCTTTGCACTACATGCCAAAGACATACAACTGTATATTAGAAGAGTCAAGTAGAGCATGATATCTACTATCTTCTACAAATTAAAAGTGTATAATAAATATTTTATCGCTAAGACTCAGCTTAATAAATAATCCACATCACCGAATCACCCCTGCATTACTGCCAAGGATATTCGTTAATATCACATCCATGAATTTGCATTTCATCGCCGAGACTCAGCTCGATAATCAATCCATATCACTAAATTATCCATGCCCTACGGCTAAGGATATTCGTTAATATCATAACCACGAATTTTTGGACACAATCTAGAAAACTCATCAAATTATCATTTCAAATTTTTCCAGAATTTTTTAGGGTCAAAAAAATTACGAAATTACCCCTGGCAGAAATCCCTTTTTAATGAAAATACTATTCGTATGAATACGAATGATCATTTACAATGCATGCTGTAATCCAAATAGACAGGTTATTTCAAAGAAATAATAAATAACAGAACCAGGTCAGGAGTAAAACATACAGACAAGATATTCCAACAGAATAATAAAGAATGGAACCAGGTCCAGCATAAAACGCACATACATGATATTCCAACAGAATAATAAAGACTGGAACCAGGTTCGACGTAAAACGCAAAGACAGGATATTCCAATAGAATAATAAAGACTGGAATAACAGAAGAATTTCACCAAGTATAGGATAGACCGCGTATACAGGTTATTCCAACAGAATAATAAATAATGGAATAACAGAAGTTCTCTTCATGAATACAAAAGAAATAACACCCCTTACATTAGTAGGAGATTGAATACTGCAGTAGTGTAGTAACAAAATACTCTTCTTCTTTCTTTATTATTCTCTCTATACTTTCTCTCTCTATAGCTTGAATGAATTCGTGAAAAATAATGAAGAACTAGGCTTCTATTTATAGAAGATTTCTAGCTTAGCACTTGCAATGTGAAAAGGCAAGAGCTTGACGACTGGTGATGTGAAAAGAAAAGTGGTTTGATGCCTGTAATGTGAAACACCAAGTGGTTTGACGCCTGTAATGTGAAACACCAAGTGGTTTGACGCCTGTAATGTGAAATGACAATTGGTTCGACGCCTGTAATGTAATACGACAATTGGTTCAACGCCTGTAATATGAAACGGCAAGTGGTTTGACTTCTGGTAAAGGTAATTACTATTGGCGAAAGAGACTTTTAGATGATGACATATGGCCCCCCCAAAGAATAACCAAATTTTCCACAACCGTCTCATAATAGACTCTTTATATACATCAAGGATTGAATAAATATTAACACAAATCATTTTATTTTTAATCAACACATATTTAATCTTTCAACAATTATTAATCATTAATATTATAACTTGTCATCTCAATTATTGATTTAATAATATAACATATTATACATATGATACTATGACAATAATTGAATAAATAATATAAGAGATATGATACAGCAATTACTGTAGCAATAATTAAGTATAACTAAGTGACTTCTCACGTAAGCATCAATAATCAATATTATGTGCTACTATGCAACCACGCGTATTACTGTACTTTTACTACCGAGTAGTTCAACAATTTAACGGTAAAACTTCCGTCGTTATTTTCATAAAAATATTTTTGTCGTTTTCTCAATCCGATAATAATTCCGTTGCGGGTTCCACCAATGATTGTACCGTCGTACGGATATTCCCCAACAAAAAGAATATTCCTCGACCAATCGAATATTCCCCGACAAACGAATATTTTATATCAACTTGTTTACTTTGCAAAAAAAAATTTCACATATTACCCTTAACTTTAAACTTTTATCAATTTAACTATTTACCAAAATAAAACAAATTGAATACTTTTATTTCATAAAATTCTGGGGTTCACAATCACCCCTCCTTATGAAATTTCGCCCTCGAAATTTACTTACGTACCTGATATTCGAAGAGATGAGAATACCTTTCTTTCTTTTCAGATTGCACCTTCCCGGTAATTTCCTCTATATCATGATTTTTTCATTGCTCATCTCTTATATTTCAGATATCATTCTAGAATATATCTTCAAAACAAAGGTTAATTGACATATCACAATTTGTCAACTTATCAAGTAAACAATTTTAGCTTAGGTAAGTCACACACAAACGAAGTATATAACTCGTCTCTCCCCTCCTAGTTCTAGACTCTTATTTCCGCCAGCGACCATATCCCTGAGCTCTGATACCAAATGTGACGCCCCCAAAATTAGGTATACATCACCCATTCTGAGTCGCCAGATACATGGTACAAAATTCAAATACAACTTCAATTATACAACTGTTGAACTGTCGTATAGAATACGACCACAGTTAATTGTGAGTTTTAATATAAATGTATATAACTCTCATGGTGCCTCGACCACAACCTTATAATGGTATTTTATATAAAAGTATAGTCAAAAACTATTTTAGAAATTAAAATCTTTGGGAAGTGCTCAAGGAATCCTTCGTACATGGGAGGCCGTGCGTCTAGGTTATAATAGATATCATATTACCACATAATTATCCTTGGTTGACCCAATAGACCCCAAAGAAAAATGAGAAGATTACTATCATCTTATTCCCAATGGTGAGTCTTGTCTTGACATATAAATATCTCTGTTGTCTCCAAGTGAAAATTATGTTTCAAATAAACTCCAAGATCATACAAGTAGTGCTCGTAGATATATTAAGCTAGTGGATGTGCACAACCATGTCTTATGAGAACACGAGGTTGTATGTCATTAGACATCTTGTATGATAGTGGCAAAACACCCTTCCAAAGTTGGGTTCATCTTACCCTATTTGATTAACCAAATATAACTACTAAATATTGTATAGAATACAACACACTTTTCTATATTATTTAAGGAGGACCTCCATAGCTAGAGACCACTGTTTTATTCCCCTGTTATCCCCACTCGACCCGGCTACACTCTTATTACCTGAAAGGAATTGTGAAACAGAAAGGGTGAGCACAACTAGCCCAATAAAGAATATCATGAATAAAGATAATTAAATTATCTATTGCTTTCATCAATAATAAATCAGAGATTTAGAACATATTGTAGATGATAAAACTTTTCAACCATAGTTGCAGCGGAACGAGCAATCCTTTAGAAGAGTCAAATAGACCATAAGATCTATTATCTTCTCTATGTTAAAAGTCCACCAATACTATTTTATCCATATAAAATAAATCAATAGTTCCTGTCCACAATCATATAAATAACTCATAATCATAATTGTGGTTCTAAATTCCTCATCGCAACCAGAATGGAGATAATTTGCATCACCTATCTTCACCTGAAACATCAAAAATCATGGTTATACCAAATAAGAATTCCTGCTCATATTCATACTAATAAATTCATCTTTGCATTACGGCCAAAGATATTCATTAACAATTCATCTTTGCACTACATGCCAAAGACATACAACAGTATTTTAGAAAAGTCAAGTAGAGCATGATATCTACTATCTTCTACGAATTAAAAGTGTATAATAAATATTTTATCGCTGAGACACAACTTAATAAATAATCCACATCACCGAATCACCCCTGCACTACTGCCAAGGATATTCGTTAATATCACATCCATGAATTTGCATTTCATCGCCGAGACTCAGCTCGATAATCAATCCATATCACTAAATTATCCATGCCCTACGGCTAAGGATATTCGTTAATATCATAACCACGAATTTTCCATGCACTACGGCTAAAGATAATCGTGTTTTCATCAACGGTCATGATCATGCCATAAAATAATTCATCTTTGCACCCTTGACCGAAGAGAATCCATTGCCATATTCATACCAAAAAACTATCCATCAATGCACTACGGGCTAATGAGGACTTTTTCCACATCATTTGTAACATTATGGTCATGATTATACCGAATAATCCCTGGTCATAATCATACCAAGTCCATCTATGCACTACGACCAAAGACGACTTTCAACATAATATAAGCATGATGATGATGATGACAATGATATAAGAATTAATCAAATGAGATAAAGGATAAATATTAAACATTTATAATACAATTTATCCAGGGTTCAATAATAACCAAATGTTATCAATCACTTAATAATCTCATAATCTAATATCATTAATATTATAACAATATTTTAATCATTTCTTAAACTTATAAACAATTTATTTCAATTGTTTAAACTTTATCAAATAATGCATTTAACCATTCAAAAATGCTATACTCATAAGATTTCATAATCAATGATCAAATCACTCATCAAAAATCTGCATATACCTTATATAGGATTCTCAAGCCATAAAATCCTATTTTCCAATTTTATTACTTCACATAACATATTTAATTCATTTGTTCAAAACTAGTTCATTTTTATGAAAAATATCAAATCAGTCCCAAAAATATTTCTTTTCTGGGATTTAGCATAATATAGTCCCATCTTGAACATATATTTTTCTCAAAATTTTTAAAATTCATCTACTATTTTTCATATGGCTAGAACTGCCGAATATTTAGACATTTATCATAAATTTTACTTTTGTCCAAAAATTCCGAAATTTACAGGGTATACTCCTGTTATATACATGTACTCCCAATAAAAATTTCACCAATTTTGGAGTTAACCACAAGGCGTTATAAGGGTTTACTTTTAAAATAGTATTTTCTCATAAAATCCAAAACTCTTATTCTCTCAATACTTTCTCTCTCTATAGCTTAAATGAATTCGTAAAAAATAATGAAGAACTAGGCCTTTATTTATAGAAGATTTCTAGCTTAGCACTTGCAATGTGAAAAGGCAAGCGGCTTGACGACTGGTGATGTGAAAAGAAAAGTGGTTTGACGCCTGTAATGTGAAACACCAAGGGGTTTGACGCCTGTAATGTGAAGCACCAAGTGGTTTGACGCCTGTAATGTGAAACACCAAGTGGTTTGACGCCTTTAATATGAAACGGCAAGTGGTTTGACGTCGTGTAAAGGTAATTACTATTGGCGAAAGAGACTCCTAGATGATGACATATAGGCCCCCATAGAATAACCAAATTTACCACAAACATCGCATAATAGACTCTTTATATACATCAAGGATTGAATAAATATTACCAAAAATCATTTTATTTTTAATCAACACATATTTAATCTTTCAACAATTATTAATCATTAATATTATAACTTGTCGTCTCAATTATTGATTTAATAATATAACATATTATACAGATGATACTGTGACAATAATTGAATCAATAATATAAGAGATATGATGCATCAATTATTCTAGCAATAATTAAGTGTAACTAAGTGACTTCTCATGTAAGCATCAATAATCAATATTATGTGCTACTATACAACCACACGTATTACTGTACTTTTACTACCGAGTAGTTCAACAGTTTTAACGGTAAAACTTTCGCCGTTATTTTCATAAAAATATTTTTATCGTTTTCTCAATCCGACAATAATTCCGTTGCGGGGTCCACCAATATTTGTATCGTCGTATGGATATTCCCCGGCAAAATGAATATTCCTCGACCAATCAAATATTCCTCGACTAAACGAATATTTTATATCAACTTGTTTACTTTGCAAAAAAAAATTCACATATTACCATTAACTTTAAACTTTTATCAATTTAACTATTTACCAAAATAAAAAAATTGAATACTTTTATTTCATAAAATTCGGGGTCTCACAGATTTGGTGTTCACTTAACCAAAACATTCATTTCTAACTACCCAATCATAATATATTTGAATAATAAAAGAAAACCTTGCCCATTAAAGGGTTACATAATAAAAATCTCCCGGGTTATCTAACTTTTAATCATTATTCAGATGCGGAAAACATTACATGACTTCTTTAAAATAAAGTCTAAGATCAACATAATGAAACTCTGACATCTTAATCAAAGTAAAAATTACAAGTCTTTATCAGTTATACATTTTTCCCTTTCCTTTGCTAGTCGAAGGTTCACCTACCTTCTCTTCTTTAGCTGCAATGAGTTTATAAATATGCAAGAGTGAGCAAAACAATTTCTCACTAGATATAATATGAAATCAACATGAGTATAACAATAATAACTTTCGAAATAGGCTCATCAAAAGTGAATAGTACTCTATCAATAATAATCAGAAACTGAAATCCCAAAATATGGAAAATATACATCATTGAGGGTCGTAAGACTATGAACTACGTCCATAGTTGCAAGTAATCTTTCAACTCCAACTTTAACAGTTATAAGACTATAAGGACCTCGTACTTAGGGGGATCAGTCCTTCATACAATGTATTGTGCATAAACATTTTAACGATATGCGTAAGTTATCCCCTAATCATAACAATAGGGTTGTTCATCTCAGTATTTAGAGTATAAGTCCGAACCAAAGGAAGTTTGGTTTGGATAAGCTTTCAAGGAAATTTGGAATTTAAAGAATATCAACTAAGGAGTAGTTGAATAAAACCAATAACACTATACTATAGAATAATCGTGATTGAATCAATCATAGTAAACTAAAGCCATGCTTTAGGAATAATCTAATAACATAAAATTTGAATAACTATAGCATACCTTGCTTGAACAATACTAAGCCAAGGTTAATTAGAATTGAATACTAAGCATGCATAGCAATTTGAACGATAGAAATGTTCGACATTAGTATATATAGTTGTGCATGCTAAACAACAAGTTAAATACAAGAATAACTTACATCATTATATTGTAATCGAATTGAAAAGAGTAATTGAATTAACAAGATAATAGATTAGAAAACTTGTCTTGTTCGTAGATTAAATCGAACAATTCGAATCACAATATCATATATACATATGTCATCATGACATAGTTAGTCACCACCACTTTACAAACTTAACTAACTACTTTCATCATGTATGTTTGATTATTTAATCACATAATCAAGTTGTAACATAATTTAATCTTTAATAACAGAATTATTCATAGTATAGAAATACTAAAATCAATATTTTACAGTCCTACTATCATCACATAATGTTTCTTAAAATTTTGTGTACAAAAAGTACACTGTCAGACCATTTTGCTAACTCGCGCCGCAGTGCCACAATTTACACTGTGGGTCGCGCTGCAGCGTGGGGATGGCGCTGCGGCGCGGTAAATAAACTATGAAGCCGTGCTGCGGCATGGAGATGGCGCTGCGGCGTCACTAACGTACTGCTAGGCCGTGCCGCGGAGCGAAACTGCAGTTTCGACTTACAGCTTCGGCAATAGTACAAGAAAAAGGCAATTTTGGCCTACAAGCTTGTTTCTAACAGATTAATTCACATGCAATTCATACAAAAACTTCATGTAAACATAATTCAATAACTCCTAACATGTTTCTACCCATACAACAATATAAACAACAAATTAAAAAAAAATCCAATTTCACTGTTTTTGATAAAAACTCACTTTTTGATATTTCAATGAAAATCAACAATGTAAATTTTGTTTTTCAACCAAAACAATTAATTCAAAGTATCTTTATCAATAATTATACATACTCTATCAAATTAGATGGTCAAATTATCAACTAAACAGCTAATTAACTCTCAATTTCTACTTTAAGCTACAAAATATAAATTCACAAAAACTCTCTGTAAAAAAAGTTTTTCTTCACAAGCATATACATAATATAAATTCATGGACTATTCTTAATTATAGCTTAAGAAAATAGTTTAACAACACTAGATTATCATATAAAACCACATACATAACAAAATTACACTTCTACAAAGCTTTCATTGAGAAAATTGGGATAGAGAGAATACAACTATAACTTTGAAAAGAACAATAATAATAGAGTTTAGATGGTACCTTGTTTGAAGAAGATGATGGCCAACCCTTTTTAATTCTCAAGCTTCTTCTTCTCTCCAATTCTCTCTCACTTTTCTTCTTCTCTGAGTTTTTGTTTTTCTCCCTAACTCTAACTACGTACTAGATATCTAACATATATAAGATATAATATATATTAATTATATAATATAAATATAAAACATATAACTGATATCAGTTATACTTTTTTTGAAATCAAAAGACATAAGGCTTGTTTGGTTAAATAACTAAAAAATAACCCATTAATCCTTATGCATTGTTTGGTAAAACACAATTAGATAAAAGACTTAATAGGCATTAGGCCTTGTTTGGCAAAACTGAATTAAACTCCCTTAATTTTTTTAGTAACACTTTTATAGTAAGGTTATTAGTCACACTTTAATTTAATTAAATTAATTCTAAAAACAATTTGTTAATCATTTTAACACATAAATCAATACCACAAAATTATAATTTTCTTTATAGTCATAACTTTCTTTAACCCACTAACACATCCTTTTAATTTACAATTCAAATTCAAATATAATAATTTATTTAATCAAAACTTTCTAACTTAATAATTAAATTAAATTAGCAAAATAATTAATTAATTTCCTTAATTATTTATTTAACAAATAGTTAACCAAATTTAATCAAATTTGAATAGATATTTATTTAACAATAAATACATCCATTAAATACATAAATATTTCAATAAATATTTAATATAACAATTAAAGAATTCTGGAATGTTACATTAACCTTTTGATAAGTTAAGCACCTACTCACATATTCTGTTATCTCTCTATTCATGTTCGGCCACAAAAAACTATGTCGAAGGTCTTGATACAGTACTATCAGGATGAATCGAGTACCTAAAACTATGAGACTCTTGTAACACTTCCTCCTTTAATTCCATCTTATTCGAAACCCAAATTCTTCCTACAAATCTTAATAATCCCTCATTATCAAGACTAACCTTTATCTCTTTTTCACCTGCTAATCGCTTCTTCATCTGGTCACACTCATCATTTCTGAGTTATACCTTCTTGACTCTCTCTACAATGATAGATCGAATCTCCGTTAAAAATAATCTCTGACCCGACTTACTTGGTAACTTCACCTCTAACTGTGACGAGCGAGATTTTTGTAATTTAATTTTTATATTTATTGAATTAAATAAATATTGTTCAATGATTTAATTATTGGATTAAATAATTAATTAATGAAATTATGGTAGATTAATTTAATTATATGTGTTATATTTATTAAATTAATGTGGAGAATTTTTACTATTCAAATTATGTAATTATGTGAGCTTATTAGATTAAATGAAATATTTAATAAGCATAATGTTTTTTTAATTAATTTAATAATTAATTAGAGAATTAATAATTTAACAAAATTAATAAATGAAAATTTTAATTTTGTAACTATGTGAATTAATGAGAAATTATTATATTTATTTTAATTAAAGTAAATAAGATATTTGATTATTTTATAAAGGGGTGTGACACTATTAAACTATAGTATAAAAGAATCATTAAATTAACTGGTTTTAGAACCTATTATTGTCAGCCAAACGAGGCCTTAAGATAAGTTAGTAGCAGTTAACCCATGATGGGTTAACTGACCTCCACAATACGTCAATTTTATTATTAAATACGTCTTCTTCTGTATTTTTTTCTAAGTCTGGAACAAAGCAATCACAGAGAGAAAATTGAGAGTTGTTTGATTTAAGAAGTGTCTGAGAAAGGAGAAAGCATCATCCCTACTAACCAACACTCTGCGCTTTGGGTAATTTCTCCAACCCAATTTTATTTACGTTGTTTAAGTTTTTCAAGAAAATGGCTTTTAAGTTCTGTATAATCTCTGTAAATGGAAAAATGAGTAAAATTTTTGTTATATTATGTTAAGTATAACATGTTTTAATATATTTCGTATAATTCCATATCATCAGTTTCATAAAAATATATGTTGTAGATTGTTTCTAAATTACAAAGTATGAAAATATGGCTATATGGCCTTACATACCAAATTTAACACGATAATCATAAGTTGTATTATAAATTTACACATGTATGTGTTAATATGTTAACGTAGTATGTTTTTACTATGTTGTATAAACCATAACATCAGTTTCATAAATATATGTAGTAGATTGTTTATTCAAAATTACATAGTGTAAAAATATTGCCATATGGCCTTACGTACCAAAATTGATACGTCAATCATATGTTATAACATAAATTTATACTTGTATATAATTATGCATGTTAAAATGAACGAATCAAACTTTAAATGAATAGATTCGGTGTTATAATAAACCCGTAGTGTTGATTTTCATGTTTTGTATTCAAAACTTTCAAAAATGTCAAGAACAATAAATTATATGTTTTGATTCTTCAAATTATGTGTTATAACATGTTAAAATCATGCTAGAAGGGTGGAGTGGTAAATATATGTGTATTACAGTGTTTGGGTATGGCTAATTTTGTGTAAGAGTAAATTAATTGGAGGTGTTGGCCATGTTCTGCAATTTTTTACGAATTGCAGAATTGTTACTGGTTCGCCGCGCCACGGCGCCAGTCCCACCCCTTAAGGCCCGAGCCACAGCGCCACCACCTCCCAGCGCCGAGAACAAGCATAAAAGTGGCGCCGCATCGCCACTCTGCAGAATGTCGAAAAATAAAAAATTTAAAGTGTTCAAGTCCATGACTGTGATTGTAACCTAATCTAATGAACATAAAAAAAGGTTAGAAGTATAACGAGACGTTAAAATAAGTTATTAACATGCCAATAACACAGTTACGTGTGGATTGAATGATTAAACACATAGTTAACTTATTGTTCGTGAAGTGTAACATTATGTGACAATAAGTGTGGTAATTTGGCTAAGTATAGTCATAATCCGAGTTAGACGAAAAGAATGAATTTGTAATGACTAGTTACGTATAATTGACTGATATTGTGAACATGAATGGGTTGTAGGATTAAATCGAGGAACAAGTATAATTAACGTGTAATCTATGCACGAGGCAAGTTTCATAACCCTACTTGTTATCATTATTCAAGTTTATAATTTGCGTCGAGTAAATTCTCATTATTATTAATTAAGTTCAATTGTTATACCAAAGATTGTTTATCTTTTCAAAGTATGATTCTATTATACAATATTTGTTCTATTGTATACCTCTTGAGATTGTTATTCAATTTAAATATCATTTATTATTGAACCTTGTTAGACTAGTGAACCCTATTTGATTTGACTAGTCCATAGTTGATGAATGTTCTAAATTTCAGAACCCTTATTGATTTATCCAAACCAAACCTCATTTGGTGTGGACTCTAATGTCAAACTGATATGAACAACCCTGTATAGGGATTTCTTATGCGTTAGCGTTAAGATATTGTGCACAGTATGGTACTAAGGGCTGATCCCCCTAAGTACGAGGAGAAAAGTTCATAGTCTTATGACTGTTAAAGGTTTCAAGTATAACCCTTGATAACCTAGGACATAGTTCAAGGTCTTATGACCCTCAGAAATCTTTTGATTCTTATTATTCATTATTGATTCAAATGTTGAGTTTTATTCCAGAAGTCTTTGATTCACTCACATTTATTATATATTGTTATTTCATGTTTATACTTGTGGGCAATCGTGCTCACTTTTGCATAATAATAACATTGCAGTTAAGAACAAAAGGTTCGACGAGCCTTCGACTAGCAAAGGCAAGGGCAATATTAACAAGTGACGAAGACTTGTTGTTTTATATGATATTGAATTTCTGTTTTAGACTTATATTGATGTTGTGTAAGACTATAAATTGTTTATTTTTCCGTAGTTAAGAATTAATATTAGTATGACCTGGGATCTATGTAATTATTTCAGTTGATGTAACTCCTTAAGGAGAGGATTTATTTCTATCTATTTATGCTTTCAATTATTATGGGTAGATAGATATATGAAGTTTGAATAGTGAACACCAAATCATGTGAAAATTGAAGTACCCAGATTTGGGGGTGTCACAGGTTGGTATCAAAGCTGTAGGATATGAACCTTAGGTGGGGGAACCACCTTAGGTAGTAGCCTTATAGTAAGAACATAGTGATGGAAAACTCTTATCGAGTTTTAAGAAATGAATTTCTTAATTCATTGAAGATAATAAAAGACTTTATGTGTTTTTGTGTTAAATTATGTGCTCAATAGTACGACTTAGTAACTAAAACTTGAAACTTTGTTGTCAGGATGTCGGATGTTGGAGGAGCTAGTCGAGCTGGGGAGGAGGAACCTTGAGTACCTATAGAGGAGGAGCCCCAAGACATTCATGTCATCAGGGATGGAGGATCCTGAGGAGGAAGAGGAAGAAGAGGAGTTCCCACTGAACTCCATTAATGCTGATATGTATGACGAGTTATATGACCGTAACGTAGAGTTATGTGACACTGTCTAGGATCTAACTGAGCGGGCTATTATTCAGCAGATTACCATCGAGCACAAGGATAGGGTAGTTGTGACACTTCACACACGTCTAGGAAATATGGAGTGGGATTTGGTTCACGAGAAGACTGAGGAGATGTCCAAAGAAATAGAGAAGTTGAAGAAAGAACTAAAAGAGAGCTCAGAAAGGCTGACCATAGTAGAGCAGGGCTGGATAAGAGAGTCACGTCGTGCTGATCTTGCCGAAGAGGATGGTCGTACGAAGAAGGCTAAGCTTGGGGAGACGTACACTACACTTCAAAATGCAAATGATGAAGCCCAAGATCGATTTATAAGATACCCAATACAGTTCGAAGGACTACCATCATATATACTAGATTGTTGGACGATGTCCCACATCATAGAAGAGGAACATAGCAAGGCTATTCAGCGCCATAACAGGCAGTGATATGATTTGTTTAATTATGTGGAAAAAAGTTATCTGGTATTTAGATGTAAATTCCGATGTGTTTATGAACAAAGGAATATTTTAATGTTTTAAATCCTGTAGATTCTTTATCTCAGGATTGTTGATGTAAATAGTAGTGATGCTATCGTTTGATGTTAAAATTTTTGATTTGAATAAATATATCAAATTGTTTGAAATAATTTGATAAGTGATTATGTTAAATTGTTGAGTTAAGCCTTAACTATTTAGAGAATTTAAAAGTGATCTAATAATCATATATTTTAACAGAAATATACCGCCAAGAAGAAGACAACACTGTCAACCAGCTTAAGAAGAATCAACGAATAACAACAATAACGCCAATGCTAATCCCGTTCAACAATTAGTGAACTTACTAGCTGGAGCGATGAATAATCAACTTCAAGCTCTACCAAATACAACGTTCAATGATTTCAAGGCGGTGGGACCACCAGAGTTTAAAGGCTCCATGAACCCGATCGAAGCTCAGACTTAGGTTATGGAGATGGAGATAGTTTTTGATGTTGCTAGAGTCAGAAAGGACCAGAGGACCGCTTTCGCAACGTTTATGCTGAAATCCGAAGCCAGTTACTGGTGGCAAGTAAACAAGGTGCATGGAGGAGAAGGTGTGATTACCTGGGAGAGATTCAAGAAGATGTTTTTTGAGATGTATTTCCCAACCATCTCGCAGAACCAAATGGAGGTCCAATTTTTGGAGCTGAAATAGGGGAATATGTCCGTACCAGATTATGCGGCTAAATTCAATGAGTTGAAAGGTTCACCACTTATCAAGTGCACACGTATGAGAGGAAAGCAAGAAGGTTTGAACAAGGATTAAAGCTCTGGTTGTATAGTAAGGTGTCGTTGTTTCAGTTGAAGACATTCGTTGGAGTACTGGAGAAAGCCATACTCGCTGAAGGTGGAAGCGATGCGGTCACCAAATATAATCAAAGATAAGAAGAGGAAGAAGAATGAAAGTGAAGGAAATAACAAAGTTAGTAGAAGTAACACGGGAGGTGGTATTAATAATCAGAAGAGAAGGTGGTCTAAAAACTCGTTCACTGGAAATCAGCCGGGAGGTCAGAAAAAGAGAATTGAAGCGTGCCCGACCGGCGGGAAAGCTCATTTGGGAGTGTGTATGAAGGGTAAGCGAGTGTGCTACAATTGTGGTCAGGAAGGCTACAAAGCACCTAACTGTCCTAACCCAAAGAAAGGTGCCTGCTTTACTTGTGCCTCAAAAGATCATTTGGCAAAAGAATTCCCTAAGAAGGGATCTGGAGGGGCAGGATCAAGAGAAAATAGAGGATACATCGGTGGAAGCGCTCTGACTATCACAGGACCAACCGCAACTAACCGACTGACCGCCAGGACATTCAATATGACGGTGCAGGATGCAGTTTAGTCTCGTGGTGTGGTGTTAGGTATCATTCTGATCAATAAAGTTAATGTTTATGTATTATTTGATTCAGGTGCTACTTGTTCCTTTATATCCGACGACTTTGCTAAGAACTTAGAATTACCTAAGGATGAGTTAGAATACCCCATGAACATAGAAATTGCGAATAGAGAAATAATCTCTGTTAAGTACGTACATAAGAACTGTAGAGTGGATATTAAGGGTAATATCATGAACATAGATCTTATCCCTATTCGACTTGGGAAATTTGACGTTATCTTGGGAATAGACTGGTTATTCAATTACGGGGTTGTATTTGATTGTCAGAAGAAGCGTATTAACCTTATGACTCTGTCAAAGGTTGTGTTTTATGGTAGCAAGTCGCCTAGACAAGCGAGTTGTATGACGATGATGCAGGCTAGGAAGTTGTTCAGACAAGGCTGTGTAGGATATTTAGCTTACATAGTCGACAGTCGTAAAGAGAATTCGAAAGTAAAAGAGATACCAGTAGTGAGGTATTTCGCCGACGTATTTCCAGACGATTTGCCAAGACTTCTGCCAGATAGAGAGGTTGATTTTGTGATCGATTTGGCGCCAGGAACTGTTCCAATATCGAAGGCACCATACCGAATGACACCAATAGAGATGAAAGAATTGATGGTTCAACTACAAGAATTACTGGACAAGAAGTACATTCAACAAAGTATATCACCATGGGGAGTGCTAGTTTTGTTTGTGAAAAAGAAGGACGGGACGATGCAACTCTGCATTAATTACATAGAACTGAATAAGGTCACGATTAAGAATAGATATCCATTTTTCGAGGATCGATGATCTGTTTGATCAATTGAAGGAAGCAAAATACTTTTCCAAGATAGATTTGAGTGGTTATCATCAACTGAAGGTGAGGCCAGAGGATGTACCGAAGACAGCGTTCAGAACACGATATGGTCACTACGAATTTTTGTTAATGTCGTTTGGTCTAACGAATGCTCCTGCATCATTTATGGGACTAATGAATGGCGTGTTCAAGCCATTTTTGGACATGTTCGTAGTGGTATTTATAGACGATATTTTGGTATATTCAAAAACCATGGAAGAACATGAAGAGCATTTGTAATTAACGTTGGAGGTGTTGAGAAGAGAGAAGTTGTATGCGAAGTTTTTGAAATGCAAATTTTGGAACGAACGGGTACAATTTATTGGGCACGTAATCGATAAAAATGGAATTTCGGTAGATCCATCCAAAGTGGAGGTCGTGATTAACTGGGATCAACCGAGGACGCCGTTGGAAGTACGAAGTTTTCTTGGATTGGCATGATATTACAGAAGATTCATTCAAGACTTTTCTAATATAGCAACTCCGTTAACGAATTTGACTCTAAAAGCTGTGAAATTTGTTTGGATGGAGAAGTGTGGGAAAGCTTTCAAAAATTGAAGAAGAGGTTGAGTACAACACCTGTATTATCTCTTTCGGATGATACATGAAATTTTATTATTTTTAGTGATGCGTCGCATAAAGGACTTGGCTGTGTGCTTATGCAAAATGGCAGAGTCATTGCGTATTCGTCACGACAATTGAAAGATTATGAGAAGGGGTATCTGACCCACGACTTGGATTTAGCTGCAGTGGTTTTTGCGTTGAAAATCTGGAGGCACTATCTCTATTGGGAGAAGTGTGAGATATATACAGACCACAAGAGTCTGAAATATATTTTGACATAGAAGGATTTGAATATGCACAAAAGAAGGTGGTTGGAGTTAATTAAGGACTATGATTGTGAGATTTTATACCTTCCGGGTAAGGTAAATGTGGCTGTCGATGCCTTAAGTAGAAAGGGTCAGGAGAAATTGATGATGTCGACTGCTCAGAAGGAGTTAATTTCAGCCATTGAGAAGATGGAATTGGAAGTGAAGCATCCTATAGAAATTGATGAGAAGTTATTTCAAATGCAATCTGGTACAACCTTATTTGATAAGGTTAAAGAGGCTCAATTGTAGGACGAAGAATGTAAAAAGGTGAAAGAGAAGATATCTGAAGGAACTAAACCGATATTTAAAATGGATCAGGAAAGAATACTGAGATTTGAGAGCAGAGTTTGGGTACCGCCAGTAACAATGATTAAGGAAGACATTTTAAGCGAGGCACATAGTTCTCGATATTTGATTCACCCTAGTAGTACCAAGATATACCAAGATCTTGGACAATATTTCTGGTGGCCAAATTTGAAACGAGATGTTGCAAAGTGTGTTGCCAAGTGTCTGACTTGTCAGAAAGTGAAAGCAGAACATTATAGGTCGAGTGGGTTGCTACAAGCGTTGGAGATCCCAAAGTGGAAATGGGAACATATTACGATGGATTTCGTGGTTGGCCTTTCGACAACTCAGAAAGGCTATGACGCATTATGGGTTATTGTTGACCGATTGACGAAATCCGTATATTTCCTTCCGATCAAAATCAGATTCAACTTAGACCAATGTGAAATGTTATATGTGAAAGAAATTGTTTTGAGGCACGGATTCTGGTGTCAATTGTTTCCGATAGGGATTCGCGCTTTACATCAAACTTCTGGAAACGTCTACAAGAATGCATGGGTACAAAATTACGAATGAGTATGTCATATCTCCCTCAAATAGATGGGCAGAGTGAAAGAACGATTCATATATTAGAAGATATGTTAAGAGCTTGTGTAATGAACTTTAAAGGAAATTGGGATGATCACTTACCGCTCGTAGAGTTCGACTACAACAACAGTTACCACGCTAGTATTGGCATGCCACCTTATGAAGCGTTATATAAAAAAAAGTACAGAACCCCGCTATACTGGGATGAAGTTGGCGAGAGACAATTACTAGGTCCAGAATTAGTGCTGCAGACAGGAAAAATAGTCAAAGTTATCCGAACAAGACTGGTAGCAGCTCAAGATAGACAGAAGAAATACGCCGATCCACACCGTAAAAATTTTGAGTTTGAATCGGGTAGTTATGTGTTCTTGAAGGTCTCTCCCTGGATAGGAAAGATCAGGTTCAGAAAGAAAGGGAAATTAAGCCCAAGATTCATTGGTCCCTTTGAGGTACTGCGAAAAATCGGAGAAGTTGCGTATGAGGTAGCCTTACCTCTGGCACTCGAGAATGTCCACAAGGTCTTCCATGTATCCGTATTACGACCCTACAAACCCGATTACAAGCATGTAATTGAATACAAACCCCTACATTTTGAAAAAGTCTTATCTTACGAAGAAATTCTTGTTCAAATTGTCGACAGAAAAGAACAAGTTCTCAGAAATAAAGTAATACCTTCTGTTAAGGTAATTTGGAGAAACCGCAATGCTGAAGAAGCTGTGTGGGAACTCGAAGAGAATATGATGAAGAATTACCCTCATTTATTTACTTAAATCATGTGTAAGCGATTCTGGGGACAGAATCTTTGTAAGGGAGGGGGGAGAATGTAACGGGTCGAATTGATTGAGTCGTGATTCTGGGGACAAAATCCTTTTAAGGGGGGAAAGATGTGACAAACAAGATTTTTGAAATTTATTTTTTATATTTATTGCATTAAATAAATATTGTTCAATGATTTAATTATTAGATTAAATAATTAATTGATGAAATTGTGGTAGACTAATTTAATTATATGTGTTACATTTATTAAATTAATATGGAGAATTTTTACTATTCAATTATGTAATTATGTCAGCTTATTGAATTAAATAAAATATTTAATTAACATAATGTTATTTTAATTAATTTAATAATTAATTAGAGAATTAATAATTTAACAAAATTAATAAATGAGAAATTTAATTTTGTAACTATGTGAATTAATGAGAAATTATTATATTTATTTTAATTAAAGTAAATAAGATATTTGATTATTTTATAAAGGGATGTGACACTATTAAACTATAGTATAAGATAATCATTAAATTAAATAGTTTTGGAACCTATTATTGCCAGCCAAACGAGGCCCTAAGAGAAGTTAGTAGGAGTTAACCCATGATGGGTTAACTGACCTCTACAATACGTCAATTTTATTATTAAAAACGCCTTCTTTTGTATTTTTTCTAAGTCTGGAACAAAGCAATCACAGAGAGAAAATTGAGAGTTGTTTGATTTAAGAAGTGTCTGAGAAAGGAGAAAGCATCATCCCTACTAACCTACACTCCGCGCTTTGGGTAATTTCTCCAACCCAATTTTTTTTACGTTGTTTAAGTTTTTCAAGAAAATGGCTTTCAAGTTCTGTATAATCTCTGTAAATGGAAAAATGAGTAAAGATTTTGTTATATTATATTAAGTATAACATGTTTTAATATATATTGTATAATTCCATATCATTAGTTTCATAAAAATATATGTCGTAAATTGTTTATAAATTACAAAGTATGAAAATATGGCCATATGGCCTTACATACCAAATTTAACACGATAATCATAAGTTGTATTATAAATTTACACATGTATGTGTTAATATTTTAACGTAGTATGTTTTTACTATGTCGTATGAACCATAACATCAATTTCATAAAATATATGTAGTAGATTGTTTATTCAAAATTACAGAGTATGAAAATATGGCCATATGGACTTACGTACCAAAATGGATACGTCAATCATATGTTATAATATAAATTTATACCTTTATATAATTATGCATGTTAAAACGAAGGAATCAAACTTTAAATGAATAGATTCGGTGTTATAATAAACTCGTAGTGTTGATTTTGATGTTTTATATTCAAAACTTTAAAAAATGTCAAGAACAACAAATTATATGTTTTGATTCTTCAAATTATATGTTATAACATGTTAAAATCATGCTAGAAAGGTGGACTAGTAAGTATATGTGTATTATAGTGTTTGGGTATGGCTAATTTTGAGTAAGAGTAAATTAATTGGAGGTGTTGGCCATGTTCTGTAATTTTTCACGAATTGCAGAACTGTTACTGGTTCGCCGCGCCACGGCTCCAGTCCCACACCTTAAGGCCCGTACCACAGCGCCACCGCGTCGTAGCGCCAAAGGCAGAGCCACAGCGCCACCGCGTCGCAACGCCAAGAACAAGCATAAAAGTGGCACCGCAGCACCACTCTGCAGAATGTCCAAACATAAAATTTTTAAAGTGTTCAAGTCCATGACTGTGATATATAGTAACCTAATCTAATGAACATAAAAATATGTTAGAAATATAACGAGACTTTAAAATAAGTTATTAACATGCCAATAACACAGTTACGTGAGGATTGAATGATTAAACACATAGTTAACTTATTGTTCGTGAAGTGTAACATTATGTGACAATAAGTGTGGTAATTTGGCTAAGTCTAGTCATAATACGAGTTAGACGAAAAGAATGAACTTGTAATGACTAGTTACGTATAATTAACTGGTATTGTGAACATGAATGGTATGTAGGATTAAATCAAGGAACAAGTATAATTAATGTGTAATCTACGCACGAGGCAAATTTCCTAATCCTACTTGTTATCATTATTCAAGTTTATAATTTACGTTGAGTAAATTCTCATTATTATTAATCAAGTTCAATTGTTATACCAAAGATTATTTATCTTTTCAAAGTATGATTCTGTTATACAATATTTGTTATATTGTATACCTCTTGAGATTGTTATTCAATTTAAATATCATTTATTGCTGAACCTTGTTACACTAGTGAACCCTATTCGATTCGACTAGTCCATAGTTGATGAACGTTCTAAATTTTAGAACACTTATTGATTTATCCAAACCAAACTTCCTTTGGTACAGACTCTAATGTCAAACTGAGATGAACAACCCTGCATAGGGATTTCTTATGCGTTAGGGTTAAGATATTGTGCATAGTATGGTACTAAGGGTTCATCCCCGTAAGTACGAGTAGAAGAGTCCATAGTCTTATGACTGTTAAAGATTTTAAGTATAACCCTTGATAACCTAGGACATAGTTCAAGGTCTTATGACCCTCTGAAATCTTTTGATTCTTATTATTCATTATTGATTCAAAAGTTGAGTTTTAGCCAGAAGTCTTTGATTCACTCGCATGTTAGTATATATTGTTATTTCATTTTATACTTGTGGGCAATCGTGATCACTCTTGCGTAATAATAACATTGCAGTTAAGAACGAAAGGTCCGACGAGCCTTCTACTAGCAAAGGCAAGGGCAAGATTAACAAGTGACGAGATTTGTTGTTTTATGTGATATTGAATTTATGTTTTAGACTTATATTGATGTTGTGTAAGACTATAAATTGTATATTTTTCCGCAGTTAAGAATTAAGGTTAGTATGACATGGGATCTATGTAATTATTTCAGTTGAAGTAACTCCTTAAGGAGAGGATTTATTTCTATCTATTTATGTTTTCAATTATTATGGGTAGATAGATATATGAAGTTTGAATAATGCACACCAAATCATGTGGAAATTGAAGTACCCAGATTTGGGGGTGTCACACTAACTACATCCTAGCCATCTCTGTTATTAACTCAGTTTGAGCCGTTAACATAGACAACTTTTCCCGACCCTTCCTACAGGATATCACAGTCGTAATCCTTTATCAACTCCAACCATCTACTTTGTCTCATATTTAAATCCTTTTGTGTGAAGATATAACTTAGACTCTTATGGTCCGTGTATATCTCACATTTTTCTCCATATAGGTAATGCCTCCATATCTTTAAGGCAAATACCACCGCGGCCAGTTCCAGATCACGAGTAGGATAAACTTTCTCGTAATCCTTGAATTGTCGTTATGTAAATGCAATGACATTGCTATGCTGCATGAACATGCAACCAAGTCCTCTATTCGAAGCATCACTATAAACTACAAAATTCCCTGTATCATCGGGTAAAGACAACACAGGTGCTTCACTCAATCTTTTCTTCAGTTCTTGAAAACTGTCCTCACACTTTTCAGCCCATATTTACTTCACTGTCTTCCTTGTCAAATTAGTAAACGGAGTAGTTATCTTCGAAAAATCTTGGATAAATCTTCGATAGTAACCCGCTAACCCTAGGAAACTTCGTACCTCAGTCGGCGTTTTCGGCTATTCCCAATTAATCAGTGCGTCCACCTTTGCTAGGTCCACTGAAATTCTGTAATCGCCGTAACAAGTCCTGAATGTTAACCCAAACGACATCACCAGAAACTCGTAATGGCCGTAACAAGTCCTGAATGTTGTCTTAGGTACATCCTCCTTTCTAACCTTCAACTGATGATAACCCGTTCGCAAATCTATTTTAGAAAAATACTTTGCCCGTTTCAACTGATCAAAGAGATCATCAATCCTGGGAAATGGATATTTATTCTTTATCGTTAACTTGTTCAACTCTCGGTAGTCGATACAAAGTCTCAACAATTCGTCCTTCTTCTTTACAAATAGTACAGGTGCTCCCCACGGAGAAACACTCGTTTGAATGTACTTTCTATCCAACAGTTCTTGTAACTAAACCATCAATTCTTTCATCACTACTGGCTCCATATGGTACAGTTCCCTTGAAACTGGTGTCGCTCCTAACACAATATCTATCACGAATTCAGTCTCCCTATCTGGTGGAAGACCTGGCAATTCACTTGGAAATACATTCACGAATAATTTGACTATAGGTATTTGTTCCATCGTTGTTCCCACTCTCTGGGTATCAACAACATGACATAACCTACGCATCCCTTCCTCAATAATTTCCTAGTTTGTGTCATAGTAAGACAACATGAACGTCCCAGTGATTTATTAGCATAAAACACTACATAAGGATGTCTCAACGTTCTAATGTTTACACATTTCTTTTGGCAATCTATAATTTTACCATGGTTAAACAACCAATCCATCCCGAGAATTACATCAAATTCTCCCAACTTTATCGGGATCAAATCTACCGATAATTTATAACCTCATATTTCTAGACAACAACTCCTATGAATATCTTGAATGTGAATTATTTCTTCATTGTTACCTTGATATTCAAAGGTACGTGCAATCTTTCGATAAGTAATTCTAATCGTTTAGCAAAATCAAATGCTATGAAAGAACAAGTCTCACCTCAATCAAATACCACATAAGCATGTATATCGTTGATCGGGATAATACATGTAACTACATCCCCTGATGCAACTTCATCTTGGACCATCATGTTAAAGGTGCGGGCCATCGACCTACTCGTCTGAACTGGACCACCAATAGCTAACTTACCGCTATTAGCGCTCTTATTCCCATCCATCCCCTTCTTTGGGCAATACTTCGACATGTGACCAATTGATCCACATACGAAGCATCCATGATTCTTCTTCGGGCTTGGAAAGTTAGGTGAAATGTGTCCCTCCTGTCCACAGTTGCAGCATACTATTTTTCCCTTGAGACAGAATCCTAAGTTAGTCTTCCTATAGTTCTTGTATGCCTCCATCCTCTTCTTATGATCTCTTTGCTTTACTCCGGTATTCCCAGAGTTAAAACCCTTCCTCTTATGTTCGTTTCCACTACCACTGGCTCCTTTCATTTTCACTCCCCCTTCTACCTTATTCTTGTTCTTCTTCTCTCTGTGGTATTGGCTTAGAGCCTCATTACCACCCTCGACAATGATTACCTTCTCTAGAATGGTTCCAAAGGATTTACTTTGGAACACAAAATCTGGCTATAGAGCCAGGGTTTTAAGCCATGCTCAAATCTCCTAGACATCCTCACCTTGTATCCACCTGATGTGGAGCAAACCTCGCCAGTTCATTGAACTTGGTAGCGTATTAGGGAACATTCTTTTTCCATTGTTTTAGTTCTAAGAACCTCATCTCCATCCTCCCCTGTATACTCGTGGGAAAGTAGTTCTAGAAGAAAATTTCCTTGAACCGTGTCCACATTAGGTTTTCTATTTCAGCCCTAGCCTAGTTTGCTTCCCACCAGAAGTTGGCCTCTCCTTTCATCATATAGGTAGCAAAAGAAACCTTTTGCCCCTCTTCGACATTTGTAATAACAAATGCTTTCTCTGTTTCTTTCACCTAAGCCTGGGCTTCTATAGGGTCTGTAGTTCCTTTGAACTCCAGCTGACCTACGCTCTTAAAATCCTTAAACGTAGTAGCCCGTACTACCGCATGATTTATGGGTATATTCGGCCCATTTCTATTAAAAGTAGTTGTTAATAAATTAACAAACTCTTGCATTGTATTAACCGGTCCCCCTTCTGGTTGATTCACATTGGCTTCGTGATTTCGTTATCTCCTTCTTGACGACATCTTTTTTTTAAAATAAATAACACGTCATTATTTATTTCTTCTTGTTAATTACTTATTATTCATTATTAAAAAATAACTTAAAACTCATTTCACAACATGTTCCATAAAAGGCTTATATTGATTTGCTTCTTTGTAGTATAACACTACATCATTCGTCATTACACAGCCTTAGCTGATTACATTACTTTCCCGCAATTACTTTCCAAAAATTGGGATTTACAAAAGACTACCCTTTGATATACAAAAGAAAATTTTACGTCACTACTTAGATACATCATATTTACACATCAAATTCTATTCTAGCTACTAACTAAGTTACATTTGCCATGTGGCATTCTCATAGTCCGCATTGGCAAGACTGGCTATAACATCTTGACTGATAGTATGCCGAGTTTGCCCTGCTTCTACCGGATACTCATCCATTTACTGCTGAAAATCCCCGTGAGAACTCCTATGTATATAGGACATTCTATCAATCTTCTGCTTCTTAGCCTTTATCTCCTATTTGAGCTCAAAGACCTCATGTTTCAGCTAATGGACCTTGTCCTTCACCAAAACCATCTCGTCATGCTCTACTTCCCAAAATGTTTCCATGCTTTTCTTGTCCTCCAAGATATCATGGTTTTCCTCCTTCAACTTTCTTACCTCCTTCCCCAACTGGATATTTTTATCCAATACGGTCATGAACAACGCCTTCATCGACTCCCCCGGAGTTATATCTTCTGCAGGTGCTATCGTATTAAACGACACCACCTCCACCTCCTCCTCTAATATATCATCAAACAAGGACATGAATTCTAAGTTCTCTGAGTCTTCTAACTCAACCACCACCACCTTTGACAACTCAGCTACCGGGTTTGGTAAGATATCTACTTGGTTTACAGACTCCTCACTAACGACATATATATCCCTATACATTACGTTATCTCCTAACATCTACAACAAAATAAATTAGTTTGATTAGTATACATCATTAGACTAATAAAAACACATATCACATTTAATGCATTTTTAGGGTTAACTTCATCTTTTTACTTCTTTAACTCTTCTTAAGGTTATAGCTTAAGGTTCTTTTCCCCCCTTAAGTTTTATAATCTACAGCTTTGATACCAACCTGCGACGCCCCCACATTCATGTATCTTCCAACCCGACAGATGGTGCTACACAATGCTACAGTTCAAACATACATTCAATTGAAATACCTCAAAATAGTGAATATATCTTCTATATATTCCAAAACAATATTACCATTCCCAAGTTCTTTGTAACCATTACATGTGTTCTTGTCATAATATCAAATAATTATAACATCCATACTATACTATTACAAAGGCAACTTATTGGTCCGCCTTAGCCTTCCCTTTATCTTTACTAGATAATTTGGTCTGTTCGGTCTTAGCTGCATTCATATGGTTCAAGCAAGACTGAGCATAACTAGCTCAGCAAGTATGACAATTTCATTTAAGCAATAGGTTTGAATCATATGAATCGTATATCTTCTATAACTGAATCAATAGTTATGAAGTACTATAGATAATTCAAAATAGCACTTCTCTTTTCTTTAAAATGTTTCACAATGAACAACATTCTTTAAACATAAATTTTGGTCCAAGACCTTGAGCATTTTATTCTTTCTTTGAAAAGGACAACCCAGAACCAAGTTCTTAAGTCCGGCATATCTTATCAGCACGTTTAGGTGATCAGCCTATAGTACTCTATGTTGTAGAACACAACTTCTTTAAATGTATCTACGTTTAAGTTTTGGCAACCTCACGTGCCTTTCGTTTGATGACAAAACATTTGTTTATTCATACTCAGTCTTTCCTTGAAATCCATACCAAAATAGTTGGCAAGAGATAAAAACATTGATAGATTATAAGGAAATCAACCAAACACATTAAGTCTAGCTGAAGAAATTGGCTTCGACTTCATTATACATCAATTCATGTGTAAGATATATGCAAAACTTGTCCAAGAGAACATAGACAAGGGTTTAGAACACTTGCCTTCAGCGTCTTCTATAGTTACTACAATTTTCCTTTGAGTCTTCAAGGATTCTACAACACATAATCACATAACATACCACATTAGGTCATGAACAATCAAGTATTTCATTAATTTATCTTACCCTTCTTCTCAATCTAATCATTCCTTAGATTGATTAACATCCATTACGGTTTATCATATTACATTGTGTTTACATCCTCATATCTTTCGTCAACTTTTAGTTGTAATCTTTACGGTTATTATCAGCTTTAATGAGTTTATTTAAGTTAATTAAAGTTATAATTAACCTTCAATCAAATTCTCTTTCCTTTACCTGTAGTTCAATTCTTTACTGACTCTTTCCTAGTGCTGGCGTTGTGGCGCCAACTTCCTTTATAAAGCTCGCACTGCGACGCGAGTTCACAGGGTCTAAGTCTTTGCGTACTATGGTCGCGCTGCGGCGCCACTTTACAGTTGGTGAGGGCTTGGTCTGGTGTTGCGGCGGCGCCTTTATACCCTTGGGCCGCATTGCGGCGCCGGCCCTGTGCCTTAGAGAATTTTCTCATGCTTTTTCTTCTGAAACTTTTTCGTGCTTATAACTTACTCATTATAAGTCAGAACTGGCTCGTTCAAAAGCCGTTAGCTCAAATATCACATGTACTACGATTTTATAAGAAAATCTTACATTTTCAAATATGTTAACACGGAATTCACTGAATAAGTTTATGAGGGCCCCGAATCTAGGTCCTTTATCACCTCGGATCCGGTTCGATCATTCTATACAACTATTACTATTTGCGGAAGATTTAAACATAAATTGTTTATACAATACATTACATACTATTTCCCAAGGTCGAGTAACCTCAAATTAATACACAATTCATAACTATCTAACACATAACTTTATTATCAAACTAGACTTACATTTCTAATTGCATACATAAACTAAAGCTGGAACTTTCTTTAATCTTTTCCTGTATCCGACGCGTTCGTCTTAATCTGCAATGTTTATCATGATATAGCAAGGGTGAGCATAAAAGTTGCCCAGCAAGTTTAAGTTTAACAATATAACGATATATCATGATTGAAATGATTTGAATAATTGGCTGGCTATAATTCAAAAATATAATTGTGAACTAGCAGGAACAAAATTTTGACTGAACAAGTATTTTACATGAACAATTATATCTGAACCGAAGGGTAATGAAGGTGATCAACCTTTTATACACGACTTATACATGCAATATGTACAGAGTACAATTATACATGGCAATCAGCAATGATTAACCACAAGCATATCCAAATGAAACAACTCTTAGTAGAGTTAAGTAAAAATAAACTTGCCTGAACCGTTGATTATTGCAATGCAATTTATATCATTTTATTCGAAGACCTAATATTAGTAATATAGATCTCCAATATTAGAATAATATCATCACAATATAATACTACTACATATATACACATAGAATAACCTAAACACATAACACATAACTCTATCAGTCTACAACATACATAAGACTCGGTATCAAGTCAAACTATTTAAGTCTAAGTTGAATCCGACTTAAATCATTTTTATATAATTTTTAAATCATTTAATCTATTTTTCCATAATTTATTTATATAGTTATTAAATAAACTAATTATCATTATTATATTAATTAATAAAATTCATCATAAAATATTAAAAGTCACTAAAAATAACTTAAAATATTTTCTTTTACCATAATACAATTTTTCATTATTTTTCATGAATTAAAATCATTTTTAAATCATTTATTTAATATTATAATTAAATAAATAAATACCATTTATATTCCAAAAATATTAAATATTTCTGAAATATGCTCAAAATAATTAAAAATTATTTTTCAGACTTTAAAATAATTTTTTGGAATTTATTATGTATTTTTTGTTGGTTTATATGTTTATGTTTTAATGATGATAATATGTTTTGCATGGAAATAATATGTTTTGCATGGAAATAATATATTTTGCATGAGAATTATATTATGGGCATTTGAATAATATTATATGGTTGTATATGTGAACATAACTTAATGGCCAGGATATAATATTATATAATATGCATGGATTATGGGTGGTTATAATATTCAAATATATTAGTCCATCTAAATTACGTGATTGATGGAATCTCTCATCTCAGTGAGAATAAATTTGATTATCTGTTAAGTTAATTCAAAATTGGAGTAATTTATGGAGATTGGAAATCTGATAAATATTCCTTAAATCTCTCATATTTATTTATGGGGATATATCCTTCCAATATATATATATTGTGTGCTACCAATTTATACGTAATTGAGAGATATTTTAGGAATTGGTTTTATGAAGGATTCTTATTTAAAGTTGATGGAGATATTATTTTGTCACATGCTAATCAGTAATTGCTATTTTTAAGGGATCTTGCTAATTACTATTAGGACTCTTTCAACTAGTATTTGATTCCTAATTGACTCCTTCGTAGCTGAAATTCTTTATCTACTAACGTTGTTTATGGTAACGTGGATCTCCTATTTCAATCAAAAAGATATAGCCATTGCAGGAGGATTTGGAAGGGATATAGCCGTTACTCACTTCCTTATATATACTATGTTTACACGGCTTCTTGAGAGACAAGACTACTGGGCAAAATTTCTTCAAGCTATTGAAGATACAAATCATCATATCACTATTTTAGTCTTGGTTTACATTGTTCTTATATTCATTATTTATATTGTAAACAAAGTACAAGTCTAGGTTGGCTTGGGGGTTTTTATTGTAGTAATATTCAGTCTGTACAACGAAGGTATCAAAGTCTCAGAGGTGAGAGGTGTTGCAGAGGTGCAAAGGGGGCAGAGGTGTCCAAGTGATCGTCGTTGTAACAGGGAGTTTTTATTTACTTTGTAATTGCTGAGTATTATTTTAATAAAGTGAGTCTCCAATCCTAGTTGGGATTGGACGTGGATTAGGCCACTAGAGTAGAGGATAGGGGCTGAACCACGTAAAAATCTCGGTGTGATTTTCTACCTTTTTGCTTCCGTTTTTAACTGTTAATATTCTGCAGTTTTTATTGGTTTACGTTGAAAAAGTTTTATACTAATCCGGACAGGCATTAGCTGTCCGTTTTTAACAATTAATACTCTGCAGTTTTTGTTTGCGTCAAAAAAAGTTTTACACTGATCCGGACAGGCATTAGCTGTCCGTTTTTAACAGTTAAGAATATAACTAATACGGACAGGGTTAGACCGTCCGATTACAGTCTGCTATAGTTAACTTTGAAAATTGGTCGTTGTTGATCACGTCTAAGTATTTACACCTATTCACCCCCCCTCTAGGTGTGCTTAATTGTAGAATTACATTTGGTATCAGAGCAAGGCTCTACTAATATTGATCTTCGCAGGTCGTAGGGTAAGATCCTATGGCACACCTTAGTTTTCAAGAAGGTCAATCCACAAGCCGACCACCGTTGTTGCTCGGAAGTGAAAACTTTAACTTTTGGAAGTTTAGAATGATGATTTATCTCAAACGAGACCCATGGGAATGGTGGGTTGTTGAGAATGGCCTGTCATTCCAAGACATGATGATGGAAAACCGAAGACTCTCATGGAAATGGATTCAAATGAATCATATATGGTATCCTACGACTCCAAAGCCATGAACACGCTGCTAAGTGGGATGATTCAAGCTGTAATTGACAAAGTTTCTGCATGCACAACTGCTAAAGAAATATGGGATACAATCGTCATGAGCCATGAGGGAACTACAAATGTAAAAGAAGTCAAATTAAGTTTACTAATGCAAGAATATGAACTTTTCAGGTTAGAGAAGAATGAATCCATCAAAGAAGCTCAAGCTAGATTCCTCACTCTTATGAACTCTCTAACCATGCTCGGCCGGAAAATTGATCAAAGGGAGATAAATAGAAAGATACTTAGAGTCATGCCCAAACGATTTGCACCAAAAGTAACAACTCTTCAAGACTCAACTACAATCAGTACGATGGAAACTCTAACTTTGTTTGGAGAACTTGAAGAATTCGAAAATCAACTAAAGAGGTATGATGAAGAAGATTAAGGACCTAAAAGAAAGACCTTAGCTCTTCAAGTTGAAAGCTACATAGAAGGGGACGATGAAGACTCGGATGAAGAAATAGCTATGATGTCCCGAAAATTGAGAGAGCTGATTAGAAAGAAGAATAAATCAAAGTTTCAAGGCAAGACATTCAACAACAAGAAAGATGCCAAGCAAAAGCAACAAGAAGATACCTGTTTTGAATGTGGAAGGCCCGGACATTTCAAAAGAGACTGCTTCCAATTAAAAAGGAAGAACAAAGCAAGCAATTCAAAAGGAAGGGCGTTAATGACATGGAGCGATGATGAGTCCAATCATGACGAGGAAGAAGATGAAACTGCTCAACTGTGTTTCACTGGATTATGCAATCAAGAATCATCTGAGGTAAACTCTGAACTTAGTGATATTTCTATTTCTGATTATCTAGTTTTAAAAAATGAAAATATTCGTATTAAAGAGAAAAATGCTCATTTAAAAAATTGGATAAAAGATTTAATGAAAGAGGTAGAAACATTGATTGAATAAAAACAAGAAATAATTAAAGATTACACATCCAGTGAAGTATCTAAGTTAAATGCTAAAATTGATTATCTTGATAACTATAATAAAATTCTCTATAATCGTGCAAACAAATTAAATGAAGAATTTAATGACCTTAAAAAGGAAAATAATATTTTAAAAGAAAATGTGAAAATGAGAGATATATGTATTGATGTTTTTAATGATGGAAAAATATTAAACATGCAAAATAATAATGAGAAAGAAATAATTTCTTTGAAAAAGGATCTTGCAAAATTTGTTCAAGGGGAAGAGAATTTAAATATAATGTTAGGTGCTCAAAGATCAAGTCTTGATAAACAAGGAATTGGATATAATCCTGTTAAGAACATCACAAGCAAGACTAATAAAATTAGAGTAATAAATAATAAACCAAGGAACAAGCCTTTTTATTGCTCACCTTTTGTTACTTGTAGAAAATGTGGTTTTAAAGGTCATTTTGATTCTAATTGTAATAAAATTAGAATAAAACAAATTTGGGTAAAGAAATGTGATTTATATGCTACTAACCCAAAAGGCCCCAAGAAGATTTGGGTACCAAAAAGGTAGAGACTATTTGTTCATTTTGTAGACGTCTCAAGGTCAAAAAGGAGACGAATAGTAGTTATCTATAAATTATTTGGCGGAATCTGAAATAATAAATTGAGTCGAAGAAGCCAAACTGCTAAATCCGGACATCCTAAACCGTCCGAATCAGAAGGAAAGACAACTGAAATCAGACAGCCTGACCCGTCCGTTTCAGTAGAAAACTCAGAAATAAAAACGCCGAAAAACAGACGGCCAGACCCGTCCGATTTAGAAGAAAATTCAGACGAACACACTGATGCAGAAGGTGTCATACCACAATTTGAATCTCACGAACAGATGACTACAGCAAGGCTTCCTAAATCATCTCAAACTATGAGAAATCATCCTCCAAACTTGATCATAGGATATCCCGGCACATTGGATGATCAAAAGAAGTGTTTTTGAAGAGATTTGATTATGAAAATCCAAAATCAAAAACTTCAAAGCACATCTAGCGAGTTTACTATTGGTAACAACAATGTTGATATATAGGTAACAAATCACAAAGGTATGATCGTATTGTTTTCTTGCTATATGTGATTTTGTTATAAACTTGCTCCATTGATATTATTTTTCTTTGAACTTATTCTTTTTATATTGACAAATGGGGCGAGATATCTTTTTAGCTACATTGATATGAATTATTTTTTGTTAATGACAACGGGGGAGAGATATTTGGATAATGATGATTATGTTTTAATTAACTTATGCTTAATGATTTTTTTTGATAATGACAAAGGGGGAGAGATATTGGTATTTGAATTAGTATTCATGTTGGTAGTGAGATACTATATTGTGCTACTATATGAAATGATGGTTATTGTGTCATTTTGTTGCTCACTAATATGCATAAATTTAGGGGGAGCCTTATAGATATGGGGAGTATATAAATTCAAAAGATAATATATTGTCATCATCAAAAAGGGGGAGAATGTTGGTTTGTGGTTTTAATAATGACAATATATTTTATGAAAATATTCTCTACTTACTTGTACGTAATAATGAATTGCATGGTTTTAGGGGGAGCCATATATTTAGCGGGAGTTGTATATTATCATCAGTAAAAAGGGGGAGATTGTTGGTTTATATGTTTATGTTTTAATGATGATAATATGTTTTGCATGGAAATAATATGTTTTGCATGGAAATAATATATTTTGCATGAGAATTATATTATGGGCATTTGAATAATATTATATGGTTGTATATGTGAACATAACTTAATGGCCAGGATATAATATTATATAATATGCATGGATTATGGGTGGTTATAATATTCAAATATATTAGTCCATCTAAATTACGTGATTGATGGAATCTCTCATCTCAGTGAGAATAAATTTGATTATCTGTTAAGTTAATTCAAAATTGGAGTAATTTATGGAGATTGGAAATCTGATAAATATTCCTTAAATCTCTCATATTTATTTATGGGGATATATCCTTCCAATATATATATATTGTGTGCTACCAATTTATACGTAATTGAGAGATATTTTAGGAATTGGTTTTATGAAGGATTCTTATTTAAAGTTGATGGAGATATTATTTTGTCACATGCTAATCAGTAATTGCTATTTTTAAGGGATCTTGCTAATTACTATTAGGACTCTTTCAACTAGTATTTGATTCCTAATTGACTCCTTCATAGCTGAAATTCTTTATCTACTAACGTTGTTTATGGTAACGTGGATCTCCTATTTCAATCAAAAAGATATAGCCATTGCAGGAGGATTTGGAAGGGATATAGCCGTTACTCACTTCCTTATATATACTATGTTTACACGGCTTCTTGAGAGACAAGACTACTGGGCAAAATTTCTTCAAGCTATTGAAGATACAAATCATCATATCACTATTTTAGTCTTGGTTTACATTGTTCTTATATTCATTATTTATATTGTAAACAAAGTACAAGTCTAGGTTGGCTTGGGGGTTTTTATTGTAGTAATATTCAGTCTGTACAACGAAGGTATCAAAGTCTCAGAGGTGAGAGGTGTTGCAGAGGTGCAAAGGGGGCAGAGGTGTCCAAGTGATCGTCGTTGTAACAGGGAGTTTTTATTTACTTTGTAATTGCTGAGTATTATTTTAATAAAGTGAGTCTCCAATCCTAGTTGGGATTGGACGTGGATTAGGCCACTAGAGTAGAGGATAGGGGCTGAACCACGTAAAAATCTCGGTGTGATTTTCTACCTTTTTGCTTCCGTTTTTAACTCTTAATATTCTGCAGTTTTTATTGGTTTACGTTGAAAAAGTTTTATACTAATCCGGACAGGCATTAGCTGTCCGTTTTTAACAATTAATACTCTGCAGTTTTTGTTTGCGTCGAAAAAAGTTTTACACTGATCCGGACAGGCATTAGCTGTCCGTTTTTAACAGTTAAGAATATAACTAATACGGACAGGGTTAGACCGTCCGATTACAGTCTGCTATAGTTAACTTTGAAAATTGGTCGTTGTTGATCACGTCTAAGTATTTACACCTATTCACCCCCCCTCTAGGTGTGCTTAATTGTAGAATTACATTTTTAATAATTAAAAACCATTTTTATCTATTTTTAAATAATTTTCGAAAAATCAGACAATAAAATAAATAGAAACTGTCGCTCAAGGGGCCTATAGCGACAGACCCGTCGCTATAGGTTTTCTTGAGCTGCATCATCAGTTAACGAGGTGGGTGGTTTGACCAGTAATTAGTCTATTATCTAAGTGGGTGAAATACTACAACTACATATCAAGTTCATGATCATACAACAATACATCTGAGAGATCTAAGCTCTAGAAAAATCTGACAACGATGTTCTTCATTTCTGGGTTTTCCAGAAAATTAAGAACAGTCAAGGGTACTAGTTTTCGATCCTTCTAACTGGTATTCTGTAATTTTTTTGGGCGAACTATTGGTTCCATAAGGTAGACCACATGTCAGGGTACAACGACATAAAATTAAAACATCATAACAACCCTGAATCTAAGAGCTTAAGACTGGTCAAACTAGGGGTCAGGAAACGGTCCTTGAAGATCTGGGTTTTCCCAGAATCTTTATCTGGTTAGTTGGTCAACGGTGGTTTGACCATGACTTTCTACGATTCTGTTACAGATCTGGGTAATCTAAAGGTTTGAAAGTGTAGATCTCCTATCAGACTACAACTACAAAACAACAACATGACATAAAACATAATAGAAAAGCAAGATCAAGGCCTGCAATATCATTGTCAGACTTTCTGGGTTTGTGGGTTGCCCAGAAACTCAGTTAGTTATGCTCGGTCAACGCACTTTAACCAATCATATCTTGCAATATGTACATGATCTGAGTTTTATTCAAGTTTCAGATCCACGTCCTAACAATAGAGAACAAATATACAACATAAAACACAAATAAAACTTAATACACACAGATCTACGAGCCCTGACATAAGGTTGTCAGACAACATTTTTAAGGTTCAAAGTCAGTTTCAATTTTTTTTTTGATTTCGTGTATCTAGATGGTATAGATCCTTGATATATCAACCCAGATCACTAATTGACATCTTAATACACCACTTTGAACAATAAACCATAACTTTTAACACAAAATACATAGATCTACAAGTTTGAGTTGTATACCTTTTGAATGCCCAAATCTTGAATCTGATACTTAATGATCTGATGTTGGTAAGCTAGAATATGATCATAACCTATCTCATCACTCACTTTCTCTTTCAATTTTCAAAATCTTAGAGAGAGAAAGGTTTGGTTCAAATGAAACATAAAGTTAGCATTTTCTCTCTCTTTAATCTATATAAATGGCTTGGTTCAATGCATCAAGTTGCTAGGTGGCACTCCTATCTAATATAAAATTGATATAGAGCACATAGGATAAACATTATAGGGATGACTCAGAAGATTTGGAAAAATTTTATTCAAGTTTAAGAAAGGGCATTTTGGTCATTTCGCACTTAATTTAATGACATACATGTTAATTAGCCAAACCCTTAGGGTTTAGGGTTTGGAAAACCTTAGTGTTTGGGGTTTGAAGCCCTTAGGGTTTGCAATAATTTTCTAAAATTTCTAATTTAGGTTTTAAAAATTAACATTTCTAAATTATAATTAGGATTTTCTAATTATATTAAAATTTCTTAATCATAACTTTAATCTTGCTAATTAGGATTAACAATTCCTAATTAAAATCACCAATTTATCAATTAAGGTCGTAATTGGTCATTAGGGTTTTAAACCCAGAATTAGGGTTTCGAATAGAAAAATTAATTTTTCTAAAATAGAAATTAGATTTCGTAATTAGATTAGGGTTTTCTAATTACTTAAGCTTTACCCTAATTAATCTTATAATTATTTACACTTACGCCATTAAGTTCCCAATCTAAGGTTTTATACACCGAATTAGGGTTTCGAATTCTCGGAACTGAAATTAGGTTTTCAGAACCGATTTCTTAGAATTCATAAGAATTTTCTAACCGAACGTTGACGTTCTTAATTTAGGTTTAGGGTTTGTTACAGATATCGATTATCTGGTCAACCCTTGACCCCTAACCATATACTGTACACATATACACATAACATATTCACTTATTCCTTAATCTTGAATAATTCACCTAAATCTCTCACAAAATTTTGAAACCCTCAAAATTCCTTCTCAAAAATATCAAACGTATACACTTATTTTATGTCTAGGTTCTAATTTCGAACCTTAAATTAATTAATAAATTTTTTAAAAATATTCAAAATTCTCGAGTTGTCATAAAGTTCTTTATTGAGCGTTCGTTAAACGTTCGTGAACGTTCAAAGCTCGTTTCTTCATTCTAAGAAGGAATTTGACCATTTTCACCATCGAAAACCAATGTTTCCGAGTTAAACGGTGACTTTTGACTTTCATTCCGAGAATTTCACGATTTCAACGATTATCGTCTAATCTCATAAATTTCACCATAACTTCGTTAGTTGAGATTTTTACATCATTCACAATGGATTCATTCTATGACGCCCCCAAAATAGGTATACATCACCTATTATGAGTCGCCAAATACATGGCATAGAATACAAATACAACCTTAAATATATAACATGAGCTGTGAGTTTTAATACAAATATTGTCTTCTAGACATTATTCAAACTCAAAATAGGTCCTTAATACATTTATTATTAGACTATTTCATGTAATAATGAGGACTACAAATGCAACCATCTGGATTGTCAATCCATTCCCCGAATAGTCCCAACTATATTCTCATTTCCTGAAGAGAACATTGAAAGCAAAAGTGTGAGCTCAACTAGCCCAGAAAGAAATATTATGACTAAGATAATACGGAATAAATTATCATTAGCCTTCAACAGTGTTAAACTGATACAATATAACAAACAACAAGTTTAACTGCAGCTGAACAAGTAATCCATTAGAAGAGTCAAGTAGAGAATAAAATCTACTATCTTCTATGATTTAAAAGGTTTTTCATCACTTTTATCATTGAGACTCAGCTTAATAAATAATCCACATCATTAAATCATTCCTACACTATAGGCCAAGGATATTCTTTAGTGTCACGACCACGAATTATCCATGCACTACGAGCCAAAAATAATCGTGTATTCATCAACGGTCCTGATCATGCCATAAAATAATTCATCTTTGAACCCTTGGCCGAAGATAATCCATAGCCATAATCATACCAAAAATTGTCCATCAATGCACTACGGGCCAATGAGGACTTTTTCCATATCATTTGTAACATTACGGTCATGATTATACCGAATAATCCTTGGTCATAATCATACCAAGTCCATCTATGCACTACATGCCACAAATGACTTTCAACATAATATAAGCACGATGATGATGACAATTCAATAAAACAAGTTCAGTAATAAGTTTTAAAGATTTATAAGTTAATTTATCCTGAACTCAATAATATTCAAATTATCAACGTGATACTGCTTTGTGGAGTAAAATTCAAGAATGCTCAGAAGAATATTTCCATGAAAAGATACTGGATGAAGAGCAAATATCATGGATATTCTACTAATTTCATAGAGTATAGAAGCCAAAATATTAACCAACTGAGTATAATAGAATATATGAAATTGCAAATGGATTTTCGTCGCCATGTGGTAATCCACATACACAGATTATTCCAACAGAATAGTAAAGAATGGAATAACAGAAGAATTTACCAGGCGTGCGTAATCCGCACAGACAGGTTATTCCAACAGAATAATAAAGAATAGAACCAGGTCATGCATAACCCGCACAGACAGGATATTCCAACAGAATAATAAAGAATGGAACCAGGTCATGTGTAATCTCACAGGCAGGATATTCCAACAGAATAATAAATAATGGAACTAAGTCATGCGTAATCTACACATACATGTTATTCCAATAGAATAATAATAAATGGAATAACAACAGAATTCACCAGGCATGCGATAGACCGCACAGACAGGTTATTCCAACAGAATAATAAAGAATGAAATAACATAAGAAATTCACCATGTATACAGTAGTCCGCGTATACAGGTTATTCCAACGGAATAATAAGGAATGGAATAATAATAGTTCTCTTCATGAATATGAAAGAAATAATACCCCTTACTTTAAAAAGAAGAGTATTCCGACGGTAGGGCGGGGATATACTTGAAGAAAACTTGCACTATTTTCTATTCTCATAGCTTTCTTAAACTCTAAAGAAATACACTCAAGATTATAGAAGAAGAATTCTCTGAACTTCTGGTGTGATTTTCAATTCTAACTATTCATCCTATTTATAGGAGAATGGAAAGGATACTATGCTGCACTATGCAATAAAATATAATATACTCTATCTATAATCAAATAAAACAAACTTTATAAAAAATATTCTATTTTATATAAAACATTTTTACTATACAAACACTATGCATGCACTATGCAAATACTATGCATAATAAAATATAATATTTTCTATTTATAATCAAATAAAACAAAACTTTATTAAAAGTATTTTGTTTTATATAAAAAGTTTTTACCATGCAAATACTATGCAAACACTATGTATAATAAAATATAATATATTCTATTTATAATCAAATAAAAAAAAACTTTATAAAAAATATTTTGTTTTATATAAAAAGTTTTTACTATGCAAATACTATGCAGGCACTATACAATAATTACTGTAGCAATAATTGAACAAAACTGAGTGACTTCTCACGTAAGCATCAATTATCAATACCGTGTGCTATTATGCAACCACGCGTATTACTGTACTTTAACTACTGAGTAGTTCAACAGTTTTAACGGTAAAACTTCCGCCGTTATTTTCATAAAATATTTTTTTAGTTTTCTCAATCCAATAATAATTCTGTTATGGGGTCCACCAATGATTGTACCATCGTACGGATATTCCCCGACCAATCGAATATTATACAACAACTTGCATACTTTTCAAAATTTATAAATATTACCCACAGTTATAACATTATCTCAAATTCACATCATAATTTTGAAAAAAATATTTCGAGAAATTTAAATCTTTTTTCGTAAAATTTGGGATTTTACAATCTCCCCTCCTTATGAATTTTCTCCTCAAAATTTACGTGCGTACCTGGTATGCTGAACAAATGAGGACACTTCGCCAGATTCTAACTCTTGAGGTATAACCTTTGAGTGTTGAATACGATCCCTCTTATCCAAGATTTTAACACGTATCTCCTTATACATTAAAAGTTCTGCCATCTCGTCTAGTACTAATTTAATAACGTGGTTCGGGTCATCCACATATTTATGTAACATCGATATGAAAAAAATGTTATAAACACGCGACATACTTGACGGTAAAACGATTCTATAGGCCACAGTTCCTACTCGATCGAGGATTTAAAATGGACCAATTAAATTGAGGGTTGAGATTTCCTTTCTTCATCGACTTTTGCTTCTAGAATAATGCCTTCTTGAACCTTCTTCTTCGTATTCATCAGCTTCACGTGTGTAGTTTGAGCGGCTTTAACTTTATCGATTAAAGTCAATTCTAATCGTATTTTTGTTATCTTCACATGGGTTCTTAGAGTCTTTAACTCTATCTTTATCATTTGTAAGTTATACGAAATGGGTTTTTGTGTTAATAACATCGCACTCGTAAACGCATACGATCTTCTATTCAACGCATTAGCTACCACGTTCGCTCTTCCACAATGATATTGAATGGTATAATCGTAATCTTCAACATCTCGGGCCTACATCTTTGGCACATTATACGATCATTTTAGGTAAAGAAATATTTGAGGGTTTTAGAAATGGGTTTTTTATTGGGGTCAATACAAAATTCGATTTCACATTTTAGGGGTAGGCTAAGAAGTCTTCAAGAATACGTCAGGAAATTTATTAATGATAGAAATATCATTCAAAACTGTGACTCTAATCCAAGACTTGGATAACACGTCACATTGATAGCTATCAACTTTCCATCGTCATTAACATCGTCGCCTATAGAAAGCCTGACTTTGGTGCATTCTACACAAGGAAGTCAACCACGAAAGGATCGGGGTTCTTTACTTATGGCTTGATATAACAGTGATTAACTTTAGTGGTTTGGTTGAGTGAATTCGCATGATAGGTTGGTTGAGAATATGAAAGCTAACAACCTTACAAAAAGCATGATGAGTAGTTAACCAATCGATTCCTAAAATCACATCAAAGGCAAGTATTTTCAAAGAGATAAGATCGATAGGTAACGTGAAAGTGTTGATTTGAATCAAAAAAGATTTATAAACAGTGGATGTAACGAAGGTTTCTCCAAACGAAGATTCAATAGATAAGTCAAAGTCTAATTTCCCCAGAGTCAAATTCAAATGTTGAGCGCAAGCAAGAGAGATAAAAGAATAGGTAGAACATGTATCGAATAAGGTATAGATTTCGCAAGAGCTTATGATTAACTTACTCGTAATAAACTCAGTCGGGTTTCTCGACGAACACTCTCACTTAAACTACCGAATTTGACTTTGCTATAGAGTACATTCTATCCTTAATTACTTCATTACATTCCTGATCCATGATTCGAATCATTACTCTCCAATCCATATCGAATTGGGTTTGACCGCTCTTTACAGGGTAATTCCGAATTCGATGTTGGATTCTCCCAATTTTTGTCCAAAAAGAAAAACCATTTAATCTATTTTGGCCTTATTGGATCGAACGTCTTTTTCTACAATATCTACGCGTCATGCGGCTTTTACCCATGCATCATCTATTCTCCTTCGTTCAGTTGTTTCTTCTTTCATCAGAACTTTGATCATAGCATTCTCAAATTCCAGCTCTAATATCTTATACTTTGCCAAAGTGTGCTTCTGTTCAAGCATCGCACATCGAGTAACACAATTTTGAATTGTTACATCTCTTTAATCCACGACCGCCTGTCGTTATTCAGCCTACTCTTCTAAAACATGTATACGATTTTGTAATTCTAAATTTCGATCATAAAATTCTTCTAATAAATTCTCCTCAGGTTCCTCTTCTTCCTCTTCTTCATCTTCTTCCTCGATCCTAGCTGCTACCTCTGCAACTAGCTCGGGTGCAACTATTAGTTCTTCACTCACCACGTAGATATCTGACATCACACTAACCTGGTTAGTGATTAAAAGTTTCTCAACGGTCTCATTCACTCCATTGTTAACATTTTCAGCTGCCATTTTTAAACACTGCCACAAAACAAGGGTTAGTTATCATATCACATATTATCCCTATACTCTAACCGACCAATTAAATACAAAATAAACATAGGTAGGTCATACTAGCGAAGGGATTCCCCGTCTCTCCCCTCCTAGTTCTTGTCTCACATCTCAGCCAGGGATCATATCCCTAAGCTTTGATACCAACTGTGACGCCCCCAAAATAAGTATACATCACCTATTCTAAGTCACCAAATATATGGTACAAAATACAAATACAACCTAAAATATACAATATGAGTTGTGAGTTTGAATACAAATATTGTCTTCTAGATAGTATTCAAACTCAAAATAGGTCCTCAATACATTTATTATTACACTATTTCACAGAATAGTGAGGACTACTAATGCAACCATCTAAAACGTCAATCCATTCCCCGACTAGTACCTGCTATATTCTCATTTCTTGAAGAGAACATTGAAAGAAAAAGGGTGAGCTAAACTAGCCCAGAAAGAAATATTATGACTAAGATAATGCAGAATAAATTATCATTAACCTTCAACAGTGTTAAACTGATACAGTAAAACAAACTACAAGTTTAACTGCAACGGAACAAGCAATACATTAGAAGAGTCAAGTATAGAATAAAATCTACTATCTTCTATGATTTAAAAGGTTTTTCATCACTTTTATCGCTGAGACTCAGCTTAATAAATAATCCACATCATTAAATCATTCTTGCACTACAGGCCAAGGATATTCTTTAGTGTCACGACCACGATTTATCCATGCACTACGAGCCAAAGATAATCGTGTTTTCATCAACGGTCTTGATCATGACATAAAACAATTCATCTTTACACCCTTGGCCGAAGAGAATCCATAGCCATAATCATACCAAAAATTGTCCATCAATGCACTACGGGCCAATGAGAACTTTTTCCATATCATCTGTAACATTACGGTCATGATTATAGCAAATAATCCTTGGTCATAATCATACAAAGTCCATCTATGCACTACAGGCCACATATGACTTTTAACATTATATAAGCATGATGATGATGACAATTCAATAAAATAAGTTCAAGAATAAATTTTTAAGATTTATAAGTTAATTTATCCTGAACTCAATAACGTCCAAATTGTCAACATGATACTACTTTGTGGAGTAAAGTTCAAGAATGCTTAGAAGAATATTTTCATGAAAAGATATTGGATGAAGCGCAAATATCCAGGATATTCTACTAATTTCATGGAGTATAAAAGACAAAGCTTTAACCAACTGAATATAATAGAATATATGAAACTGCAAATGGATTTTCGCCGCCATGCGGTAATCCACGTAGAAAGATTATTCCAACAGAATAGTAAAGAATGAAATAATAGAAGAATTCTCCAGGCGTGCGTAATCCGCACAGACTTGTTATTTAAATAGTATAATAATGAATGGAACCAAGTCATGAGTAATCCGCACAGACAGGATATTCCAACAGAATAATAAAGAATGGAATAAGGTCATGCGTAATCCGTACAGACAGGTTATTCTAACAGATAATAAAGAATGGAATAACAACAAAATTCACCAGGCATGCGATAGACCGCACATACAGGTTATTCCAACAGAATAATAAAGAATGAAATAACAAAAGAATTTCACCATGTATACGGCAGTCCGCGTATACAGGTTATTGCAACAAAATAATAAGGAATAGAATAACAATAGTTCTCTTCATGAATATGAAAAAAATAATACCCATTACCTTAAAAAGAAGAGTATTCCGACGGTAAGGCGGGGATATACTTGAAGAAAACTTGCACTATTTTCTATGCTCAAAGCTTTTCTTAAACTCTAAAGAAATACGCTCAAGATTATAGAAGAAGAATTCTCTGAACTTCTGGTGTGATTTTCAATTCAAACTAAGCATCCTATTTATAGGAGAATGGAAAGGATACTATGCTGCACTATGAAATAAAATATAATATACTCTATTTTTAATCAAATAAAACAAAACTTTATAAAAAATATTCTATTTTATATAAAACATTTTTTACTATGCAAACACTATGCATAATAAAATATAATATTTTCTATTTATAATCAAATAAAAAAAACTTTATAAAATGTATTATGTTTTATATAAAAAGTTTTTACTATACAAATACTATGCAGACACTATGCAATAATTAATGTAGCAATAATTGAACAAAACTGAGTGACTTCTCACGTAAGCATCAATAATCAATACTGTGTGCTACTATGCAATCACGCGTATTTCTGTACTTTTACTACTGAGTAGTTCAACAGTTTTAACGGTAAAACTTCCGCCGTTATTTTTATAAAAATATTTTAGTATTTTCTCAATCCGACAATAATTCCGTTGTGGGGTCCACCACTGATTGTACCGTAGTACGGATATTTCCTGACAAAAAGAATATTCTATGACTAATCGAATATTATACAACAACTTGCATACTTTTCAAAATTTATAAATATTACCCACAACTGTAACATTATCTTAAATCCAAACCATAATTTTGAAAAATATATTTCGAGAAATTTAAATATTTATTCGTAAAATTTGGGATTTTACACATTCCATATCAACCCAAACAAACATATTTCATCTAATCCTATTGACGATGGTTTTAAACTTGTCCATCAACAACAAATAACAATTCTTCATATGTTCTTCATTAGTTCAAAACTTCTATGATTATAATTCACTTGTAACATGTCTTATTAATTTTTAAGTCTTCTAATAGTCATCCTTGTTTCTCCTTATGAAACATGCTCCACCAATAACCACTTCTCTATCAAACTAACAATGAAGATATAAAGATTAATGATCTAGGATTCCTTACCTTTGTATTCTTAACTTGGTTCTTCTTCTTTTCTTCTTGATATAGCAAGTCTAGCAACCTCTCTTATTTATAGGATTTCCAAGGTGAGGGCATAAGGGTCTTTAGGCCATCCCACCTCCATACTTCCACCTCCTTACTTTTAGTTTCTTGTTCCCCACAACACTTATCCTTGGCTTGGCCACCAAGTGGCCAGCCATAACTCACCTATGGGAGCCCATATGGGTTTTTCTCACCCGGTTACCCATCAGTTCGATCCACGGTTCTGGTTCTTGGTTCGGGCTTTAGGTTTAATTACTTTTGGCCTAACGTTGGGCTGGCATTATTAATCTTTGGTCTTTAACAAATTCCATTTGGGCTTGCACAATTCCTACACAAATCCTACAAGTCCATTACAATTGGTTTAAGGCTTTTAACGTATAATTCTCGTATTCTTTACGTATACAAGTTCGTATAATCATTCATCATATACGATATGATATCTTTCATATATACTTGTACAATACTTCATATCATACTCGTATTCCTTGCCTCTTATAATACTTTCTTATCATACGGTCATCATTTATTCAACTCTTCGTTTTCCTTCACTTTCTCAAACTTAGTATGCAGGCAAAAAATTGCATTTGTTATAACTAAATTATTATTACATAATCCATACTCCCTTATTATTCTATCATTACGCATTTCTCGGAAGTTCAAAAATAATTCTAGAGCAGAAATTGATGAATAGTATTTTTTAGAAAATTTCTTAGAAAGCTTTTATTTTTATCTTGAAAATTCAAACACCTTAATTCTACCACATAGCCAGAATACTATGATATTACACCACTTTTAGGTTATAGAACAACCTTCATCTTGCTTACTCATTATAATAATATACATTATAATTTTATTCATTATTTAATCAAATAAAATTATTTTACAAATAATCTGATTTTCTCGATCGTTACAAATCTAATCCTAGTTATAATAGAAACCTCATAATATATAGTAAATACTGAGTTTAGGAAACAAAACCACGCTCAAAATCTAAAAAAATGTGTTTGCCTCAAAAAATACGCCAAACTGATTCTAGTCTACCCCGTCGGGGCGGGTATATTTTCCCTGTGAAGTATGTCGAGGCAGGGTTCGACAGAGAGCTTCGCGTAGGGCAGCTTCATAGCTCGCCGAGGTGGGCTCTGACAGAAAGGTGTCCGCCTTTGCAGTGTTTCCAAGGCTTAAAAACCTGCCAGGGCGGGCTTGTAGAAATTCCAATCTTGAAGTCTGATCTAAGAAGAAACCTTGAATCATGTTACGAAACTTAGGTATAGTCTCATCCTCCCTAGACCAAGTATGTATGCCAGTCTTCTTCCACATTGCACTAATCACATCAGCCTTTCCTTGAACCGTTTAGCTCGTCCCCTCGTTACAGGTCCAACTAATACTTACACTGGATCCGAATCTCGACCTCCATTAGAGTCCAAGCTAGTTATGTCCTCAGCAGCATTTCTTTCTACTATTCTCCTAAGAGATCCAATACATACAGCCTATTCGAAAAGTGTCATATCATAGGAGATTTCAACCCTGTCACCACTTGATCACATTATTATAATGGATAGTATCATTGAAAAAGTTTCTTAGAATCTGACAAGTAATGCAACTAAATAAAAATAACAATGACAGACCAGTCTATCGATACGAATATTGCTCTATCTGAAACTAATTTATTTGAGCATAATGATATTAATCTTATGATGGACGCGACTAAGAGAGAGGATATTGAGCATATTTCACCACTTCATGGGGTCAAATACCTGATGATGCCAATTAGTCCAGACCAATCACAAGGAGAGACGATAAAGACTGGATAACTCTTTAGTCCCTTTTGATCATTCTTAATCTTTACAAACTTCTACTGTAAATGATATTAACGAGTCTTCTCTATTTAAGAATTTGGCGCTTTGGTCAATATTTTTCCAGAGTTGGATAAGGAAGTCAAGAGGGATGGGAGAGGTATTTTACCGGCTCTAATGGAGGAAATACATTATCTCTGTAGCTGTTTGCCAAATTCAGTCAGGTTTACGCACATAGGAGAGGTGAAGGACGATCGGGATCCTTAGGATTTGTTAGAAAAATTGGGTTTTAAATTGGTTAATTTAGGGGTGAGGAGATAAGGGTTGAGGTATCTCCTTCTCTAAGTAAGAAAAAACAAAAGAAGGCTTGTCTGGAGATGAGGCGTCTCCAAACATTGGCTAACTATGACGGGATAACTTTGAGAGGGTAAGGGGCAGAGAAGGGTTTCTTCTAAAAAAATCAAATAAAAGTTTTAACCTGCAATGTTAGGTGTTTAGGGGATTGGCATAAGAAAAAGACTGCTTGGGAAGTGATTCATAAGGTAACCCTTGATGTTGTCTTTATTCAGAAATCTAAGTTGGAGGTAGTTGATAGGTGTGTTGTTGGGAGGATTTGGGAGTTTAGACATAAGGACTGGGTATTTCTTCCTTCTTTGGAAGCTTTGGGTGGTATTATTATTTTGTGGGATGTTATGGACTTAGGATTGCTTTGAATGTCCAAATTATAGAAGGCTCTTACACTATATCTGTCCAGTTAAACATTCGTGGTAATGGCGTGTGGTGGTTCACTTCACATTATGGTCCTAATAATCCTAGGGAGCATTTAGCCTTTTAGGAGGAGTTGATAAATGTAGCAGGTCTTCTGCGGTGGTGCTTAGGTGGAGATTTTAATTGCATTCATCTAGCAGAAGAGAAGTTGGGAGGTTCTGATGAATGGGTAATATACTCATGAATTGGATATATCCCGGCTTAAATTATTATGATCTCAAGTCTTTTAGAAGAATTTTTAATATGTTTATTAATTATTTTACAGATTAAGGGGAACCAGAGACGAATTGAGGATTTTAGCATACGAGTGGCAAAACCGTGAATTATTCGAACTACAGCGCTGGGGCGCTACTCCCAGCACTAATCTCAGCGTCGGGGTGCTGAGGTCCGGATTTTGTTGATAGAGGCGCGTGCATGGAGCAAGATGTTGACTTGGATTAGGAATGGAGCAAGTTGTTGACTGGGATTAGGATTGGGGCAAGATGGAAAAGAGTATTTAAAGAACAATTAGCTGAAATTAAAGGACTAATCCATCATAGCTGAAGGTTAATCAAAGATTTAGCATGAAATTATGGGGAAGAATTCCAATTGAAGATTGAAGATTGGGAGATTTTCTTTTAGAGTTTCTTCTTCTTATTATTTTTAATTGTGTAATTTTTTCAACATGATTTTCATGAGATTATTGGTTTTCTTTTTTGTGATAAACTAATTCTTTTATTAAGACTACTAATTGAACCTTTTATGTCTATGAATTAATTATTCAATTTATTCCAATTATTTATGTCCAAGTGAATTGTTTATCATGTTTTGTGTGTATTGATTAATTATTTGGCCAATAATTACTGTGTTACTCTAGAATGATTTAGAAGATGAAATCTAGGGTTGGAACTGGACATGGTAACATGTATGTTTAATTATTTGCATGAGATGAATAATTAGGGTTTTCAATTGAATAGGAATATCTGTAATAACCCGATATTTTTTATATAAATAAATAAAAAATTTTGCATATAAATTGTTTTTTATTTTAAAGGTGGGAATATGTGTTAGGTAAAGTGTATATATATATATGATAAATAAAATATATTTATTACCTAAATAATTTCAAAAACTTTTCTTAGAATTATTGACAATTATAAATTATATTTTTATAATTAATTTTATAGTAGATTTGTTTTTATTAATTAAATTCCATGAAGATATGGTTATTATTTTATTTAAATAATATATGAAATGAGTATAGAATTATTATAATAATTATTTTATTATATGAATTTAGTTTAGATTAATTAAGTTAATTATTTTTACTGAATTAATAATGTTATATTTGCAAGATAAATCAAATATGGAATCCAAACGCTAATTTTGGATTTTGATCAAGGAATGAGAATACTAATATAATATTAATTGTATTTCACTACTATAAATATGTACTATATGTGTATAAGGATAATAATTGGTCAATTATTGTGTACATGTCAAAACAGTAGCATTACAGATAAACCCTAATTCAAAAAGTCAAATACGACTTTAAGAATTGTATAAGTTGTTAGGTAATCGTTATAATGTAAATAATTATATGTATTATACTTAATTAGGTAAAATCCTAATTTACTTGAAACCCTAATTATGGAAAACCCCAATTGTAAATTAGAAACCCTAATTTCCAATTTAAAACCCTAATTGTTAAGTTGATAACCCTAATTGTTAATTATAAGCCCTAATACTAATTAGTAAATCCTTAAACCTAATTTGTGGGTCTAGCTACTTAGAAAAACTAACTAATCAAGAAATCATAATTTTCATTTTTAGAAACTAAAATATTTATTTTTAAACCCTAAATAAAAATCCTAGGAAATCAAAATTTGGAAATACCTTAGGGTTAAACCCTAAGAGTCAAACCCTAATGGTTTGCCAAGTTACAAAATTGCCATTAAATTTGGAATTCAAATGACAATTTTGCCCTTTTGTGCATTATTGGATTTTGCCAAGTGTGGGAGTTGCTCAACCACTCTCACTAACCCATGTGACCTAAAATATTAACATATCAGCCAAATCTTGCCTGCCAAGTTCATTTTATCAACACACAAATAGATCAAGAGAAAGAGAAAATCACATTCTAGCCTCATTTTTGCACAAACCCTCAACCAAATTCTCTCAACTCAAAACCCATGAAATTCCATTAGTGGATCAGTCCCAAAACTAGCCCCACTAACACTCACAACAAATCAGAGGCCTAAATTCAATAATTTGTTCATAGAGGTATAAAACCTAATTTAGAAATCTGAACTTTGATCCTCTGTTAGATGTTAGTTTTTTGTGTTAAATATGTTGTTTGGTGTATAACTAAGTGATCTGGGTTGATAGATGTTAAATCCATAACATCTATAGGCTCGGATTTGATATTTATTAAAATCTGGAAAAATTTCAAAATGTTGTCTAACAACGAATGTCAGACCTCGTAGATCTTATCATGTTTATGTTTATGGTTGTTTTAAGTTCTGATCTTGTAGTATGCTATGAGATCTTTGATCTGGAACTTAAATCAAGGTCAGAGCATGAACATATTGCAAGTTATGGATGGTCAAACCCCGTTGATCGACTATGACTGATCATGTTCTGGGTAACCCAAAATTTGCCCAGTATGTTCATGGCCTTAGATCTTGCCAAGTTTTTGTTTATTTGTGTGTGTTGTTGTATTCAAGTTATAGTATGGTAGTTATACTGTAGCTTAATGCTTTTATATCACTGATATTACAAATATATTGAATTTGAAGGATGATCAAACCAAGCAGAAAGTTCACGGATTGCGTTTTCTGGGTAACCCAGAAAACTCAAGCTCGTGGTTTCTGACATGGTTTTACCGGACAAGTTTGGTTGATTCTGTTATTGTCATAGTTCTTTTATGTAATAGATATATACCCCTACATGTTATCTACACACTGTAACTCTTAGATCACAAAAACACTACACGAACAACAAGTTATGGAAGCCCAAATATGACCAGTCAAACTGTTCTTCATTTCTGGGTAATCCAGAAATGAAGAACATCTCTATTAGTCACTTTGAAGGCTTAGATCTTGCATTTGGTACATGTTATGGCCTTGTTTGTTGTTGGATCTTGTTGTGTTACATGATTACTACAACATCTAATCTTTAGCCTGCCTAGAAACATCACAGATTAGAATTTATTGCTAGTCAAACATGGTCCCTCGTTAACTGGTTATGAATGTTCTTTAGGACTCAAGAACACTTAAACCGACTCTTTCTGTCGCTAAAGGCTATAGCGACAGATTTAATAATTTTATTTAATTTATTTTCTAATTTTTAAAAAAATATAAATTAATTAATAAAAATTCTAAAAATTGTTTTAAAAATTATTTCAAGTTATAAAAATTAACTTTTATTAGTTTGACATATTTTTCATAAATATTAATATTTATTTGAATATTATTGATACTTAATTTATTTAATAAATGCATTAAATAAATTAATTAGAAAAGATTTTTTATATTAAAAATATTTTAAATGATAAAAATGTATTTAATAATATTTTAAGTTATAAAATATAATTTTTAATATTTTAAGACAAATTTCATTAATTATTTAATATTAATGATATTAGATTTATTTAACAATTATATTACATAAATTAATTAAAAATGATTTTAATATTATAAAACTCATTTTAAATGAAAATAAAGAGTTTAAAAATATTTTAAGTTATAAAATATAACTTTCAATATTTAAAGGTAAATTTCATTAATAATTTAATATTTATTTTTTTAATAATTATATTAAATAAATAGTTTAAAAATGGTTTTATTGATTTAAAAATCATTTTAAAAGGATATAAATGGTTTTAAAATATTTTTAAGTTATAATAAATGACTTTTAATCATTTGATAAATAGTACATTAATATTTAAATATTAATTATAATTATTGTAAAATGATTTTAAATGTTTTAAAAATCATTTAAGGATAATAAAAATGTTTTCAAAATATTTTGAGTTATTATAATTAACTTTAATATTTTGACAAAGGTTTCATTAATAATTTAATATTAATTAAATATTAATGATAATAGAATTACTTAATATTTAAATCATTTAAAAATGATTCAAGTATTTGAAAAATCATGATAAATTATAATAATTTGAAAATTATTATAAGGCTATGAAAAATAATATGACTGATATTTAAGTTATTTAAATCGAATATTGAACTACAGAATAGAGTTTTAGACATGTTAATTACCCGATAAAGCCATCGGTATACCGAAATGTTTCAGAAATTGATCTGGACTTATATAATTTGACTATATAAGTGTTTGTTTGTGAACCAATGACTGTTAAACCTATGTGATAATGTGATTAGATTATGTGCTGACTGCAAATAGCAGTGTTATGTGATATGATATATTATTCTAATCGAAAAAATGATCTTATTAATGATAGGTTGTGATATAAAAGATAAAACTAAGTTGCGTTATTGTAAGCAGCAGCGCAGGTAAGTATCATACCTTTGCATTTACTTTATGCAATGGACATGAGTAAGAAAGTTTCAGAAATTATATTATTATCGTGCCAGATTATTAACTGTGACACCCCTAAATCTAGGTACTTTATTACCTCAAGATTTGGTGTTCACTTAATCAAAACATTAATATCTAACTACCCAATCATAATAAAATGGAATAACAAAACCTGACCATACAGGATTACATTAATAAAACATTATCTCTCAGTTATCTAACCTTTAATTACAATCATTCAAATGTAGAAATTAAATAAATGCTTCATTACATCAATCAAATTAAAGTTTGATAAATAGCTGTCAACATATTACAAGTCTTCAATACTTGTTCATCTTCCCTTTTCCCTTACTGGTGCTAGGTACATCTACCTTCCCATCCTTAGCTGTAATAGTTATATAAGCAAGAGTGAGCAAACAAAGCTCACTTGAAATAAGAATGAATAAGCTTTACAACATTCGCCAAATAATAGGCTCAATAGAATTTAATGATATGTTCTATTAACATTCTAAAATATACTATTGAGGGTCTAATGACCACGAACCATGTCCACAGTTATAAGTAATCTTTCAACTTTAACTTTAACAGTCATATGACTATAAGGACTCCACGTACTTAGGGGGGTCAATCCTTCGTACAATGTATTGTGCACAACCATTTCAACGCTATGCGTAAACCCCTAAAAATAGGTTTGTTCATCTCAGTATTTGGATTACAAATCCGCACCAAAGTAAGTTTTGTTTGGATACATTTTAAGGTAATTTGGAGTTCAATGAACATCAACTAAGGATTAGTTGAATAAATATGAAATCACACTATGTTGTGAATAAATCATAAGTGGATTAACAATGTATATTAAAGTTATGCTTTAGGAATAAGCTAGTAGCATAAATATTGAATAATTATAACATATCTTGCTTGAACAATATTATGCCAATGTCATTTAGAATTGAATACTAAGCATACATAACGAATAACAATTTGAATAATAATAACTACTCAACAACAGTATATTGGATTAAATACTTGCATGCTATTTGACAAATTAAATACAAGAATAACTTGCTTAATCATAAAACTAATGTTTATAGAACTTGTATTGTCATGAACAAACTAGATACAAGAGTTTTCAAATTTATAGTTTAAATAAGACAAGTAAATTTGCACAACAATAAACAAACTAGCTTAACGAAAGTGTAGAGTTAGAAAACTTGCTCAATTGTAAAAGTAGAATTAGAGAACTTGCTCAATGTAAAAAGGTAGGTTTAGAAACTTGCTCAATCAAAAGAACGAAGTTACACAATGTAATAATATAAGTAACTCAACAAATGTGTAGAGTTAGAACACGTGCCTAGAGTGTAAGCTAAAATATTAAAACTCATATTCACCTATACACAGTATTAAAACCACAACATTTATTAGACATACTAATATTCACTTTTCAATATAAAACGCATTACTAGCTAAACTTGTTATTTTAGAACAAGTTTTATGCTACCATATATATTTCAGAATTCCCAAGTGTTAACATCACAACACTTATCTAACATTCATTGTATAAACTAAGATACGCATAACACGTTCGTAACTTAGTAATCACTTTTACAACTTTGAATTTACAATCCACCTAATATGACACTGTTTAACCTTGTTGTTACATGATTCTCACATTAACCTAACATTAAGCTAAGTTACATTGAACGTTCAAAGTCTGCAGAATTAACAGACTTCACTGTCTGAAACTGGGCACTAGCGCAGCCGCGCCAGTTATATACTGGATTGCAGTGCGCCCGCGCGCCCGCGCCAAGAGACTGTGCGGTCGCGCTACGCACAGACTCCAGTTTCTACAGAACATGGTTACGTCAGTGTTCTTAAGCAAACTAACACGAATTTTACCCATAAAATAGTAATAATAACATTTAAAAATAATATAGAACTATCACAAACATATTTGTGAACATATTCCGCCAATTAAAACTATTTAACAACAATTTAAGCTATATTAATTTTTCAAATTCCATGTTTTTCATATAAAACTCCATTTTTTGATATTCATCCCAAAAGTCGTCACTGCGATTTCAATACTTGGCCAAATCACTTCATTCAAATTACGTTATGCTCGTTTCTTAACGAACTAGCATATACAAGCTTCAATTTACAATTTAGCATATAAATTAATCACTAATTTTGGTACTTATAAAAGCCATATGAGAAAATATGCATAAAACATACACTGTCATTAATTTTTCCTACTATTTAACCGAAATTAGCATTCAATTCTTGTTTAAACATAACCTCAAGCAATATATCACATATAACCACAAGTAACAGTTATACATATCAACAATTTCGCAAATTGAATTCACAGACTTAGTAGGTTTATGTTGTAAAAACTCATATGTGCATATTAATATATAATTAGGGAAAATACTATCAATTAGCGTGATAATTCCTTGCAAACACCACTGAATTAGCTTTGAAATCCTTAAGCTTCCTCTCAATCTCCCTCAAGTTTCACTCTGTCAAGCTCTATCAATTCTCAGACTCTTCTCTTCTCTCTTCTCAGTGTAGCCAATATAGACTGACTTAAGCGTAAACTAAAAAAAACTGATAACCTTAATAATCCTAATAACTAATATCAGTTACTAAAAGAAACGTATATAATATAAAGATATTATATTTATTATTTTAATTATATTTTATTTATATAATTCAAAATTAAAAGAATTTCAAAAGCCATAGGGTCTTGTTTAGCAAAAACTATTTAAAAATTAAACATTTAATATCCTTGAACCTTGTTTGGATAAAACTAAATTAAAACTACTTTAATTTATTTTAAAAACTCTTTATAATATAGTTATTTGTCACACTTTATTTAATCAAGCTTTCATATTTAATTCAATTAATTCAAATAACAATTAATTAAATAAATCATTTAATCACATAACTCAATACAAATAATTAACCATCAATTTGAAATATCAACATAATAATAATTTCCTTAACTCATTAATTATTCATTTAACGAATAATTAACCAAATAAAATCAAATCAATTAAACAAATATTTATTCAATGATAAACACATCCATTAAATATTTATATAACTCAATAAATATTTAATATTATAATTAAAATTTTGAAATGTTACATCATTCCCTCCTTACAAGGATTTTCTCCTCAGAATCACAATTCAAACAATCAAATCGTCACATTCTTCCCTACTTACAAAGATTCTATCCCCAGAATCGAAAACATAGATTAAACAAATAACTCAGGATAATTCTTCATCATTTCATCTTCGAGTTCCCACGTAGCCTCTTCGATATTGTGGTTCCTCAATATCATATTCATAGAAGGTATCACTTTAATTCTGACCACTTGTTCTTTCCTGTAGACAATCTGGATATGAATCTCTTCATAAAAAAAATCTTTACTGAAGTGTAACGGTTCATATTCAATCACATGTTTGTAATCGGGTTTATACGGTCGTAACACCGAAATGTGAAAAACATTATGAATGTTTTCAAACTCTGGAAGTAGAGCTACCTCATAAGCCACTTCCCCCACTCTTCGTAGTATCTCGAACGGTACAATAAATCTTGGGCTAAGCTTTCCTTTCTTGAAAAAATTAATTTTTCCCTTCCAAGGAGAAACTTTTAGGAAAACGAAAGTTCCTACTTCAAATTCGCGATTCTACATGTGTTGATCGACATACTTTTTATGTCTGTCTTGGGCTGCTACCAATCTTTCCTTGATAAGTTTGACAACCTCAGCAGTTTGTTATACCAGTTCTGGTCCTAATAGTTGGCGTTCACCTACTTCATCCCAGCATAGTGGAGTTCTGTACTTTTTGTCGTATAATGCCTTGTAAGGTGGCATGTCGATGTTTGCGTGGCAACTGTTGTTGTAGGAAAATTCCACCAACTGTAAATGTTATTCCTAGCTACCTTTGAAATCCATGACGCATTCTCTCAGCATTTCTTCCAACATTTGGATTGTTCATTCACTTTGCCCGTCGGTTTGCGGATGGTATGCTGTACTCATTCGCAATTGTGTTCCCATAGATTTTTATAGTATCTTCCAGAAGTTTCACGTAAATTGCGGATCTCTAACAGATACAATTGACACTGGCACTTCATGCGTCGAAATGATCTCTTTAACGTATAACCTTGCCAATTGATCAAGATTAAATCTAATCTTTATTAGCAAAAAGTGTTCTAATTTTGTCTGTCTGTCCACTATCACCCAAATCGCATCGCATCCTTTCTGAGTAGTTGGAAGACCTACCATAAAATCCATTGTGATGTGTTCCCACTTCCATTCCGATATTTCTAAAGGTTGAAGTAATCCGCTTGGTCTTAGATTTTCGGCCTTGACTCTTTAACATGTCAAGCATTTCACGACACATTCTGCAACGTCTCTTTTCATGTTCGACTACCAAAAATGGTGCCGCAAATCTTGATACATCTTCATATTTGCTGGATGAATCGAATATCTTGTGTTGTGTGCTTCGATCAAGATTTCGTCTTTAAGCTCTGGTACTGCTGGAACCCAAATTCTTTCCTCGAATCGTAGTAGTCCTTTGGTATCGATCTTATATTTTACATCACTACCCTTAACCACTTTCTCTTTGATCGTTTCACATTCTTTATCTTGTAGTTGAGCACTCTTCACTTTGTCCACTAAAGTTGGACTAGCATCTATCTGGAATAGTCATTCCTCGGATTCCTTTGGAAATTTAATTTTCAACTCTAGTTTTATCATTGCTGAATTAAGCTCCTCCTGAGTGGTTATAAGCACCAACTTCTCCTGACCATTCATGTTCAAAGCATCATCAACCACATTTGATTTGCCCGGGTGATAAAAGATCTCACAATCGTAATCTTTTATCAATTCCATCTATCTTCTTTAACGCATGTTCATGTCCTTCTGTGTGAAAATATACTTCAGACTTTTATGGTCTGTATAGATCTCACATTTTTCTCCACAAAGATAATGTCTCCATATCTTCAGAGCAAATACTACTGCAACTAATTCCAAATCATTAGTCGGATAACCTTTCTAATAATCCTTCAGTTGTCTTGATGCATACGCAAATACTTTGTCATTCTACATAAGAACACAACCCAACCCTTTATGTGAGGCAACACTAAACACCACAAAGTTTCCTGTACTATTTGGTAATGATAACACAGGTGCCACACTTAGTTTCTTCTTCAAATCATGAAAACTCTCTTCACACTTCTCCGTCCAAACAAATTTTACCGCATTCCTTATCAAATTTGTTAGCGGAGTGGCTATCTTCGAAAAATCAGAAATAAATCTTCTATAATAACCGGCCAGTCCCAAGAAACTCCACACTTTCGACGGTGTTCTTGGTTGTTCACAATTGATTACAGCTTCCACTTTTGATGGATCCAGTGAAATGCCATCTTTGTCAATCACGTGCCCAAGAAATTGCACACGATCTAGCCAAAATTCGCACTTAGAGAATTTTGCGTACAATTTTTCCTTTCTTAGTGTTTCCAATGTCAAATGTAAGTGTTCTACGTGTTTTTCTTGAGTTTTGGAATACACCAGAATGTTATCGATGAATACCACTACAAACTTGTCTAAGAACGGTTTAAACACCATGTTCATCAAATCCATAAATGCAGCAGGGGCATTGGTCAAACCAAAAGACATTACCAAAAACTCATAATGTCCATACCGAGTTCTTAATTTCGTTCTAGGTATATCCTCCTTCCTCACTTTCAATTAGTGATACCCACTTCTCAAATCTATTTTCGAGAAGTATTTAGCACCCTTCAACTGATCAAATAAGTCATCTATTATTGGCAATGGGTATTTGTTTTTAATAGTGACTTTGTTTAGTTCTCTATAATCAATGCAAAGACGCATCAACCTATCCTTCTTCTTCATAAATAACACCGGCGCTCCCCAAAGTGATACGCTCGGTTGAATATACTTCTTATCCAGCAGTTCTTGCAATTGTACCATCAGTTCTTTCATTTCTATCGGAGCCATTCTGTACGGGGCCTTCAATATCGGTGTTATTACCGGCGCTAAGTCGATCACGAACTAAATTTCTCTATCAGGCTGAAGTCTTTGCAAATCATCTAGAAACACATCCTCAATATCCTTCACCACAGGTATCTCTTCCAGGTTCACATTCTTCTTCTGAGTATCGACTGTGTAAGCTAAATAGCCCACACAGCCTTGACTCAAAAATTTCTTGGCCCGCATAATTGTCAGACATTTCATTTATCTAGGTGACTTGCTACCATAGAATACTCCCTTTGACGGGGTCATAAGGTTTACACACTTCTTTTGGCAATCAATTATTGCTCCTTATTTGAATAGCCAATCCATTCCAAAAATAACTTCAAACTCTCCAAATATAATTGGAATCAAATTTACCATCAAGATATTCTCCTTAATGTTCACCCTACAGTTCTTTTATACGAATCTAACATGGATTAATTCCTTATTTGCAATTTCTATGTTCAAAGGGAAATTCAGTTTTTCACTAGGCAATCCTAACATCTTAGAAAATTCATCAAATATAAACGAGCAAGTAGCATCCGAATCAAATAATACATAAGCATTTATATCATTGATAGGGATAATACCTGACACCTCATCTTTTGATTGCACAGCATCTTGCACAGTCATGTTGAAGGTTCTAGCTGTGGGTTTGTTTAATGCTGTAGGGCCAGCAATGGCCCATGTATAACCATTGCTTCTGTTTGTCTCTCCAGCCTTCTTCTTAGGGCATTCACAAGCAAAGTGATCCTTGGATCCGCACGTGAAGCACATATTCTTTTTAGGTTGAGTGCAATTTGGGGCGATGTAACCCTCTTGGTCACAATTGAAGCATACTCGTGTCCCCATCAAGCACGTACCTTTATGAAACTTCCAACATGTAACACATGCTTCAAACTTCTTGTTTTGCTGGTTACCCTACTAGTTTCCTGTACCCACGCTTCCATTCCACTTCCTTTTCAAATTATTATTTTTTCCACCACTACCACCTCAATTCTTAATCTCCACATCAATCTTCTTCTTCTTCTGTTCCTAATTTAACTTTGTCACTGCCTCGCCTCCACCTTCAGTGAGTATTTCTTTTTCCATCACTGCTGCAAAAGTTTTCAACTGGAACAAGGAAACCCTACTGTACAACTAGGGCTTTAGTCCCTATTCATATCTCTTCGCCTTGCGTTCGTCCGTACTAACTTGATAAGGCACAAACCACTACAACTCGTTTAATTTAGTGGCATATTCAGATACCTTCATCGTCCCCTACTTTAGTTCTAAAAATTGAACCTCTAGCTGACTCTTCGAACTCTCTGGGAAGTAGGTCTCGAGGAATATTTCCTTAAACCTATCACAGGTCATCACCCCTGGACCTTCACGAGTTTTATTGACCTGCCACTAATAACTAGCTTCTGCTTTCAACATGAATGTTGCGAAAGCAGTCTTTTGATCAACCCCTACCCTAGCGACATCGAACACCTTTTCTAACTCCATAATCCAGGTTTGTGCCTCGACTGGATTCATGGACCCATGAAATTCAGGTGGTCCAACCGCCTTGAAATCCTTAAACGTTATTCCTTGGTTCTTTGGTTGATTCTACAACGCTTTTGTTAGTAGCATCACTAGTTGTTGAACAGGGTTAACATCAACATTGTCGTTATTGGTTCCTTCAGTGGTTCTCTGTCGTGGTGGTTGACATCTAGGAGACATTTTCTGATAAAAATACACTCATTAGATTATTATTCAACTCTTTTTAGTAATTTCTAATTAACTTGCCTCCACAAAAGAAATAGCCACATAATCACATAACACTTTGAATGAAATAATAATTTTTATTTATTCATAATCTCTTTAAAAGGATTGCATCTCTGCTATTTAAATTAACCTTCCTGAACTACAACATCATCATCATATCCCATAGGTTACATAAAACTTGGGATTTACAATTTATTCAACATTTATTAATCGCATAACAACTATGATGTTCTACTAAGATACTGCTTAGCCTTACTACGTTCTTCCTCCATGATTCAGAACATTGTTTTGTGATCTAATATGTATGATGGCAATGTCTCGAACTGAATAGGATATCTCATGACCCGATCTTGAGCTCGATTAATCATGGTGTTGAATACTTTATCCATATCCTCCATCTTCATCTTCTTTGCTTGTGCGTCTCTTGCTGCTATTCCAGTTCATTGAAAAGCTTCCTCGTAGGCGTCCTCAGCTCTTGCTCTCTTAGTAGCTTCTTCCTTTAGTTTGTTCTTCAGTTCAGCAATCACCTCGATCAGTTGTTCTTTTTCTCCATCAGTGTGTACTAGCTTTTCCTCAACATTAGTCAGTCGTTCCTCGCGATCCTGGATCTCGTCGTCTTTCTGTGTCATTACAGTCTGTTGTTCAGCTACTATCTCTTGCAATTCCTCAACTGTATCCTGAAGTTCCACGTTACAGTCGTAGACTTCATCGTACATACTAGCGGCTATCGAGGTTAGTGCAGTCTCTTCCTCCTCGTCCACGTCATCCTCATTCTCCTCTAGAAACTCAATGGGATTCTTCTCATCCGTCTCCACATCATCATCCTCATCTTAAACCATTGTGACCAACAGGGCGGACTCCCATGGTAGTAGTCGTTCCCAAGCAACCTGAATATCGCGAGGCTCCTCCTCTATAGGCATCTGAGGTCCCTCCTCCCTAGCCTGACTGGATTCTCTAACATTAGTCATCCTGACAACAAAATTTTAAGTTTTAATTATTAATCATTACTACTCGACACTCACAAGCACATAAGTTATAAACACATATGCACATAAGTGTTTTATTACTTCTTCCTTAAAACTCGATATGAGTTAATCTCCACTATCTTTTCAAAGGTTACTTCCTAAGGCTTTTCCCCACCTAAGGTTCATAACCTAAAGCTTTGATACCAACTCGTGACACCCCCCACCAAATCTACGTACTTCATTAGCTCAAGATTTGGTGTTCAGTTAATCAAAACATTCATATCTAACTACACAATCATAATAAAATTGAATAACAAAACCTGCCCATACATGATTACATTAATAAAATATTATCTCACAGGTTATCTAAACTTTAATTACAATCATTCAAATGCGAAAATTAAATAAATGCTTCATTACATCAATCAAATTAAAGTCTGATAAATAACTGTCAACATATTACAAGTCTTCAATACTTGTTCATCTTCCCTTTTCCCTTACTGGTGCTAGGTACATCTACCTTCTCATCCTTAGCTGTAATAGTTATATAAGCAAGAGTGAGCAAACAAAGCTCACTTGAAATAAGAATGAATAAACTTTACAACATTTGCCAAATAATAGGCTCAATAGAACTGTATGATTTGTTCTATTAACATTCTGAATTATACTATTGAGGGTCTACTGACCACAAATCATGTCCACAGTTATAAGTAATCTTTCAACTTTAACTTTAACAGTCATATGACTATAAGGACTCCACGTACTTAGGGGGATCAATCCTTCGTACAATGTATTGTGCACAGCCATTTCAACGTTAAGCGTAAACTAATAAAAATAGGGTTGTTCATCTCAGTATTTAGATTACAAGTCCACACCAAAGTAAGTTTGATTTGGATACATTTCAAGGTAATTTGGAGTTCAACGAAAATCAACTAAGGATTACTTGAATAAAAATGAAATCACACTATGATGTGAATAAATCATAAGTGGATTAACAATATATATTAAAGTTATGCTTTAGGAATAAGCTAGTAGCATAAATATTGAATAATTATCACATACCTTGCTTGAACAATATTAAGCCAATGTCATTTAGAATTGAATACTAAGCATGCATAACGGATAGCAATTTGAATAATAATAATTATTCAACAACAGTATATTGGATTAAATACTTGAATGCTATTTGACAAGTTAAATACAAGAATAACTTGCATAATCATAAAACTAAAGCTTAGAGAACTTGTATCATCATGAACAAACTAAATACAAGAGTTTGCAAATTTATAGTTTAAATAAGACAAGTAAACTTGCACAACAATAAACAAACTAGCTCAACAAAAGTGTAGAGTTAGAAAACTTGCTCAATTGTAAAAGTAGAATTAGAGAACTTGCTCAATGTAAAAAGGTAGATTTAGAAACTTACTCAATAAAAGAATGAAGTTACACAATGTAATAATAGAACTAACTCAACGAAAGTGTAGAGTTAGAAAACTTGCCTCGAGTGTAATCTAAAATATTACAACTCACATTCACCTATACACAGTATTAAAACCACAGCATCTATTAGACATACTAATATTCAATTTTCCATATAAAATGCATTACTAGCTAAACTTCTATTTTTGTACTAGTCTTATGCTACCATATATATTTTAGAATTCCCAAGTGTTAACATCACAACACTTATATAACATTCATTGTATAAACTAAGTTACGTACAACACGTTCGTAACTTAGTAATCACTTTTACAACTTTGAATTTACAATCCACCTAACGTGAATCTATTTAACCTTGTTGTTAAATGATTCTCACATTAACCTAACATTAAGCTAAGTTACATTGAACATGCAAAGTCTGCAGAATTAGCAGACTTCACTGTCTGAAACTGGGCACTGGCGCGGTCGCGCCAATTTTATACTAGATTCCAGTGCGCCCGACCGGTTGTGCGCCAGCACCAAGAGACTGCACGGTCACGCTACGTACAGACTCCAGTTTCTGCAGAACATGGCTACGACAATTTTCTTAAGCAAACTAACACGAATTTCACCCACAAAATAGTAATAATAACATTTAAAAATAGTATAGAACTATCACAAACATATTAGTGAATATATTCCGCCAATTAAAACTATTTAACAACAATTTAAGCTATGTTAATTTCTCAAATTCCATGTTTTTCATATAAAACTCCATTTTTTGATATTCATCCCAAAAGTCATCACTGTGATTTCAATACTTGGCCAAATCACTTCATTCAAATTACGTTATGCTCATTTCTTAACGAACTAGCATATACAAGCTTCAATTTACAATTTAGCATAAAAATTAATCACTAATTTTGGTACTTATATAAGCCATGTGAGAAAATATGCATAAAACATACACTGTCGTTCATTTTTCCTACTGTTTAACCAAAATTAGCATTCAATTCTTGTTTAAACATAAATTCTAGCAATATATCACATATAACCACAATTAACAATTATACATATCAACAATTCCGCAAATTGAATTCATAGACTTAGAAGGTTTATTCCGTAAAAACTCATATGTGCATATTCATATATAATTATGGAAAATACCTTCAATTAGCGTGATAATTACTTGCAAACACAACTAAACTAGCTTTGAAATCCTTAAGCTTCCTCTCAATCTCCCTCAAGTTTCACTCTATCAAGCTATATCAATTCTCAGACTCTTCTCTTCTCTCTTCTCAGTGTAGCCAATATAGACTAACTTAAGCGTAAACTAAAAAAATTGATAACCTTAATAATCATAATAACTAATATCAGTTACTAAAACAAACTTATATAATATAAATATATTATATTTATTGTTTTAATTATATTTTATTCATATAATTCAAAATTAAAAGATTTTCAAAAGCCGTAGGGCCTTGTTTGGCAAAAACCATTTAAAAATTAAACACTTAATATCCTTTAACCTTGTTTGGATAAAACTAAATTAAAACTTCTTTAATTTATTTTAATAACTCCTTATAATATAGTTATTTGTCACACATTATTTAATCAAGCTTTTCATATTTAATTTAATTAATTCAAATAATAATTAATTAAATAAATCATTTAATCACATAACTCAATACAAATAATTAACCATCAATTTGAAATATCAACATAATAATTTCCTTAACTCATTAATTATTCATTTAACAAATAATTAACCAAATAAAATCAAATCAATTAAACAAATATTTATTCAATGATAAACACATCTATTAAATATTTATATAACTCAATAAATATTTAATATTATAATTAAATTCTTGAATGTTATATTAAATCTATTATTATCGATTATATATCCAATCTTTTGTATTCATGCAAGTTATTAAATTATCCGATCATTGTTTATCAATACAATACTATTGTACAATCCAGATATATAGTATGTTCGTTAATTTCTAAATATGGTTATACAAGTGTCCTCACTTGGATAATCATTATATTTAATCACATGTTGATACATACTTACTGATTTCCAGTATGTATACTGTAACACACCCTTCCCGAATAGGAAATGGAGGTCACGTGCAAAGTACAACAAACCTTAAAATTAGTAAACAGAGCAATAATAACTTAAAAATATTAATAATGATATTCATAAATGAAGTACTAAATATAATTCTCCAACTAGAATTAAAATAATCAAAACTAAAAATTTAATCAACCTAGATGGTCAATGCAACACTCTCATCACACTAGCCTTTAATCACTCCTGCAAACCTGTCGAAAGAAAAATACAGCATGAGCCAAATGTCCAGTACGAATATAAAGATACAAAAGATATACAACTGAAATACGAAATCAACAGAGACAAAATATTGACTCTGACAAAAAAAATCTCTAGGGATTTGAATAGAATATATCTGAACCAACAGAATTAACGAAACTAACAGAAGAGTAAAGAAAATAATGAACTGAAATAACTAACCCAATTAATTGAACCGAACAGAAACAAACAAAACTAATACAATAAAATAATATGCTGAAACAAATGGATGGGGTTATTTCATACCGAGTGAGCTCAAAAATATATCTTTTCACACAGGCAAGTCAAAACAATGCCACACATACAAGTCAAAATAATGTCACACATGCAATCAAAATAATGCCACACAAAAAATCAAAATAATTCCACACAGGCACTCACTCATTGGATCGCGAATCCAAATGTATGCAAATCGAATAGGTGTGTTTGGCACAACATCACAAATTTGCCGAACATAAAACTAGGGTTAACCTATACGCCTCCCACAACAAAACACCAAATGACCCACTTCCTCCGGAGCCCAAATGGAGACGCCGTGGACTAATCACAATGCCACGAAAAGTGTCATGCTTCTCGTGCCAAGACGACATGCTTGTGGTACCCCCATAGTTGGTTATAGCTCAAGTATACCCTACGGTATATTCTAACAAAAATATCATGTCGCAACACATGCGACATAATACCAACAAAAGGGTTCTATATGTACATGTTGAACCAAATCAAATTATAGTCATAATGTCTCAAAAAGAAGGTAGCAACATGTACCGCTCTACAATTATCAAGAATAAATACTAAGCATGATAACCTAACTCAAAGAGTACAAATACGAGTCATATATATCAACTCCAAAATGAAACTATTATATGAATTTCACAAGAAAAAATTATGTTAAATAATAATGAAATTTAAAATAAAGGACAAAACGAACTAACAAATCACATTTTACAAGAATGTCGTTGAAAGAGTACGAAATTCGTACCTGTATGACCCCAACTTTCATAAATAAAGATTATTTTTTTTTGAATTATATTTTTAAATATGAAGGTGTGAATTTGTTATAATGTTATAGTTGTGGGTAATATTTATAAATTTTGCAAAGTAAGCAAGTTGTTATAAAATATTTGTTTGGTCGGGGAATATTCTTTTTGTCTAGAATATTCGTACAACGACACAATCATTGGTGGACCCCACAACAGATTTATTGTTGGAGTTAGAAAACGACAAAATTATCTTTTTATAAAAATAACGGCGAAAGTTTTACCGTTAACTGTTGAAATACCCGGTAGTAAATGTACAATAATATGTGTGATTGCATAGTAGCACACGATATTGTACAGTATCTTGGATTATTGATGCTTACGTAAGAAGTCACTACTCAATAATTGTTACAGTAATTACTGTTCAATATTTTATTTTATTGATTCAATAATTGATACGTTGATATTTTATATTATTAATTCAATAATTTTTATTACACAGTATTTCAAATTATCAAATCAATAGTTCATATTATTTGAATAATATTATTATTTGTATTATTGACAATGTCTAGAAAGTTATGTCGAGAAAAGGGGTTTGATCACCTAATTGCGCGACAATAGGGAGAAATCCTTATCGGAAAGCCCCCTCTTTCCTGAAAACAACCTAGTTGTCGATATTGTAATTTTGTAATATTATTTGTGAATAATTAATTATTGATATATATGATAAGAAAATATTTATTCAATGTGGATTTAAACTGAGGAATTTTTACCATGTGACATTTTGTTGAAAGTTGGCATTTTATCTTTTTCGATAAAATAATTCTTCAAATATATTATTATAATAATACATTATAGTAGTATGATGTGATTATATAATAGTACGTTTTTTATAATTTGAATGGTAACATTATTATAGTAGATTCATGGTATAAAAGTAAAAGGAGGTGGAAGAGAACAAATTGAATTTGAATTCCTATGATGTAAGCGATGATGTCATTGGACGATGAGGTAAGCGATGACTTCATCAGACGATGAGGTAAGCAATGATGTAATATGATTAATGATGTCAGCGATGATGTCATAAATTGTGGCAAAAAGACTATTTTACCCTTACTCTGCCAAGCCTATAAATAGAAGCTCATTTTTTCATTATTTTTCACCAATTCATTTAAGCTATAGAGAGAGAAAGTATAGAGAGAATAAGAGAGAAAGAAGAAGAGTATTCTATTACGACACTATTGCTGTAACGACCGAGAAATTTGGATTTTAATGTAAGATGATTTTATTAGATTAAATAATAATAAAATCATATTATGTGGGATATCAAGATGGTTGTCGTTTTGTAACCTATTGATATTGTAATATCGTAGTATTTGAGTTATGTGAAGGATTTAAGGTGTTTGAATTTCCAAGACGAAAATAAAAGTTTTCCGAGAAATTTTCTGAAAAACACTATTCATCGGTATTTGCTCGGGATTTTTTTTTGAATTTTCGAGAAATACGTAATGGTAGATTATTAAAGTAAGAAGGATTATGTAATAATAATCTAGTTATGGAAAACGTAATATTTCGCTTGCGGACTTAAATTGAGAACGCAAGGAAAATGAAGAACTATTGCGTTAAGGAATGATGGTATGATACGTGAGTATTGTACAAGGAATGGAAACGAGTATAATACAAAGTATTATATGAGTTTGTAAGAAGAATGCATTATCGTATATAAATTCTATATGAATTAGAATACGAGAATAATACATAAACTATATGTATATGTATTATGTAATATTAATGGACTTGTAAAGATTGGTTAGGATTTTGTACAACCCCAAGTGAATTAAGGTTAAGGCCCAACTTATGAATTAATAAACATATGAAGGTTTGTTAAGCAAAGCCCAAGGATTTTTGTAATCCAAGCCAAAGCTAGAATCCATGAGTTGGCAAACCCATGGGGAAATCCATATTAATATGGTTAAGGTGTAATGACCAAGATAAGTGGTAAATGTGTGGTTACCAAGTATTAAAAGTGGTGACCAAGTTAAGTGGTAACCAAGTTAAATGAGTAATGACCAAGAAAGGGATAGGTTTTGTGCCTTGCAAGTAATGAATAGTAAGGAGGTGCAAAAGGAGGTGGGATGATGAAATTGACTAAATTGCCCTAACCTTAGGAATTCTATAAATAGTGAAGGTTGGCAAGTCATTTGCTAGTTATTCAAAATAATCCAATCACTCTCTCTCAAAGTGCTTAAGTGTTATGAGAATGAAGTTGCAAGTAAGTTATTCCATAAGTCAAGAAGAAGAAGAAGCTATTTACTACAGACTTCAAATGTAAGACTCTTTCTCCAATTATCTTTTATCTCTAACATGATAGGTTGATAAGAAAAGCTTGGATTAAGGAACATGAATGATAAAAAAGAAAGAAGTATGTATAAGTAATGAACTTAAGCCACATAAGTTGGTAATAAGTCATTTAAAATAGCATAAGTTGTAAACTTATGTGAATGCATGATAAACTTGTGATAGGTTTATTAATGAAAGTATATGTATATACATCAATTTGTAAGAACATATGTATCAAGAATACATAAGTAAAGTTAAATGATGAAATCATGTATGGATGATGATTAAGAATTTTAATTGTCATAAGTTATGAATGATAAGTTCATAAGTAGTTTGAAAGTTATCAAGTATAAGCTTACAATGAGATAAGTTAAAATCCAACCATGAGTATAAATATTTTGATTAAGGATGTTAAGATGTTCACATTATGAATGTAATTCATTGGTAGTGTTGAACAAGTTCTAAGAACGAATAATTGCCGGAAATCGCACGATTAGACGATAATCGTCGAATTCGTAAATTTCCCGGAATGGAAGTCAAATTTTGAGTTTGAGTTCGGAAATGTTATTTTCCAATGGAGACAAGTCATGTTTGTCATTTAAGAGTTGCGGACTCGAAAATGGACGAATTCCGACTTAGAACAAAGAAACGAGCATTTAACGTTCACGAACGTTTATCGTTTTCGTTAAAAATGAATCAATAGATGAATTTTTTAGCAAACGAAGTCAAATAGAAAAAATTCTTACATTAACGCGTAGATTACGTAATTTGTGAACCGTAGGCTTTTGAAGGAGCCAATTTTGACTTAAAACGAAGAAGTTTTGCGTCCGGGAAGTTCACAAAAATTAAAAGTTAGAAATATTTTCTGGTGCACAGAGTTGGCGCTGCGGCACCAACCCTCAGCCTTTTGGTCACGCCGCAGCGCGACATCTGGGACTCGGCTATTGCTAATTCATGCCGCAGCGCGAGATGCAAGAGTAATGCCCGTGCCGCAGCGCCAGGCACAGAACTTGGACAGTAAAGAATAAAAATGAAGGGAAAGGAAGGGGATGGTAAGAGATTGAACTAAACCTACCTTAAACAATTTAAAGTAACATTGTTGGGACATTGTTAAGACTTAAAAATAATGAAGAATGGTTAATATAACCAAGTCGAATGAACGTAAAGCGAACGATAAATCAAAACGCATAAGAATGAAATCTAATCTATAATTAGATTGAAATGAAGGGTAAGATATATTCAGATACATACTTGATTATATGTGACCTAATGTAAGGCATTATGTGATCATGTATTATAGAGACTTGAAAGACTTGAATGTAAAGTAAAATATATAGTAGCAGACGCTAAAGGCAAGTATTCTAACTCTTGTTTCAGTTCAATCTGAACAAGTTTATGATGTTCATGTATCCTTTCGCATGAATTGAAGTATAATGAAGTTAAAGCCAGTTTCTTTGGCTAGACTTAACATATTGAGTGGATTATTGATAATCTGTTCATCTATTATCGAATGCTAGTATATTTTTTCAACTACTGATAGTTTTCAAAAGAAGACTGAATTGTTAAACAAATATTTTGTCGGTAAAACGACAGGCACGCGAGGTTGCCAAATGATTAAACGTACATACGTTTAATGGATGTAGTATTGATCAATACAGAGTACAATAGGCTGATCACCTAGAAGTGCTCGTAAGTAATATCGGGCTTACGGACTTAGGCCCGAGTTGTCCTTTTCAAAGAAAGAATGAATACTCAAGGTCTTTGACCAGAATGAATGTTTTACTGGATTTATTCATTGTGAAACATTTTGAAAGGAAAGATGAATTGCTATTTTGAATCATCAATAGTACTTCATAGCTATTGTTCAGTTATCGAAGATATATGATTCATATGTATTAAGCATGTTGTTATTGAAATTGTTATACTTGCTGAGCTAGTTTTGCTCACTCTTGCTTGAACCATATGAATGCAGCTAAGACTGAACGTCCTGAAGGATCAAATAAGGATAAAGGAAAAGCGAAGGCAGATTATTAAGCTGTCATGTAATAATATAGGTCTATTGTTGTAATGTAATGAATATTATGACAAGAGAACCTTTGTAATGGGTTTAGAACCTGGGAAATGTAAATATTGAATTAAATATATATAAGTTATGTTCATTCTTTGAGACTTTCAATTGAATGAATGTATGAATGTTTGTATAGTATAACACCATCTGTCGGGTTGTAAGATACCCAGATTTGGGGGCGCTACAAGTTGGTATCAAAGCCTAGGTTATAAAACTTAAAGGGAATTAGAACCTTAAGTCATAACCTTAATAAAGAAGTAAAAGAAGAAAGATAACCTTATAAAAATGCATTATAGTATGTTATGTGTTTTTATTTATGTTACTGACGTGTACTAATGAAACTATATTGTTTTATTGTAGATGTCAGAAGAAAATGATATGTATAGAAATATACATGTAGTAAGCGAGGATTCGGTTAATCGGGTAGAGATACTACCAAATCCCGTAGCGATAGAGCCAGAAGTGGTAGTAATAGAGTCTGGAGACTCGGACAATTTAGACTATATGTCTATTTTTGATGGCATGCTAGAGGAGGAGGTGGATGTAATGTCCTTTGACCAAGTTCAACCCGCAGAGGAGATGTCTACGGGGGATTCGATGAAAGCATTGTTTATGGCGGTATTGGATAGGAATGTCCATTATTGCCAGGAGGTAAAGGAGTTGAAAGCAGAACTCCAAGCTGTCCGTGAAGACAAGCTTAGCATGGAGGGAATGTGGGAGGAGGAACACGATGATCGTGTTTTAGCTAAGGACAAGGTCCGAGAGCTGAAATGTGAAGTCTTTGAGCTCAAGAAAGAGCTAAAGAATAAACAGAGGAGATTGGAGAGGATGTCCTATATACATAGGAGTTCTCATGTGGATTTCCAGCAGCAAGTGGTTGGGTATCCGGTAGAGGCGGGACAGACACGACATACCATCAGTCGTGATGTTATTGCCGGTCTGGCCAGCAAAAATTTTGAGAATGCCTTACGGCAGATGTAATCTAGCAATAGCTAGAGTAGCGTAGATATGTAAATATTATGTATCTAGTAGTGACGTAAAACCCTCTTTTGTATAAACAAGGGTAGTCTTTTGTAAATCCCAATTTTTGGAAAGTAATTGCGGGATGGTAATGTAATCAGCTAAGATTGAGTAATGTAATCAGCTAAGGCTGAATGATGTAAACAATGTAGTGTTATACTACAAGTTATTAATCAATATAAGCCTCTTTTATGGAACATATTGAGTAATGAGTATGAGTTATTATTTTATCACAAATAATAACTAACTCACAAGGAGAAAGTAATAATGATGTGTTGTTTTCTTAACAGCTAAATGCCGCCAAGAAGGGGACAACGAAATCAAGAAACTAATGTTAACCAACCGGAAGGTGGTCCGGTTAATCCAATGCAAGAGTTCGTTAATCTTTTACCGGCTGCATTTAATACAACGGGGGCTAATGTACCAATAATTCCTGGAGTAGTACGAGCTACTACTTTTAAGGACTTTAAAAGTGTAGGTCCGCCGGAGTTCAAGGGAACTACGGACCCTATAGAAGCCCAAACTTGGGTGAAAGAAATTGAGAAAGCATTTGTAATTACAAATGTGGAGGAGGGTCAAAAGGTTGCCTTTGCAACCTATTTGATGAAAGGAGAGGCCAACTTCTGGTGTGAGGCAAACCAGGCTAGGGCCGAAATAGGAAACCTAATGTGGGAGAGGTTTAAGGAGATTTTCTTCGAGAATTATTTTCCCACGAGTATGCAAGGGAGAATGGAAATGAGGTTTCTGGAATTGAAACAAGCGGATATGACAGTTCCCCAGTATGCCGCCAAGTTTAATGAACTGGCACGATTTGCTCCACATCAAGTGGACACTGAAGTGAGAAAGGCTAGAAGATTCGAGCAGGGCTTAAAACCCTGGCTCTATAGCCAAATCTCTGTGTTCCAAAGTACTTCCTTTGGAACCATATTAGAGAAGGCAATAATAGCCGAAGGTGGGAATGAGGCTTTAAGCCAGTACCACAAAGATATGAAAAATAAAGGAAGAGTTGATGGGGGAATTAAGACCGAAGGAGCCAGTGGTAGTGGCGACGGTCAGAAAAGAAAGGGTTTTAACTGTGGGAATACCGGAGTGAAACAAGGCGATTCAAAAAGGAGGATGGAGGCCTGTAAAACCTGCGGGAAGACTCACTTGGGAGTATGTCTCAAAGGAAAGGCCGTATGTTATAATTGTGGAAAGGACGGGCACATTTTTCCTAACTGTCCAAATCCGAAGAAAAATCACGGATGTTTTGTATGTGGATCAACTGACCACATAGCAAAGAATTGCCAGAAGAAGGGTATGGAAGAAAATAAGGGCACTAATAGTGGAAAGTTAGCTATTAGCGGTCCAGTTCAGCCGGGTAGACCAATGACCCGCACTTTTAATATGACAGTCCAAGATGCGGTGGCATCCGGGGACGTAGTTGCAGGTATTATCCCAATCAATAACATTAATGCATATGTGCTTTTTGATTCGGGTGCTACTTGTTCGTTTATAGCATGTGATTTTGCTAGACGATTAGAATTATTTCCCGAAAAGTTGCCTATACCTATGAACATTAAGGTAGCAATGAAGAGATAATTCCTGTGGATAGTATTCATAGGAGTTGTTGCGTAGATATACGTGGATGTAAGTTATCGGTAGATTTAATACCGATAAGATTGGGAAAATTTGATGTAATTCTCGAAATGGATTGGTTGATTAACCATGGGGCAATTATAGATTGCCAAAAGAAACGTGTGAGCATCAGGACGTTGAAGCAACCTCCTGTAGTATTCTACGGTAATAAATCATCGGGGAGATCGTGTTGTCTTACGATGACACAAACTAGAAAACTCTTAAGAAAGGGATGTGTTTGTTACTTGTGCCATGTTGTTGATACCCAGTGAGTGGGAACAACCATGGAACAAATACCTATAGTAAACGAATTCAAGGATGTATTTCCAAGTGAGTTACCGGGTTTACCACCGGATAGGGAGATTGAATTTGTAATAGACATTGTGCCAGGAGCGGCACCAGTGTCAAGGGCACCGTACCGTATGGCGCCGGTGGAAATGAAAGAGCTAATGGTTCAATTACAAGAACTGTTGGATAGGAAGTACATTCAACCAAGTGTTTCCCCGTGGGGTGCACCAGTGTTGTTTGTCAAGAATAAAGATGGATCGTTAAGACTTTGTATCGACTATCGAGAGTTGAACAAATCAACGATAAAGAATAAATACCCATTGCCCAGGATTGATGATCTCTTTGATCAGTTGAAAGGGGCAAAGTATTTTTCTAAAATAGATTTGCGGACGGGGTATCACCAGTTGAAGGTGAGGAAAGAGGATATACCAAAGACGGCATTCAGAACTCGTTATGGTCATTACGAGTTTCTGGTGATGTCATTTTGGTTGACGAATGCACCAGCTGCATTTATGGACATGATGAACAGAGTGTTCAAATCATATTTGGACAAGTTTGTGGTTGTGTTTATTGATGATATTCTAGTCTATTCAAAGACGCCAGAAGATCATGCTGAACACTTAAGATTAGTGTTGGAAACACTAAGAAAGGAGAAGTTATATGCGAAATTCACTAAGTGTGAATTTTGGCTGGAGAAAGTTCAGTTTTTAGGTCATTTCATTGATCAGGAAGGGATTTTAGTGGATCCAGCAAAGGTAGAAGCAGTGATGAACTGGGAACAACCGAAAACGCCGACTGAGGTGCGGAGTTTCCTAGGGTTAGCGGGTTACTATCGAAGATTTATCCAAGATTTTTCGAAGATAGCTACCCCGTTGACTAATTTAACAAGGAAGACAGTGAAATACGTATGGACGGATAAATGTGAAGACAGTTTTCAAGAACTGAAGAAAAGACTAAGTATAGCACCTGTTTTGTCATTGCCAGATGACACAGGAAATTTTGTAGTATATAGTGATGCTTCGCATAGAGGGCTTGGTTGCGTGCTCATGCAGCATGGCAAAGTCATTGCGTATGCATCATGGCAGTTGAAGGATTATGAGAAAGTTTACCCTACTCATGATCTGGAACTGGCCGCGGTAGTATTTGCCCTAAAGATATGGAGGCATTATCTTTATGGGGAGAAATGTGAGATATATACAGACCATAAGAGTCTAAAGTATATCTTCACTCAGAAGGAGTTGAATATGAGACAGAGGAGATGGCTGGAGTTGATAAAGGATTACGACTGCGAAGTCCTGTATCACCCTGGGAAAGCCAATGTAGTTGCCGACGCCTTAAGTAGGAATGGTCGGGAAAAGTTGTCTATGTTAACGGTTCAAAATGAGTTAATAACAGAGATGGCTAGGATGGAAATAGAAGTGAAGATGCCGAGTGAATTGGGGAAGATACTTTTTACCATGGAGAGACAATCTACCATTTTAGAGAGGGTCAAGGAGGTACAACTCAAGACTGATGAGTGTAACCAAATGAAGAAGCGGTTATCCGATAAAGGAGATGATAAGTATAGTCTTGATAATGAAGGATTATTAAGATTTGAAGGAAGAATTTGGATTCCGAATGAGACGGAATTAAAGGAGCAAGTGTTATAAGAAGCTCATAGTTCAAGGTACTCGATACATCCTGGTAGCACTAAGATGTATCAAGACCTTCGACAGAGTTTTTGGTGGCCAAACATGAAAAGGGAAATAGCAGAGTATGTAAGTAGGTGTTTGACTTGTCAAAAAGTTAAGGCCGAACATCAACGACCCAGTGGCTTACTACAGTCATTGGAGATTCCAGAATGGAAATAGGAGCATATCTCGATGGATTTCGTGGTAGGACTTCCAACAACGTCAAAAGGGTACGATTCTATTCGGGTAATAGTCGACCGATTGACGAAATCGGCTCATTTCTTACCAATTAGGGTCAAGTATAACTTAGACCAGTTAGCTAAACTTTATGTCAAGGAAGTTATTTCCAGACATGGGGTACCGATATCGATTGTGTCAGATCGTGATCCACGATTCACATCGAACTTCTGAAGAAGTTTGCAAGAACAGCTGGGGACACAGTTAAAGTTAAGCACGGCTTATCATCCACAAACTGATGGGCAGAGCGAGAGAACAATTCAGACGTTAGAAGACATGCTGAGGTCTTGCGTCATGGATTTCAAGGGTAGTTGGGATGATCACCTGCCACTGGTAGAATTTGCTTATAACAACAGTTATCATGCAAGCATAGGTATGCTGCCTTATGAAGTTCTGTATGGAAGAAGATACAGAACATCATTGTGTTGGGATGAGGTGGGAGAACGCCAGATGCTAGGACCAGAATTGGTGCAGCAAACAGCGGATATAGTACGGTTAATTCGGATGCGTCTCGTCACGGCTCAAGACAGACAGAAGAAGTATGCGGACTCACATCGATTAAATCGAGAGTTCGAAGTAGGTTCGTATGTGTTTCTGAAGGTATCTCCCTGGAAAGGAAAGATACGCTTTGGAAAGAAAGGAAAGTTAAGTCCAAGGTTTATAGGACCTTTTGAAATATTAAACCGGGTGGGAGAGGTAGCTTATAAGATAGCATTACCTCCAGACCTAGAAAGAATACATAATGTGTTTCACGTATCTGTATTACGTCCGTATAAGCCGGACTATAAGCACGTAATCGAGTATAAGCCGATTCATATCGAGAAGGATTTAACATATGAAGAATCGCCGATTCAAATCATCGATAGAAAAGAACAAGTTCTGAGGAACAAAGTAATACCATCAGTGAAGGTGTTGTGGAAGAACCATGATGCTGAAGAAGCAACGTGGGAGTTAGAAGAAAAGATGAAGAAAAATTTTCCTCATTTATTTGAAAAAAAAAAACGAGATTCTGAGGACAGAATCTTTATAAGGGGGGAAGAATGTAACGACCGAGAAATTCAGATTTTAATGTAAGATGATTTTATTAGATTAAATAATAATAAAATCATATTGTGTGGGATATCAAGATGGTTGTCGTTTTGTAACCTAATGATATTGGAATATCGTAGTATTTGAGCTATGTGAAGGATTTAAGGTGTTTGAATTTCCAAGACGAAAATAAAAGTTTTCCGAGAAATTTTCTAAAAAACACTATTCATCGGTATTTGCTCGGGATTTATTTTTGAATTTCCGAGAAATACGTAATGGTAGAATATTAAAGTAAGACGGATTATGTAATAATAATCTAGTTATGGAAAACGTAATATTTCGCTTGCGGGCATAAATTGAGAACGTAAGGAAAATGAAGAACTATTGCGTTAAGGAATGATGGTATGATACGTGAGTATTGTACAAGGAATGGAAACAAGTATAATACAAAGTATTATATGAGTTTGTAAGAAGAATGCATTATCGTATATAAATTCTATATGAATTAGAATACGAGAATAATACATAAACTATATGTATATGTATTATGTAATATTAATGGACTTGTAAAGATTGGTTAGGATTTTGTACAAGCCCAAGTGAATTAAGGTTAAGGCCCAACTTATGAATTAATAAACATATGAAGGTTTGTTAAGCAAAGCCCAAGGATTTTTGTAATCCAAGCCAAAGCTAGAATCCATGAGTTGGCAAACCCATGGGGAAATCCATATTAATATGGTTAAGGTGTAATGACCAAGATAAGTGGTAAATGTGTGGTTACCAAGTATTAAAAGTGGTGACCAAGTTAAGTGGTAACCAAGTTAAATGAGTAATGACCAAGCAAGGGATAGGTTTTGTGCCTTGCAAGTAATGAATAGTAAGGAGGTGCAAAAGGAGGTGGGATGATGAAATTGACTAAATTGCCCTAACCTTAGGAATTCTATAAATAGTGAAGGTTGGCAAGTCATTTGCTAGTTATTCAAAATAATCCATTCACTCTCTCTCAAAGTGCTTAAGTGTTAGGAGAATTAAGTTGCAAGTAAGTTATTCCATAAGTAAAGAAGAAGAAGAAGCTACTTACTACAGACTTCAAATGTAAGACTCCTTCTCCAATTATCTTCTATCTCTAACATGATAGGTTGATAAGAAAAGCTTGGATTAAGGAACATGAATGATAAAAAAGAAAGAAGTATGTATAAGTAATGAACTTAAGCCACATAAGTTGGTAATAAGTCATTTAAAATAGCATAAGTTGTAAACTTATGTGAATGCATGATAAACTTGTGATAGGTTTATTAATGAAAGTATATGTATATACATCAATTTGTAAGAACATATGTATCAAGAATACATAAGTAAAGTTAAATGATGAAATCATGTATGGATGATGATTAAGAATTTTAATTGTCATAAGTTATGAATGATAAGTTCATAAGTAGTTTGAAAGTTATCAAGTATAAGCTTACAATGAGATAAGTTAAAATCCAACCATGAGTATAAATATTTTGATTAAGGATGTTAAGATGTTCACATTATGAATGTAATTCATTGGTAGTGTTGAACAAGTTCTAAGAACGAAGAATTGCCGGAAATCGCACGATTAGACGATAATCGTCGAATTCGTAAATTTCCCGGAATGGAAGTCAAATTTTGAGTTTGAGTTCGGAAATGTTATTTTCCAATGGAGACAAGTCATGTTTGTCATTTAAGAGTTGCGGACTCGAAAATGGACGAATTCTGACTTAGAACGAAGAAACGAGCGTTTAACGTTCACGAACGTTTATCGTTTTCGTTAGAAATGAATCAATAGTTGAATTTTTTAGCAAACGAAGTCAAATAGATAAAATTCTTGCATGAACGCGTAGATTACATAATTTGTGAACCGTAGGCTTTTGAACGAGCCAATTTGGACTTAAAACGAAGAAGTTATGCGTCCGGGAAGTTCACAAAAATTAAAAGTTAGAAAAATTTTCTGGTGCACAGAGTTGGCGCCGCGGCGCCAACCCTCAGCCTTTTGGTCGTGCCGCAGCGTGACATCTGGGACTCGGCTACTGCTAATTTGCGCCGCAACGCGAGATGCAAGAGTAATGCCCGCGCCGCAGCGCCAGGCACAGAACTTGGACAGTAAAGAATAAAAATGAAGGGAAAGGAAGGGGATGGTAAGAGATTGAACTAAACCTACCTTAAAAAATTTAAAGTAACACTGTTGGGACATTGTTAAGACTTAAAAGTAATGAAGAATGGTTAATATAACCAAGTCGAATGAACGTAAAGCGAACGATAAATCAAAACGCATAAGAATGAAATCTAATCTATAATTAGATTGAAATGAAGGGTAAGATATATTCAGATACATACTTGATTATATGTGACCTAATGTAAGGCATTATGTGATCATGTATTGTAGATATTTGAAAGACTTGAACGTAAAGTAAAATATACAGTAGCAGACGCTAAAGGCAAGTATTCTAACTCTTGTTTCAGTTCAATCTGAACAAGTTTATGATGTTCATGTATCCTTTCGCATGAATTGAAGTATAATGAAGTTAAAGCCAGTTTCTTTGGCTAGACTTAACATATTGAGTGGATTATTGATAATCTGTTCATCTGTTATCGAATGCTAGTATCTTTTGTCAACTACTGATAGTTTTCAAAAGAAGACTGAATTGTTAAACAAATATTTTGTCGGTAAAACGACAGGCACGTGAGGTTGCCAAATGATTAAACGTACATACGTTTAATGGATGTAGTATTGATCAATACAGAGTACAATAGGCTGATCACCTAGAAGTGCTCGTAAGTAATATCGGGCTTACGGACTTAGGTCCGGGTTGTCCTTTTCAAAGAAAGAATGAATACTCAAGGTCTTTGACAAGAGTGAATGTTTTACTGGATTTATTCATTGTGAAACATTTTGAAAGGAAAGATTAATTGCTATTTTGAATCATCCATAGTACTTTATAGCTATTGCTTAGTTATCGAAGATATATGATTCATATGTATTAAGCATGTTGTTATTGAAATTGTTATACTTGCTGAGCTAGTTTTGCTCACTCTTGCTTGAACCATATGAATGCAGCTAAGACTGAACGTCCTGAAGGATCAAATAAGGATAAAGGAAAAGCTAAGGCAGATTATTAAGCTGTCATGTAATAATATAGGTCTATTGTTATCATGTAATGAATATTATGACAAGAGAACCTTTGTAATGGGTTTAGAACCTGGGAAATGTAAATATTGAATTAAATATATATAAGTTATGTTCATTCTTTGAGACTTTCAATTGAATGAATGTATGAATGTTTGTACAGTGTAGCACCATCTGTCGGGTTGTAAGATGCCCGGATTTGGGGGCGCTACAATTGCAGTATCCAATCTCCTACTAAGGTAAGAGTATTATTTCTTTCGTATTCGTAATGATATTATTCTTGTTCAATATTCGAAATAAATAATCTTTTCTTCCATACTCTTTAGTATGTAAGTAATATTATTTCGTTTTATATTTCTAATTCTACACTTATGTTAATAAGTATTGCTTCTATACTCCATGAAATTAGTAGAATATCCTTGATATTTGCGCTTCATCCGGTATCTTTTCATGGAAATATTATTCTGAGAATTCTTGATAAGTTTTAATCTTTTCATGTCGGGGTACTATTCATGTGTTACTATTCCCAAAGTACTATTCATGGGGTACTATTCACTTAGTTACTATTCACCCAGGGTACTATTCATGACAAAAATTAATTTCTTTTCTGTTCAAATTATTTTTGATACGATATTTTTCTTGAATTTTACTCCACAAAGCAGTATCATGTTGACAATTTGGACGTTATTGATTTCTGGATAAATTAAATTATAAATCTTTAAAAATTTATCCTTGAACTTGTTTTATTGAATTCATATATCATTGTCATCATCTTCACATTTATATTATATTGAAAGTCATCTGAAGTCTGTAGTGCATAGATGGACCTGGTATGATTATGACCAGAAATTATTCGATATAATCATGACCGTAATATTACAGATGGTGTGGTAAAAGTCCTCATTGGCCCGTAGTGCATTGATGGAGAGTTGTTGGCATAATCATGACCATTGATGAATACACGAATATCCTTGGCCCGTAGTGCATGGATAATTTGTGGTCGTGATACTAAAGAATATCCTTGGTCGTAGTGTATAAGGTATAGATTTTGCAGGAGCTTATGATTAACTTACCAGTAATAACCTCATTCGGGTTCCTTGATAAACGCTCTCACTTAAACTACCCGCTTTAACTTGTCTAAGACATCCTTTGGCATCACTATCCTAGCTGGACTTGACTTCACTACACGACAAAATCAAGCTCGGTGACCTTCTTTTCCTCAATTGAAACACGATTTAGATTGCTGCATACAGTTTGGACGGATGTGTCCTTCATGTCCGCATTTGAAATATACGACCGCTGGTCGTTCTTCTTCCTTTGAATCGGGTACTGGTGCTGTTGTCTTTCCATCATTATTGAATTTTCTCTTCTTGAAATTTCCACTACTATTATCTTGGCCATGATTACCACCGAAGTGGTTACCATTCTTGGCATGATTATTTCTCCCACGATGGTTATCATGGTTCCGATGGCCGTTGCCACCGGTACGATTATTATCGTGTTGTTGGTTTGTTGCCTTTTGGTTGTGTTGACTCATTATCACGCTCCAATAACTAAGCCGTATTCACAATATCTGAATATAAACAAAGTTTGTGAGAAATGAGGTATTGACGTATTTTGGGTTTCAAACCTCATAGAAACATTCGCGTCATTCTCTCCTAATTATCAACCAAATGGGATGAAAACTGGGATAACTCCGCAAACTTAGCCTTGTACTGCGACACGGTCATATTGTTTTGCTCCAGCTTGATGAATTCTACCTCCTTCATGTGACAAATACTTTCGAAAAAGTACTCTTCGTTGAACAATTCTTGAAACTTCTCGCAAGACATCTTGAGTGCGTCAGGCTGGGTAGGTTTTATAGATTCCCACCAATGATCTACTTCTTCACGCAACATAAATGTGGTGAATGAAACCTTTTGCTCCTCTGAGCATTCCAAGACATTAAATATCTTGGTGATTTGCTTTATCCACATCTTTGTCTTAAGTGGTTCTGGCTTTCCCAAAAACTTTGGTTGTCCCAGCTCCTTGAACTGCTTAGCGGTGACTGTCTGAGAGTTGCCATAGTTTCCACCTGCATTTTGGACAGGATCCGCTCTCGCCCGATGGTGCATGAATTTTATAAAGCCTCTGAACATCCCACCGCTCATCATTTGATCGGTGTTGTTATTTACCTGAGGATTATTGTCTTCTTGTAGCACATTATCCTGGGTATTGATCGTTGGTGACTCAACGGTCTCATGTGCTTCATTGCTGATCTCAACATTTTCAGATGCCATTTTCAAACACTGTCATAAAACAAGGGTTAATTAACATATCACATATTATCCCTATACTCTGACCAACCAATTAAATACCAAATAAACTTAGGTAGGTCCTACTAGCAAAGGAATTCCCCATTTCTCCCCTCCTAGTTCTTGTCTAACATCTCAGCCAGGGATCATATCCCTAAGCTTTGATACCAACTGTGACGCCCCCAAAATAGGTATACATCACCTATTCTGAGTCGCCAAATACATGGTACATAATACAAATACAACCTTAAATATACAACATGAGCTGTGAGTTTTAATACAAATATTGTCTTCTAGACAGTATTAAAACTCAAAATAAGTACTCAATACATTTATTATCACACTATTTCATAAAATAGTGAGGACTACTAATGCTATCATGTAAATCATCACTCCATTCCCCGACTAGTCCCTGCTACGTTTTCATTTCCTGAAGAGAACAATGAAAGCAACAGGGTGAGCTCAACTAGCCCAATAAAAAATATTATGACTAAGATAATGCATAATAAATTATCATTAGCCTTCAACACTGTTAAACGATAAAATATAACAAACATCAAATTTACCAAGCATGCATAATCTGCACAGACAGGTTATTCCAACAAAATAATAAAGAATGGAACCAGGTCATGCGTAACCCGCACAGACAGGTTATTCCAACAGAATAATAAAGAATGGAATAACAGAAAAATTTCACCACGTATGCGGTACTTCGCATAGATAGGTTATTCCAACATAATAATAAAGAATGGAATAACAACCCATGCGAGTATTGAAAGAAAATAACTCTCTTTATAAATACGAAAGAATAATAGCCCTTATTTTAAAAAGAAGAGTATTCCGATGGTAGGGCGGGGATATACTTGAAGAAAACTTGCACTATTTTCTATGCTCAAAGCTTTCTTAAACTCTATATAAATACGCTCAAGATTATAGAAAAAGTATTCTCTTAACTTCTGGTGTGATTTTCAATTCTAACTAAACATCCTATTTATAGGAGAATGGAAAGGATACTACGCTGCACTATGCAATAAAATATAATATATTCTATTTATAATCAAATAAAACAAAACTTTATAAAAAGTATTTTGTTTTATATAAAATGTTTTTACTATGCAAACACTATGCAAGCACTATGCAAACACTATGAATAATAAAATATAATATATTCTATTTATAATCAAATAAAACAAAACTTTATAAAAATTATTCTGTTTTATATAAAAAGATTTTACTATGCAAACACTATGTAGGTACTATTCAAACATTATGCATAATAAAATATAATATATTCTATTTATAATCAAATAAAACAAAACTTTATAAAAAGTATTCTATTTTATTACATTTATAATAATAATAAAACAACATTTATCACCATTATTATAATTCACAACATTAATCGACCAGGTCGTTCACAGGAAAGATGGGGCTTTCCAAGAAGGATTTCTCCCTATTGGCGCGCAATTAGGTGACCAAACCTCTCATTGACAGAACTTCTAGACATCGTCAATATTGCAAATAATAATATTAATAACTCCATCATCTCAATAATTGATTTAATAATACATAAATATCGATAATAATTGAATCAAATAACGTGAGATACTATGCATAAATTACTGTAACAATAATTGAAAAAAACTAAGTGACTTCTCACGTAAGCATCAATAATCAATACCGTGTGCTACTATGCAGCCACGCGTATTACTGTACCTTTACTATCAAGTAGTTTAACAGTTTTAACGGTAAAACTTCCATCATTATTTTTATATTTTTTTTGTCATTTTCTCAATCCGACAATAATTCCGTTGTGGGGTCCACCAATGATTATACCGTCGTACGGATATTCTCTGACAAAAAGAATATTCCCCGACCAATCGAATATTATACACCAACTTACATACTTTTCAAAATTTATAAATATTATCCACAACTATAACATTATCTCAAATCCACACCATAATTTTGAAGAAAATATTTTGAGAAAATTAAATCTTTATTCGTAAAATTTGGGATTTTACAATCTCCCCTCCTTATAAAATTTCGCCCTCAAAATTTACGTACGTACCTTGTATGCCGAACAAATGAGGACACTTCACCAGATTCTAACTCTCGAGGTATAACCTTTGAGTGTTGAATACAATCCCTCTTATCCAAGATTTTAACACATATCTCCTCATACGTTAAATCTTCTGCTATCTCGTCTAGTTCTAATTTAATAACGTGGTTCGGGTCATCCACATATTTATGTAACATCGATACGAAAAAAACCGTTATTAACACGCGACATACTTGGCGGTAAAACGAGTTTATAGGCCATAGTTCCTACTCGATCGAGGATTTCAAATGGGCCAATTAAATCGAGGGTTGAGATTTTCTCTCTTCATCAACTTTTGCTTCTAGAATAACGCCTTCTTGAACCTTCTTCTTCGTATTCATCAGCTCCAGGTGTGTAGTTTGAGCGGCTTTAACATTATCAATAAAATTCAATTCTAATCATATTTTTGTTATCTTAACATGGGTCCCTAGAGTCATTAACTCTATCTTCATCATTTGTAAGTTAAACGAAATGGGTTTTTAAGTTAATAACATCGCACTCGTAAACGCCTACGATCTTCTATTCAACTTGTTAGCTACCACGTTCACTCTTCCACAATGATATTGAATGGTACGATCGTAATCTTCAACAGCTCGAGCCAACATCTTTGGCACATTATACGATTATTTTAGGTAAAGAAATATTTGAGGGTTTTAGAAATGGGGTTTTTACTAGGGTCAATACAAAATTCAATTTCACATTCTAGGGGTAGGCTAAGAAGTCTTCAAGAATATGTCAGGAAATTTATTACCGATAGGAATATCATTCAAAACTGTGACTCTCATCCAAGACTTGGATAACACGTCACATTGATACCTATTAACTTGCCATCGTCATTCACAGCGTCACCTATAGAAAGTCTGGCTTCGGTGCATTCCACATAAGGAAGTCAACAAAGAAAGGATCGGGGCTCTTTATTAATGGCTTGATATAACAGTGATTAACTTTAGTGGTTTGGTTTTTTGAATTCGCATGATAAGTTCGTTAAGAATATAAAAGCTAACAACCTTACAAAAACATGATGAGTAGTTAACCAATCAATTCCTAAAATCACATCAAAGGCAAGTATTTTCAAAGAGATAAGATCGATAGGTAACGTGAAAGTGTTAATTCGAATCAAACAAGATTTATAAATTGTGGAGGTAACGGAGGGTTCTCCCAACAGAGTTTTAACAGATAAATCAAAGCCTAATTTCTCCAGAGTCAAATTTTAATGTTGAGCACAAGCAAAAGAGATAAAAGAATAGGTAGAACCGGTATCAAATAAGGTATAGGTTTCGCAAGAGATTATGATTAACTTACCCGTAATAACCTCGTTCGGGTTCCTTGATAAACGCTCTAACTAAAACTAACGGCTTTGACTTGTCTGAGACATCCTTTGGCATCACTATCCCAGCTGGACTTGACTTCACTACACGACAAAATCGAGCTAGGTGACCTTCTCTTCCTTAATTGAAACACGTTTTGGATTGCTGCATACAGTTTGGACGGATGTGTCCCTCTTGTCCGCATTTAAAACATATGACCGGTGGTCATTCTTCTTCCTTTGAATCGGGTGCTGGTGCTGCTGTCTTTCCATCATTATTGAACCTTCTATTCTTGAAATTTCCACTTCTATTATCTTGGTCATGATTACCACCGAAGTGGTTAACATTCTTGGCATGATAGTTTCCCCCATAATTGTTATCATTGTTCCGATGGTTGCTACCACCGGTACAATTATTATCGTGTTGTTGGTCGTTGCCTTTTGGTTGTTCTAACTCATTATTGCGCTTCAATAACTGAGCCCTATTCATAATATCTGAATATAAACAAAGTTTGTGAGAAATGAGGTATTGACGTATTTTGGGTTTCAAACCTCACAGAAACATTCACGTCATTGTCTCCTTATTATCGACCAAATGGGATGCAAACTGGGATAACTACACAAACTTAGCCTCGTACTGCGACACGGTCATATTTTTTTGCTCCAGCTTGATGAATTCTACCTCCTTCATGTGATGAATACTTTCAGGAAAGCACTTGTCATTGAACAATTTTGAAACTTCTCCCAAGACATCTTGATTGAGTCAGGCTGGGTACGTTTTACAGATTCCCACCAATGATCTATTCTTCACGTAACATAAAGGTGGCGAATGAAACCTTTTGCTCCTCTGAGCATTCCAAGACATCAAATATCTTGGTGATCTACTTTATCCTTGTCTCTGCCTTAAGTGGTTCTGGCTTTCCCAAAAACTCTGGTGGTCCCAGCTCCTTGAACTGCTTAGCGATGACCGTCTGAGAGTTGCTAAAGTTTCCACCTGCATTTTGGACAGGATCCGCTCTACCCTGATGTTGCATGAATTACATAAAGCCTCTGAACATCCCATCGTTCATCATTTGATCGATGTTGTTATTTACCTGAGGATAATTGTCTTCCTGTTTCACATTATCCTAGGTATTGATCGTTGGTGACTCAACGATCTCATGTATTTCATTGCTAATCTCAATATTTTCAGATGCCATTTTTAAACACTATCATAAAGCAAGGGTTAATTAACATATCACATATTATCCCTATACTCTGACCGACCAATTAAATACCAAATAAACTTAGGTAGGTCATACTAATGAAGGAATTCCCCATCTCTCCCCTCCTAGTTCTTGTCTAACATTTCAGCCAGGTATCATATCCTTATGCTTTGATACCAACTGTGACGCCCCCAAAATAGGTATACATCACCTCTTCTGAATCGCCAATTACATGGTACATAATACAAATACAACCTTAAATATACAACATGAGCTGTGAGTTTTTATACAAATATTATCTTCTAGACAGTATTCAAACTCAAAATATGTCCTCAATATATTTATTATTACACTATTTCATAAAATAGTGAAGACTACTAATGCTATCATCTGGACCATCACTCCATTCTCTGACTAGTCCCTGCTACGTTCTCATTTCCTAAAGAGAACAATGAAAGCAAAAGGGTGAGCTTAACTAGCCCAGTAAGAAATATTATGACTAAGATAATGCAGAATAAATTATCATTAGCCTTCAACAGTGTTAAACTGATAAAATATAATATGCATCAAGTTTAACTGCAACTGAACAAACAATCTATTAGAAGAGTTAAGTAGAGAATAAAATCTATTATCTTCTTTGATTTAAAAGGTTTTTCATCACTTTTATCGCTGAGACTCAGCTTAATAAATAATCCACATCATTAAATCATCCTTGCACTACAAGCCAATGATATTCTTTAGTGTCACGGCCACGAATTATCCATGCACTACGAGCCAAAGATAATCGTGTTTTCATCAATGGTCCTGATAATGCCATAAAACAATTCATCTTGCACCCTTGGCCGAAGAGAATCCATAGCCATAATCATACCAAAAACTGTCCATCAATACAATGCGGGCCAATGAGGACTTTTTCCATATCATTTGTAACATTACGGTCATGATTTTACCGAATAATCCCTGGTCATAATCATACCAAGTCCATCTATGCAGTACATACCACAGATGACTTTCAACATAATACAAGCATGAGGATGATGACAATTCAATATAACGAGTTTAAGAATAAATTTTAAAGATTTATAAGTTAATTTATCCTGAACTCAATAACGTCCAAATTGTAAACATGATACTGCTTTGTGGAGTAAAATTCGAGAATGCTCAGAAGAATATTTCCAAGAAAAGATACTAGATGAAGCGCAAATATCTATGATATTCACTAATTTCATGGAGTATAGAAGCCAAAACTTTAACCAACTGAGTATAATAGAATATATGAAACTGTAAATGGATTTTTGCCGCCACGAGGTAATCCACGTAGGCAGATTATTCCAACAGAATAATAAAGAATGGAATAACAGAAGAATTCATCATGTGTGCGTAATCCGCACAGACAGGTTATTCCAATAGAATAATAAAGAATGGAACCAGGTCATGCATAACCCGCACAGACAGGCTATTCCAACAGAATAATAAAGAATGGAATAATAGAAGAATTTCACCATGTATGCGGTACTTCTCATAAACAGGTTATTCCAACATAATAATAAAGAATGGAATAACAACCCTTACGAGTATTGAAATAAAATAACTCTCTTCATGAATACGAAAGAATAATATCCCTTACCTTAAAAAGAAGAGTATCCCGACGGTAGGGCGGGGATATACTTGAAGAAAACTTACACTATTTTCTATGCTTAAAGCTTTCTTAAACTCTACAGAAATATGCTCAAGATTATAGAAGAAGAATTCTCTGAACTTCTGGTGTGATTTTCAATTCTAACTAAACATCCTATTTGTAGGAGAATGGAAAGGATACTATGTTGCACTATGCAATAAAATATAATATATTCTATTTATAATTAAATAAAACAAAACTTTATAAAAGGTATTATATTTTATATAAAAAAGTTTTTACCATGCAAACAATATGCAGGCACTATAGAAACACTATACATAATAAAATATAATATATTCTATTTATAATCAAATAAAACAAAACTTTATAAAAAGTATTCTGTTTTATATAAAAAGATTTTAATATGCAAATACTATGCAAACACTATACAAACAGTATGCATAATAAAATATAATATATTCTATTTATAATCAAATAAAACAAAACTTTATAAAAAGTATTCTGTTTTATATAAAAAGTTTTCTGTTTTATTACATTTATAATAATAATAAAACAACATTTATCACCATTATTATAATTCACAATATTAATCGACCAGATCGTTACCCGGAAAGAGGGGGCTTTCCAATAAGGATTTCTACCTATTGGCGCGCAATTATGTGACCAAACCTCTCCTTGACAGAACTTCTAGACATCGTCAATATTGCAAATAATAATATTAATAACTCTATCATCTCAATTATTGATTTAATAATATATAAAATATCGATAATAATTATATCAAATAACGTGAGATACTATGCAATAATTACTATAGCAATAATTGAACAAAACTGAGTCACTTCTCACGTAAGCATCAATAATCAATACCGTGTGCTACTATGCCACCACGCGTATTACTGTACTTTTACTACCGAGTAGTACAATAGTTTTAACGGCAAAACTTCTGCCGTTATTTTCATAAAAATATTTTTGTCATTTTCTTAATCCAACAATAATTCCGTTGTGGGGTCCATCAATGATTATACTGTCGTACGGATATTCCCGAACAAAAAGAATATTCCCCGACCAATCAAATATTATACACCAGCTTGCATACTTTTCAAAATTTATAAATATTACCCACAACTATAACATTATCTCAAATCCACACCATAATTTTGAAAAAAATATTCGAGAAAATTAAATCTTTATTCGTAAATTTGGGATGTTACAGAAATAGTGTGATAATAAATGTATTGAGGACTTATCTTGATTTTGAATATTGTCTAGAAGATAATATTTGTATTAAAACTCACAGCTCATGTTGTATATTTAAGTTTGTATTTGTATTCTGTACTATGTATTTGACGACTCAGAATTGGTGATATATACCTATTTTGGGGGCATCACAGTTGGTAACAAAGCTTAGGGATATGATCCCTGGCTAAGGTGTGTGTAAGACCGCAAATTATTATAAATAAAATCTAATTTTTTCTAATTATTATTGTGAATAATAAGGTATTAATTTGATATAATTCTCTGGTTATGGGTGAAATGTGCAAATTTTGCAAAATATGCAAGTGTTTATAAAATAATCATTATTTTCGGGGAATATTCATTTGGTCGTGGAATATTCTTGTTGTTGGGGAATATTCGTACGACGGCGCAGTCATTTGTGGGCCCCATAATAGAATAATTGTCCGATGAAGAAAACGACAAGTTTGAGTTTTTATAAATAACGGCGTAGTTGTTACCGTTAACACTGTTGGAATACCCGGTGGTTAAAATACAGTAATATGCGTGGATGCACAGTATTGATGAATTATTGATCCTTACGTAAGAAGGCACTACTCAATAATTATTACAGTAGTTACTGTTCAATATTTTATTTTATTGATTCAATAATTGCTACGTTGATATTTTATATTATTGTTATGTCAATAATTGTCACTGCATAGTATTTCCCATTATCAGATCAATAATTCATATTATTTGAATAATATTATTAGATAACATTATTGGCAAAGTCTAGAAAGTTCTGTCAAGGAGAGGTTTGGTCACTTAATTACGCGCCAGTAAGGAGAAATTCTTATTGGAAAGCCCCCTCTTTCATGGGAACGGCCTGGTTGTCATAAATGTGATTCTGTAATATTATTTGTGAATAATTAATTATTGATTCATATGATAATGAAATATTTATTTTATGTTGTTATAAATATTGGATATATTTATTGTGGTTAAAAAATGAAAGAGTTAATGTTGAGGTGTTTTATCAGTATTTTTGTCGGAATGAATGTATTAAAAAATTAAACCAGTGTTTTTGAGATATATTGCGTGAGTTATAATTTTTAATCCGACCGTTGGATCGTTGTAATTTTTGGATATGTTATACATATATAAGTTGAATATATGTCCACAAATTTTGAACAAATAAAAATGAACGTATGATTTGTTATGAATTTTAAGATGTGACTGGTTCAGAAATTGTTGAAGTATCTGAATTTAGAATTTTGGTGGAAAATTATAGAATTGAGTGGGCCCCACTTGTGATTGATAAAGAAATGTGCTGAATTTTATTTCAAATGTGGTGGGTGGGAATAGTAGCAGGTAAAGCCATCAGGTTTCAGGTCAAGTCTGCTAACTTTTTTCTATAAATAGATGGCTAAGTTAGAATTGAAAATCATACCAGAAACATAAGCTTTCTCTCTTTCTCTCTCTAGATTATTGAGTGTATTTTGTGAGTATTTAGATACATTGTGAGTTTCTATTCATCAGTGCAAGTTTTCTTAAGCCTTATATCGATATTCCAATCAGAAGTACTGATATTTTAAGGTAAGGGGTGTTATATTCTTCTTAAAATGATATTTTCTTCAATATCATTATACCGAAATGTTGGTATGAACTTTTTATCAAATTTAGAACTTTTTGTGTCGGGGTTGCTATTCACGTATACGATACTATTCACGTATACAACACTATTCATGAATACGACACTATTCACCGAAAAAATAAATTTTCTTCTTTTTGTCCAAGATGTCTATTATGGTTACTATCTTTAATTGTATCCATGTTTTGATCTTTATTCTTGAATTTTCCTTCAAAATTAGTTATAATGGAGTATTATTGATCGTGGATAAACTGTTATACGAATCCCTACTATTTGTCCTTCTGTGTCACTGGATTCGTTTTCTTTAAAATATTTTTCATCATCCTCAGTCCTAAATGATGATATTACTAAATATCTTTGGCGTGTAGTGCAAAGATAAATGATTAACTGATGAATATCTTTGGCCCGTAGTGCAAAGATGAACAGGTGTTGAGATGAGCATGACCAACTGGTGATACAAATGAATATCTTTGGCCTGTAGTGCAAAGATGAATATTTGATTAAAGATTTTTATTAATTGTTGTTACAGGAATAAAATATTAATGATTGACTTTTAAATCTTAGAAGATAATTGAACTCATTCTCTACTTGACACTTCTAATGGATTTATGTTTCCGCTGCAGTAGTTGATCTAAAACTTGTTGTCTATTATATTTTATCAGATTTTTCCCTGTTGAAGACTAACGATAATTTGTTGTATATTATCTTAGTCATAATATTCTTTACTGGGCTAGTTGAGCTCACCCTTTTTCTTTTTGTTCCATTTTTCTAAGGAGGTGAGAACATTGCAGGAACTAGTCGGGGTACGGAGTGATGGTTCTAGAAAGATGTTTTAGCAGTCTTCACTATTTCTGTAAAATAATGTTTGAATAATTGTAATGAGGACTTATTTGAGTGTGGATATTTTCTAGAAGACAATATTTGTATTTAAACTCAGAGTATGTGTTGTCGTATTTTGCACGACAATTGTATTATTGAAGTTGTAGTTTGTTTTCTATACCATGTATTTGGCGACTCAGAATGGGTATTGTATACTTATTTTGGGGGCGTCACAGTTGGTATCAAAGATTATGGATAAGGTCTCTGGCAGAGATTGGGGAATAGAACTAGGAGATGAGAGATGAGTAAATCATTCGATAGTGTGTCCTATTTAAGCTTATTTGTTGGTCAGTCATAATATATGGATATTATGTGATATGTTAATTTGTTTAATTAACCCTTATTTTATGGCAGTATTTAAGAATGGCTGCTGAGAATGTTAATAATGGAGTGTATGAGACTGTGAAACAACCTTTAGTTATAAACCAGGAGAACGTGCATCAAGAAGGTAATAATCCTCTTGTAAACAACACTACCGAACAAATGATGAATGATGGGATGTTCAGAAGTTTTTTGCATTGTATGTAAAACTAGACGAGGGAAACTCATGCACAGGATACGGGTGGAAATTCTAGCAATGCGCGGCTTGTCACAGCCAAACAGTTCAAAGAGTTGGGATCACCAGAATTTAAGGGAAAGCCAAATCCAATCATGGCAGAAACGTGGGTCAAGCAAATTACTAAGATATTCGATGTCTTGGGATGCACAGAGGAACAAAAGGTTCCATTCACCACCTTTATGTTCCGCGGTGAGGCAGACTACTGGTGGGAGTCTGTGAAGCGTACCCAGCCATCCGCACTCAGCATGTCTTGGGAAACATTTCAGAAACTATTCAATGACATGTACTTTCCTGAAAGTATTCATCATATGAAGGAGGTGGAGTTTATCAGACTAGAACAAAACAACATGATGGTGTCCCAGTACGAGGCAAAGTTTGCAGAGTTATTCAGGTTCGCACCTCATTTGGTCAAAAATGAGGAACGAATGACAAGGATGTTTCTAAGAGGTCTAAAGCTCGAGATTCGGCAATATCTTATGTCTCAAAAAATTTTTTTATATTCAGATGTTGTAAACAGGGCTCAATTATTAGAGCGAGATAATGAGTATGTGCAACCGAGGGACCACAGCCAGGGTCATACCGGTGACAGCAGTTATCAGAGCGATGATAACCAACGAGGAGGGAAAAATACGAACAAAGGCGGTAACCACTCGGGTGGTCATCGTGGCCATGATAATAGGAGAGGTGAGTCAAATGGAAATTTCAAAAAGATGAGATTTAACGATGATGGGAAGACATCAGCAGCAGCACCAGCACCAATAACAAATTCTAGGGGAGGAGAACGACTGCCAGTTAGATGTTACAAATGCGGGAAAGAGGGACATATCAGCCCAAACTGTCCACAACAATCCAAGATATGTTACAACTGTGGAAAAGAAGGCCACATAGCTCAAGATTGTTCTGTAGCAAAACCAAGTTCAACGGGGATGGTGACTAAAAGGGCTGTCCCAGATAAGTCGAAATCAGCGGTTCTTGGAAGAGAGTTTATCGTGACTGGAAAAAACGCAAGGAACCCAAACGAGGTGATTACGGGTAAGATAATCTTGAACTCTTGTGAAGTTTATACCTTACTAGATACCGGTTCTACCCATTCTTTTATCTCTCCTGCTTGTGCTCAATGTTTAAACTTAACTCTAGAGAAATTAGACTTTGATTTATCAGTGGAGACTCCGTTGGGTGAAACTTTCGTTACATCCACAGTTTATAAATCTTGCATGATCCAAGTTGGCACTATCACATTACCTGTTGATCTTATCTCTTTAAAAATACTTGCTTTTGATGTGATTTTAGGAATTGATTGGTTAACCACTCATCATGCCAAAATTGATTATTTTCGTAAGGTTGTTAATTTTCATATTTCTAACCAACTTGTCATATGAATTCAAACAACTAAACCACTAAAATCAGTCACTATCATATCAAGCCATAAAGCTATTCGTTTATTAAAAAATGGATGTCAAGCTTTCTTAGCCCATGTTATGGATTTGAACAAAGACAAGTCAGATTTGAAAAATATTTCTGTTGTTAGAGAATTTCCTGATGTATTTCCTGAAGAACTTCCTGGTCTACCCCCAGAATGTGATGTTGAATTCTTTATTAACCTTGAGCCGGGTACAAAACCCATTTCTAAAACCCCATATCGAATGTCTCCTATTGAACTTCAGGATTTAAAATTCCAACTACGGGAATTGTTAGACATAGGTTTCATTCGTCCTATTACATCTCCTTGGGGTGTTCCTGTTTTATTCGTAAAGAAGAAAGATAGGAGTATGCGACTTTGTATTGACCACCGAGAATTAAACCATGTCACCATCAAGAATAGTTATCCGCTACCTCGCATTGATGACCTGTTCGACCAATTGCAAGGAGCACAATTCTTTTCAAAGATCGATCTTTGTTCTGGATATCATCAGCTGAAGATTAAAGCTGAGGATATTTCAAAGACTGCCTTCAGAACTCGGTACGGGCATTATAAATTCTTAGTCATTTCTTTTGGATTGACTAATGCTCCAGCTGCTTTCATGGATATGATGAACCGTGTATTCAAGGAATATTTCGATCAGTTTGTTGTTGTCTTTATTGATGACATCCTCATCTATTCTAAAAGCCGTGAAGATCATGAGCACCATTTGAAGCTGATACTTGAAAGGCTTCGTGAAAATAAGCTTTATGCCAAGCTGAAGAAATGTGAGTTCTGGCTTGAGGAAGTAGCATTCCTTGGGCATGTGGTGTCAAAACATGGAGTATCTGTTGACCCAGCAAAGATTGAAGCAGTACAAAGTTGGGAGCAACCATAGTCAGTGACCGAAGTGCGTAACTTTCTGGGTTTAGCTGGTTATTATCAGAGATTTGTGGAAGGATTTTCTCGAATCGCTACTCCATTAACTCAACTGACTCGGAAAGATACAAAATTCATATGGAGCAAGGAATGTGAGAAGAGTTTTCAATAGCTCAAGAGGAGACTCATTTCGGCACCTAATCTGGCAATACCATCTGGTGCGGATGGATTTGTTATATACAGCGATGCTTCAGGCAAAGGGTTAGGATGCGTTCTCATGAAACATGGGAAATTCATAGCCTATGCCTCATGACAACTCAAAGAATATGAGAGGAAATATCCTTCTCATGATCTAGAGTTGGTAGCAGTCGTATTGGCATTAAAAATTTGGAGACACTATTTATATGGGGAGAAAGTGGAGATTTATGCGGACCATAAAAGCCTCAAATATTTCTTCACCCAAAAAGAACTTAACATACGGCAACGACGTTGGCTTGAACTATTGAAAGATTACGATCACACTATTTAATATCATCCTAAAAAAGCGAACGTAGTAGCTGACGCATTGAGTAGAAGATAATATGCGAGTACGACTGTGATATTGTCAATGCAAAGGCCCATTCTATATGACTTGCAAAGGATGGAGGTAGAATTAAAGACTCCAGGGACCCACATGATGATGGCGAATATATGAGTAGAACCGAATTTAATCGATAAAGTTAAAGTTCTTCAAGCTACGGACATGGAGCTGATGAGTATGAAGAAGAAAGTGCAAGAAGGTGCTATTCCAGAAGCAAGAATCGATGAAGAAGGAATACTTAGATTCAACTCCAGACTTTGTGTTCCTAACGATTCTGAATTGAAGCATAGAATCACGATGGAGGCACACAACACACCGTTTACAATCCATCCTGGGAATACCAAAATGTATCATGATATTCGACATACATTTTGGTGGAACAATATGAAGAGAGAGGTCGTGGAGTTTATCTCGAGGTGTTTAACTTGTCAATGTGTAAAGGCGGAGCATCAAGTGCCAAATGGACCATTACAACAACTTGAGATTCTGAAATGGAAGTGGGAAAAAATTACTATGGATTTCGTTACAGGTCTTCCCAAAGTTTCTCAAGGCATAGATGTTATTTGGGTTATTGTTGATAGATTAACCAAGTCTTCCCATTTCTTGTCTATATGTGAGTTTTATTCCCTTGAATGTCTTGCTAGTATGTACGTGAATGAGATTGTGAGATTGCATGGCATGCCAGTATCCATAGTTTTGGATCGTGACCCAAGACTCACTTCACGATTTTGGGTTAGCTTACAGAAAGCTATGGGCACGGATTTACGATTCAATTCGGCATACCATCCTCAAACGGACGGACAATCAAAGAGGACTATTCAAACCCTTGAAGATCTATTAAGACTTTATGTCCTAGAATTTAAAGGAAGTTGGGATAAGTACTTGCCACTGGTGGAATTCTTCTACAACAACAGTTATCAAACAAGTATATGCATGGCTCCATTTGAGGCGTTGTATGGACGAAAGTGTTGTTCTCCAGTATGCTGAGACGACGTGGGAGAAGCAACGTTGTTGGGACTAGAATTAGTACGCATGACTACAGAAAATATCCAAATGATTCGACAATGTATTCAAACCTGACAAGATCGACAAAAGAGTTATGGTGATTTTCATAGAAAGGACGTGGAGTTTAATATTGGAGATAATGTATTGTTACGTGTTGCTCCATGGAAGGGAGTTACAAGATTTGGAAAGAGAGGAAAGCTCAATCCACAATTTGTTAGTCCATTTGAGATTCTTGACCGAATAGAAAATGTGGCCTATAGACTCACATTACCTCCAAGTATGTCTTGTGTTCATAATGTTTTTCACATATCCATGCTTCGTAAATATGTGAAAGACCCAAACCATATTATTGCGTTAGAACCAAACGAGATAGCCGAAGATTTAACGTACGAAAAAGTACATGTTAAGATCTTGGATAGGAAAGAGCATGTCATATGCACAAAGGTTATACCACAAGTTAAGATTTTGTGGAGAAACCATGCTATTGAAGAAATGACCTGGGAGTTGGAATCAGAAAGGAAAGCGAGGTATCCTCACCTTTTCGAAACACCAGGTACGTATGTCAATTTCGAGGACGAAATTTCATAAGGAGGGGAGGTTGTAAGACCCCAACTTATTATAAATAAAATCGAATTTCCTCTAATTATTATTGTGAATAATAAGGTATTAATTTGATATAATTCTCTGGTTATGGGTGAAATGTGCAAATTTTGCAAAATATGCAAGTGGTTAAAAAATAATAATTGTTGTCAGGGAATATTCATTTGGTCGTGGAATATTCTTGTTGTTGGGGAATATTCGTACGACGGCGCAGTCATTTGTGGGCCCTATAACAGAATAATTGTCGGATGAAGAAAACGACAAGTTTGAGTTTTTATAAATAACGGCATAGTTGTTACCGTTAACACTGTTGGAATACCCGGTGGTTAAAATACAGTAATACGCGTGGATGCACAGTATTGATGAATTATTGATCCTTACGTAAGAAGGCACTACTCAATAATTGTTACAGTAGTTACTGTTTAATAGTTTATTTTATTGATTCAATAATTGCTGCGTTGATATTTTATATTATTGTTGCTTTAATAATTGTCACTGCACAGTATTTCCCATTATCAGATCAATAATTCATATTATTTTAATAATATTATTAGATAGCATTATTGGCAATGTCTAGAAGTTCTGTTAAGGAGAGGTTTGGTCACCTAATTGCGCGCCAATAAGGAGAAATTCTTATTGGAAAGTCCCCTCTTTCCTGGGAACGGTCTGGTTGTCATAAATTTGATTTTGTAATATTATTTATGAATAATTAATTATTGATTCATATGATAAGAAAATATTTATTTTATGTGGTTATAAATGTTGGATATATTTGTTGTGGTTAAAAAATGAAAGAGTTAATGTTGAGGTATTTTATCAGTATTTTTGTCGGAATGAATGTATTAAAAAAATTAAACCAGTGTTTTTGAGATATATTGCGTGAGTTATAAATTTTAATCTGACCGTTGGATCGTTTTAATTTTTGGATATGTTATACATATATAAGTTGGGTATATGTCCACAAATTTTGAACCGTTGAAAATGAACGTATGATTTGTTATGAATTTTAAGAGGTGACTGGTTCAGAAATTGTTGAAGTATCCAAATTTAGCATTTTGGTAGAAAATTCTAGAATTGAGTGCCCCACTTATGGTTGTTGAAGAAATGTGCTAAATTTTATTTCAAATGTGGTTGGTGGGAATAATAGCAGGTAAAGCCATCAGGTTGCAGGTCAAGTCTACAAACATTTTTCTATAAATAGAGGGCTAAGTTAGAATTGAAAATCATACCAGAAACATAAGCTTTCACTCTTTCTCTCTCTAGATTATTGAGTGTATTTTATGAGTATTTAGATACTTTGTGAGTTTCTATTCATCAGTGCAAGTTTTCTTCAGCCTTATATCGATATTCCGATCAGAAGTACTAATATTTTGAGGTAAAGGGTGTTATATTCTTCTTAAAATGATATTTTCTTCAATATCATTATACCGAAATGTTGGTATGAACTTTTTATCAAATTTGGAACTTTTTGTGTCGGGGTTACTATTCACGTACACGACACTATTCACGTATACGACACTATTCACCGAAAAATGAATTTTTCTTCTTTTTGTCGAAGATGTCTATTATGGTTACTATCTTTGATTGTATCCATGTTTTGATCTTTATTCTTGAATTTTGCTTCAAAATTGGTTATTATGGAGTATTATTGATCTTGGATAAACTGTTATACGAATCCCTACTATTTGTCCTTCTGTGTCACTAGATTCATTTTTTTAAAAATATTTTTCATCATCCTCAGTCCTAAATGATGATATTACTAAATATCTTTGGCCTGTAGTGCAAAGATAAATGATTAACTGATGAATATCTTTGGCCCGTAGTGCAAAGATGAACAGGTGTTGAGATGAACATGACCAACTGGTGATACAAATGAATATCTTTGGCCTGTAGTGCAAAAATAAATATTTGATTAAAGATGTATATTGATTGTTGTTACAGGGATAAAATATTGATGATGGACTTTTAAATCTTAGAATATAGTAGAACTCATTCTCTACTTGACTCTTCTAATGGATTGTTGTTTCCGCTGCAGTAGTTGATCTAAAACTTGTTGTCTATTATATTTTATCAGATTTTTCCCTGTTGAAGACTAACGATAATTTGTTGTATATTATCTTAGTTATAATATTCTTTACTGGGCTAGTTGAGCTCACCCTTTTCCTTTTTGTTCCAATTTTCTAAGGAGGTGAGAACATAGCAGGAACTAGTCGGGGTACGGAGTGATGGTTCTAGAAAGATGATTTAGCAGTCCTCACTATTTCTGTAAAATAGTGTTTGAATAATTGTAATGAGGACTTATTTGAGTGTGGATATTGTCTAGAAGACAATATTTGTATTTAAACTCACAGTGTGTGTTGTCGTATTTTACACGACAATTGTATTATTGAAGTTGTAGTTTGATTTCTGTACCATGTATTTGGCGACTCAGAATGGGTGTTGTATACCTATTTTGGGGGCGTCAAAGTGTGAGACTAGAACTAGGAGGGGAGAGACGGGGAATTCCTTCGTTATTATGACCTACTTAAGTTTATTTGGTATTTAATTTGTTAGTTAGAGTATAGGGATAATATTTTTCCTGACAATTAACCCTTGTTTTGTGGTAGTGTTTGAAAATGACATCCGAGAATGTTGAGATTAGCAATGGAGCACAGGAGACTGTTGAGTCACCACAGATCAATACCCTGGATAATGTGCATCAGAAAGGCAATAATCCTCAGGTAAACAACAACGATCAAATAAAGAACGATGGAATGTTCAGAGGCTTTATACAATTCATGCAACAACAGGCGAGAGCGGCTCCTGTCCACAATGTTGGTGGAAACACTGGAAACTATCGAATGGTCACCGCTAAATAGTTCAAGGAGCTGGGACCACCGGAGTTTATTGGAGAGCCAAAACAACTTAAGACGAAAACGTGGATAAAGCAGATCACTAAGATATTTGATGTTTTGGGATGCTCCGAGGAGTAAAAGGTTCCCTTTGCCACCTTTATATTGCAAGGAGAGGCAAATTACTGGTGGGAATCGGTAAAACATACTCAACCTGCCGCACTGAAGATGTCTCGAGAGAAGTTCCAAGAACTATTCAACGACAAGTACTTTCATAAAAGTATTCATCAAATGAAAGAGGTAGAGTTCATCAAGTTGGAGCAGAATAATATGACCGTGTCGCAGTACAAAGCTAAGTTTGCCGAGTTGTCCCGGTTTGCGTCTCACTTTGTTGATAATGGGGAGAGAATGACGGGGATATTTCTAAGAGGTTTGAACCTGAGATACGTCAATATCTAATTTCTCATAAACTGTGTTTGTATTCAGATGTTGTAAATAGGGCTCAGTTATTGGAGTGCGATAACGAGTCAACCCAACCAAGAGAAAGCAGCCGACAAAATGATAATACAAGTGGTAGCAGTCATCGAAGTGGTGACAACAAACGTGGAGGGAATCAACATGCTAGAAATGGTAACCACTTCGGTGGTAATCATGGCCAAGACAATAAAAATGGATATTTCAAGAAGAGGAGATTCAACAATGATGGAAAGACGTCAGCATCAGCACCCATTGTTAAGGAAGGAGAACGACCACCTATCATATGCTTCAAATGCAGAGGGGAGGGACACATCAGTCAAAACTGTACGATGTCATCCAAAGAGTGTTATAATTGTGGAAGAGAAGGTCACTTAGCCCGATTTTGTCGTGCACCGAAGATAAGTCCAACTAGGATGGAGGCACCAAAGGTCGTCCTAGAAAAGTTAAAGCCGGTAGTTCAAGGGAGAGCGTTTGTCGTGACCTCCCAGAAAGCAAAGAACCCAAACGAGGTCATCACGGATAAGTTTATCATAAACTCTAGTGAATTCTATACCTTATTTGATACCGGTTCTATCCATTCTTTTATTTCTCCTACTTGCACTCAACGTTTAAATTTGACTCTGGAGAAATTAGACTTTGACTTATCTGTTGAAACTCCGTTGGGAGAAACATTCATTACATCCACTATTTATAAGTCTTGTTTGGTTCAAATCGGTACTCTCACATTACCTGTCGATCTTATTTCATTGAAAATACTTGCATTTGATGTGATTTTAGGGATCGATTGGTTAACTACTCATCATACAAAAATAGATTATTTTCGTAAGGTTGTTAGATGTCATATTCCTAACCAACTTATTATGCGAATTCAAGCAACCAAAACATTAAAACCAATCACTGTCATCTCAAGCCATAAAGCTATTTATTTATTGAAAAATGGATGTCAAGCTTTCTTAGCTCATGTCATAGATTTAAACAAAAATACGTCAGATTTGAATGATATTTCTATTGTTAATAAATTTCCTGACGTATTCCCTGAAGAACTTCCTGGCTTACCCCCAGAGCGTGAAATTGAATTTTGTATCGACCTTGAACCCGGTACCAAACCCATTTCCAAAGCCCTATATTGAATGGCTCATATTGAACTTAAGGAGTTAAAGACCCAACTGTAGGAGTTGTTAGAAATTGGTTTCATTCGTCCTAGTACGTCTCCTTAGGGTGCTCCTGTTCTATCAGTGAAGAAGAAAGATGGGAGTATCCGACTTTATATTTATTATTGGGAGTTGAATCATGTCACCATCAAGAATATGTACCCATTGCCACGTATTGATGACATGTTTGACCAGTTGCAAGGCGCCAAATTCTTTTTAAAGATCGATCTTCGTTCCGGATATCATCAGTTAAATATTAGAACCTATGACATTCCAAAGACGGCTTTCAGAACTCGGTACGGGCATTATGAATTCCTAGTCATGTCTTTTGGATTGACTAATGTTCTTGCTACCTTCATGGATATGATGAACCGAGTATTCAAGGAATATTTGGATCACTTTGTGGTCGTTTTTATTGATGACATCCTCATATATTCCAAAAGTTGTGAAGATCATGAGCAACACTTGAGGCTGATACTCCAAAAACTTCGTAAAAACAAGCTTTATGTCAAGTTGAAGAAATGCGAGTTCTAGCATTAGGAAGTAGCATTCCTTGGGCACGTAGTATCAAGTCATGGAATATCTGTTTACCCGACAAAGATTGAAGCTATTCAAAGCTGGGAGCAACCTAAATCAGTGACCGAAGTACGTAGATTTCTCGGCTTAGCTGGTTATTATCAGAGATTCGTAAAAAGGTTTTCTCGAATCGCTACTCCATTAACTCAACTGACTCGGAAAGATAGAAAATTCGGTTAGAGCGTGGAATGTGAGAAGAGTTTTCAAGAACTCAAGAGGAGACTCATTTCATCACCTGTTCTGACAATACCATCTGGCTCGGAGGGATTTGTCATCTATAGTGATGCTTCGGGTAAAGGGTTAGGATGTGTTCTCATCCAAATTGGGAAAGTCATAGCCTATGCCTCTCGATAACTCAAAGAATATGAGAGGAATTATCCTACTCATGATCTAGAGTTGGCTGTTGTTGTCTTCGCACTTAAAATTTGGAGGCATTACTTGTATGGGGAGAAAGTGGAGATCTTTACGGATCATAAAAGCCTCAAATATTTCTTCACCCCAAATGAACTCAACATGCGACAACGACGTTTTCTTGAATTGTTGAAAGATTATGATCATACCATTCAATACCATCCTGGTAAATCGAACGTAGTAGCTGACTCATTGAGTAGAAGATCATATGCGGGTACGAGTGCGATATTGTCAACGCAAAGGCCCATTTTATATGACTTGCAAAGGATGGATATAGATTTAAAGACTTTAGGGACCCGCATGATGATGACGAATATACGAGTAGAACCGACTTTAATTGATAAAGGTAAAGTTGCTCAAGCCACAAACACAGAGCTGATGCATATGAGGAAGAAAGTGCAAGAAGGTGATATGTCGGAAGCAAGAATCGATGAAGAAGGAATACTTCGAGTCAAATCCAGACTTTGTGTTCCTAACGACCCTGATTTAAAGTATAAAGTCATGATGGAGGCGCACAACACACCATTTTCAATCCGTCCTAGGAGTTCCAAAATGTATCATGATCTTCGACATAAATTTTGGTGGAGCAATATGAAGAGAGAGATCGCGGAGTTTATCTCAAGGTGTCAAACTTGTCAACGAGTCACGGCGGGGCATCAAGTACCAAAAAGTCCATTGAAACAACTTGAAATTCTATAATGGAAATGGGAGCACATTACCATGGATTTCTTTACTGGTCTTCCCAAGGTTTCTCAAGGCATAGATGCAATTTGGGTCATTGTTGATAGATTGACCAAGTCGGCTCATTTCTTACCTATACGAGAAACTTATACACTTGAACGTCTTGCTCGTATGTACATAAATGAGATTGTAAGATTACATGGTATGCTAGTATCCATAGTTTCTGATCGAAACCCAAGATTCACTTCACGATTTTGGGTCATTTTGCAAAAAGCTATGGGCACGAATTTATGATTTAATTCGGCATATCATCCTCATACGGATGGGCAGTCGGAGAGGACTATTCAAACTCTGGAAGATCTATTAAGACTATGTGTCCTTAACTTCAAAGAAAGTTGGGACAAGTTCTTGCCATTGGTAGAATTCTCCTACAACAACAGTTATCAAGCAAGTATCGAAATTGCTCCATTCGAGGTGGTGTATGGAAGAAAGTGTTGTTCTCCAGTATGCTGGGATGAGGTGGGTGAAGCAATGTTGTTGGGACCGAAATTGGTACGTATGACTACGAAAAAGATTCAAATGATTCGGCAACGTATAAAGACCTCACAAGATCGACAAAAGAGTTATGTTGATCTTAATCGAAAGGACGTGGAATTCAATGTTGGAGAACATGTGTTGTTACGTGTTGATCCATGAAAAGGAGTTACAAGATTTGGAAATAGAGGAAAGCTCAATCCTCGATTCATTGGCTCATTTGAAATCTTTGATCGAGTAGGAAATGTGGCTTATAGACTCGCCTTACCGCCAAGTATGTCTAGTACAGGCGTAACAGTACCTGGATTAAGCAATGTAATATCCGAAAATTATATTCCAAAAATAATTCGCTTAGGCTCCCTCCGTCCGAACTAATTAAACAAAATAAATATAAATATAAATACACTTGTAAAAATTTTCTTTTATCTTTACCCCTTTACAAACTTAATTATATTATTGCTATTGTCATAATTTGTAAATTTATAAATTCTATTATTTTATATAACTCTAATTGATAACTCTTTTTAATCCCAAACAGGGATTTATTTTTAGATACACAATGAAACTATTTTTATCTTCCACCACAATCTGCAGAACTTTCCGTTACAATACTATGCATAATACAAGTATTACATATACATGTATATAATAATAAATCTAACTAACTTAATTTTTTTAATAGTTGATTTGTTAATTAAATAAAAAAAATATCTAGCACCTACAGATCATAAGTGAAAGGCCATTCACGGCCATAACCAATGAACCACATCATTGGTCAATTTAATAATAGTTAAAAAGCATGGTCTTACCATATGCCTTGAATTCACCCATGCAAATCACAATATATATATATATATATATATATATATATATATATATATATATATATATAATAAATTAATGTCAAACATTATCCACCTAGTTACTGTATATGCATATATACATATATCCATCCGCAAATCATTTGCCATTTAGACTTGGTCATTATATTTCTTATACTACTTAAAGAATCTATAATGCTAAAACAATTTTCAAACCGTACCAGATTTGGTTCCACTTGATTTTCAATTTCTTTTCTTTTTGCATTAGCCGTTTGTCTCTCTTTCCGTCTCTTTTTCTCATGTTGAGTGGACGCTCTTTCCCCTCTCTTTAATCAGTTTGTATAAGATAAATTGTGAGGAAAATTAGGTTTTTTTATTTTCTGGGTATTAAATTACCTACCCCTTAAAAAGGATTCCGTCCCCAGAATCAAAAGAATGAATGTACCTAAGTATCAAAAAGATGCGGATACTTCGCTCGAATAGACTCCTCCATCTTCCAACTCCAAAATATTTTAGTAAAAATAAAATTAATATTTAATTATTAACAAAAATTAGGATTATTACATTTTTCCCTCCTTAAAGATAATTCTGTCCTCGGAATTCAAATAAGTTACACAAAGTTTTATTTTAGTTTTTTTTTATTTAAATTACATAATTATTCATAAACTTTAATTAAGATGTAGCGCCGCCATTTGTAACGATCAAGCCTGGTAAGTCCATCGGTCCACACAATTATCCATGTACTTGTAAAAGATTTGTCAGCTATCGTGTCAAGCCCCATTACGATTCTTCGTTTGGCATTGTATTAAACCACATGTTCCACAACTGGTGCGGGTCCTCATCAATTTTCACGATATTTGTTCTTGTAAACGTACGTACTCTTCGTTACATAATTCGAAACCACAAAATTTTTTCTTCATCTAAATACGATTCAAAAACCCAAAATATTTAAAATTATTTTTAATACGTAAAACGTTTATGTTCCACACATGACAAAAATTTAACAAATTATTTTTATTTAATTTCCATAAAATCATACAAAACTCCATGGATATCAGATAAACCAAATAACTCTACAAATTATATCAACTGTTCCTAAATCCTCAAGAGCTTCAAAATATTCAAACCTCAATTCGAACTAGCTAGTTCTTAAATATTATTACACAAAAGAATATACTACTAAGATCTCTTTATCATCATATCAACTCTAAGTCAAATATTCTACTATCTGCATAAGCAAACTATAAATATTCAAGATCTCTCAAAATTAAATGAATTTTATCACTTATTATCTAATCATATAATAAATCAATCATCCCTTATTGTAAACCTTAATCCAATACATTTCAATGTCTCCCCATACTATCACAAAGAAAGTTCATAGAATATAACTCCAATATCCTACTAGAAAATAGCCACAAAATTGATCATTAACTCCAAAAGATTAATCTAATTACCTCGAATATCAACAACTCCAATTACAAGAAATCCTCTATACTTAATAATTTTTACTTCATCATAGTATCCCATCAAAACACAAATCTCAAATTATCCACAAGCTTAACATAAATCAAAACCTAACTTAAATTAAATCCTCATTTTAACGATCATAATGATTGTCACAAAAAAACTCTAACAAATAATTTTTCCAAAATCAAATTCCCGTCGATACAAATACTCACATCATAATCGCATCTCATATAAGATCATTTCTTATTTGCACAAAGTATAAATTTATTTACCTCAATGATTAAATCACAATTCTTAACTAATATCATTGCTCAATCACCTTAACAAATTATTCCACTTTTCTCAAATCAACTACAAATCGAAAAGAGATAGACAGTTGGTCAAAATAGAGACCAACCAAATAAAGAATAAAATCAAATCAAACTCATATGTCTACCCAATGGTTTACCCATAACTCACAGGTTAAACCTAAATAGGTTTTCTACAAGAAAGAACATAAGCTCTGATACGATCTCTGTAACACCCCCTTCCCGAATAGGAAAGGGAGGTCACATGCAAAGCACAACAAACCTCAAAATTAGTAAACTGAGCACTAATAACTTCAAAATATTAATAATGATATCCATCAATGAAGTACTAAATATAATTCTCCAACTAAAATCAAAATAATCAAAACAAAAAATTTAATCAACCTAGATGGTCAAGGCAACACTCTCATCACACTAGCCCTTAATCACCCCTGCAAACCTGCTGGAAGAAAAACACAGCATGAGCCAAATGCCTAGTACGAATATAAAGATGCAAAAGATATACAACTGAAATACGAAATCAACAGAGACAAAATATTGACTCTGACAAAAAAATAAAATCTCTAGAGATTTGAATAGAATATATCTGAACCAACAGAATTAACGAAACTAACATAAGAGTAAAGAAAATAATGAACTGAAATAATTAACCCAATTATTTGAACCGAACAGAAACAAATCAATCTAATACAATAAAATAATAAGCTAAAACAAATGACTGGGGTTATTTCATACTGAGTGAACTCAGAAATATATCTTGCCACTCAGGAAAGTCAAAACAATGCAATACATTTAAGTCAAAATAATGTCACACGTGCAATCAAAATAATGCACACAGACAATCAAAATAATTCCACACACACTCACACATTGGACCGCGAATCAAAATATATGTAAATCAAATAGTTTTGTCTGGCACAACATCACAAATCCGTCGAACAAAAAACTAGGGTTAACCCATACACCTCCCACAACAAAACACCAATTGACCCACTTCCTCCGGAACCCAAACGAAGACGCCATTAACTAATCACACTGCCACGGAAAGTGTCATGCCTCTCGTGCCAAGACGACATGCCTGTGGTACCCCCACGGGTGGTTATAGCTCAAGTATACCCTACGGTATATTCTAACAAAAATATCATGTCACAACACATGCAACGTAATACCAACTGTGACACCCCCAAATCCCGGTACTTCATTACCTCAAGATTTGCTGTTTACGTAATCAAAACATTCATATCTAACTACCCAATCATAATAAATTGAATAATAAATACTTGCCCATATAGGATTACTTTAATAAAAACATTATCTCCCAGGTTATCTAACCTTTAATTACAATCATTCAAATACGGAAATTAAATTATTGCATCACATCATTATTAAAAGTCTATCATCATAACGAATAATTAAAATTACAAGTCTTCATCACTTGTACATTTTTCACTTTAATTTGCTAGTTGTAGGTTTATCTACCTTCTCAAGCATAGCTAGAATAAGTGTATAAATATGCAATAGTGAGCAAATAAAGCTAACTTGAAATAAGAATACATATCTTTACAATATTTGCCAAATAATAAGCTCAATAGAACTGAATGATATGTTCTTTTAACATTACAATATTTGCCAATTCATAGGCCCAATAGAACTGAATGATATGTTCTATTAACATTTTTAAATATATTACAGAGGATCAAATGACCATGAACCATGTCCACAATTATAAGTAATCTTTCAACTTTAACTTTAAAAGTCATATGACTATAAGGACTCCACGTACTTAGGGGGATCAATCCTTCGTACAATGTATTGTGCACAACTATTTCAACGCTAAGCGTAAACCCCTAAACATTGGGTTGTTCATCTTAGTATTTAGAGTACAAGTCCGCACAAAAAAAAGTTTGGTTTGGATAAGCTTTCAAGGGTAATTAAAGTTTAATAATCATCAACTAAGGAACTAGTTGAATCAACAACGCTTGATAATGCAATAGTTGTTTAATAAAAACATAACTTAGAACATTTGAGAATCATAAATGAACTGATTCTACATATCAAACTCATGCTTGAAATAACTATAGAGCATAAGTATTCAATAAATTGAATAAAATGGTTAACCTTTGCTTGAATAGTAAAATAAGCTAAGGTTTGAGTCTTATAACATTAGAAATGAAATTCTTGAACGTACATTTAACTGATAGCAAGCTAGAAATAAAAAACTTGCCCAACAATGTATTAACTCATGCAAAGAATTAAAACAGTTCAATAATAGAGATGAGAGTTCAAAACTACGTTCATTATACAATAATAGAACTTAAGAAACTTGATTAACTGTAAACAAGTTAGAATGAATCAATCTATAAGAATTTCCAATAACATTAGAATTAGAGTTTGCTCGAATGAATTTTATGAACAATTGATTTATTCAATAACAATTAAGATAAAAAGCTTGCTCAATCAAAAGCATGAAGTTATATAATATAATAATAGAACTTACTCAATGAAAGTGTAGAGTTAGAAAACTTGCTCAATGTAAAAAAGAAAGTTTAGAAACTTGCCTTGAGCGTAAGCTACAATATTAAAACTCACGTTCACCTATACACAGTATTAAAACCACAACATCTATTAAACATACTAATATTCACTTTTAAATATAAAACGCATTACCAGCTAAACTTATTATTTTAGCACAAGTCTTATGCTACCATTTACATTTCAGAATTCCCAAGTGTTAATCATCACAACACTTAACTAACGTTCACTATATAATCTAAGTTATCACACAATGCGTCCATAACCTACTAATCACTTTTACAACTTTGAATTCATAATACATATAACACAACTCTGTATTAGCCTTGTTGTTACATGTTGGACACATTATCATAACCTTTAGTTAAGCTACAAAGAACGACCAAAGTCTGCAGAATTAGCAGACTTTAGTGTCTGGAATTGGGCACTGGCGCGGCCACGCCAGTTTTATACTGAGATGCGGCGCACCTCCGCCTAACATGAATTTTACCCACCAAACAGTGATAATAACACGTAAGATAAATATAACAGTTTCAGAAATATGTTTGCTAATATTTACAACCAATTAGCATAATTTATCAACAACTAGAACTATTTTAATTTCTCAAAATTCATGTTTTTATAAAAACTCAATTTTCTTGACATTCATCCTAAAAATCATCACTGTGAATTCATTAGTTGGCCAAATCACCTCATTCAAATTACGTTATGCTCGTATCTCATTGAACTAATATATACAAGCGTCAATTTACAATTTCACATACTAATTGGCTACTAAAATTGATACTTACATAGCTACACATGAAAACATATATACTGACATTATTTCTTCCTACTAACAAATGAATTTAGCATGAAATTGTTGTTTAAACATAATCTCTAATCATAACTATAACTAATCACTATCAACAGATTACATAACCATAATTCACAGAAAACTAGAATTAACAGAGAACTAGAATTCATAGAGTTTGAAACTTCATGCCTTAAACTCATCCATATATATATATATATTATGGAGATTATGGAGAATTACATTCAATTAGCTTGCACAACCTTGCTAAACACTGAACATGCTATGAAAATTTTTAAGATTCTTTCTCAATTCTCTTTGAAGCTCTCACAAAACTCCTCTCTTCTCTAAGCTTTAGCAAATTGAATGTGTAATGATATAATAAAAAAAACTGACATAGGTTTAATACTCATAATAAGTAACATCAGTTATTAGGATAAACGTATATAACATAAATATATTATATTTATTATTTTATTTATATTATTTATTTTATTTAATTTCAAAAACTAGAAATCGCAAAAGCCATAAGGCTTGTATGGCAAAAACCCATTAAATATTAAAGAATTAATATATTAAGCCTTGTTTGGCAAAACTAAATTAATCTACTTTAATTTATTTTAATAACTCCTTATAATATAGTTATTTGTCACACTATATTTAATCAAGCTTTCGTATTTATTTTAATTAATTCAAATCACAATTAATTAAATAAATCCTTTAATCACATAACTCAATACAAATAATTAATCAATAAATTAAAATATCAATATAATAATCATTTCCTTAATTCATCAATTATTTATTTAACAAAAAATTCTCCAAATAAAATTAAATCAATTAAACAAATATTTATTCAACGATAATAACATCCATTAAATATTTATAAAAATCAATAAATATTTAATATTACATTTAAAATTCTAGAATGTTACTCCAACAAAAGGGTTCTATATGTACATGTTGAACCAAATCAAATTATAGTCACAATGTCTCAAAAAGAATGTAGCAACATGTACCGCTCTACAAATATCAAGAATAAATACTAAGCATGATAACCTAACTAAAAGAGTACAAATACTAGTCATGTATATCAACTCCAAAATAAAATTATTATATGAATTTCATAAGAAACAATTATGTGAAATAATAACGAAATTCAAAATAAGGGACAAAACAAACAAATCAAATTTCACAAGAAATGTCGTTGAAAGTGTACGGAATTTGTACCTAGATTAAACAATGTAATATCCAAAAATTATATTCGAAAAATAATTCGCTTAGGCTCCCTCCGTCCGAACTAATTAAAAAAAATAATAAATATAAATAGACTTGTAAAAATATTCTTTTATCTTTACCCCATTTACAAACTTAATTATATTATTGCTATTGTCAAAATTTATAAATTTATAAATTCTATAATTATATACCTCTAATTGATAACACTTTTTAATCCCAAACAAGGCTTTATTTTTAGATACCTAATGAAACTATATTTATCTTCCACCACAATCTACAGAACTTTCGTTACAATACTATACATAATACAAGTATTACATATACAATGATATAATAATAGTTAAAAAACATGGTCTGACCATATGCCTTGAATTCACCCATGCAAATCACAATATATATATATATATATAATAAATTAACGTCAAACATTATCATCCTAGTTATTGTATATGCATATATACATATATCCATCCGCAAATCATTTTCCATTTAGACTTGGTCATTATCATTCTTATACTACTTAAAGAATCTATAATGCTAAAACAATTTTCAAAGCGTACTAGATTTGGTTCCACTTGATTGTCAATTTCTTTTCTTTTTGCAGCAGCCGCTTGTCTCTCTTTCCATATCTTTTTCTCATGTTGAGTCGCCACTCTTTCTCTTCTCTTTAATCAGTTTGTATAAGATATATTGTGAGGAAAATTAGGCTTTACTTAATATTTACGTATCTTATTATTTCTCCTAATTTTAATAGGATTTTAATAATACCTACATATAATTTAAACCCAAATAAATTTTTAAGGCCCAAATTAATATAAATAAATACAATTTGATCCAAACATAAGAAAAGCCCAATTAAAATATTTAAAATCCAAAATTAAATTCCATTCATTATTTTCATTTTCATTTTTATTTTCTGGGTATTATATATATGTTGACTTAAAAGCCGTCTAGGCTATTTGATTCGGCTAGACACAAACTTAAAAATAGTGTTGAACAAGATAGAACTTTATTGTATCCAACCGAATTGTTTTGGTTCGGATTACCGACTAAGTATGAACATCTCGTACATGGGAAACTTTTGTGCGCCAAAGGCGGATAAGATGAACGATAATCTCGTTCTTGCATGTAGTATTAATCAATATAGGGCATAACTGTAACGCCCGAGAATTTCGACTTTTGAATGAATTAAATATTTATTTGATTATGTGATTAAAATGAATTTAATTGATTTATTCTGTGAGTAAGATTTTCGAAGGTCGTTCTATGACCTAGAATATACAGATGTGGTTAGTATTTTGGCTTTTTGCTAGGATTAATTGTTGAGAATTATCAAGATGAAAATGTGGGTTTTCTGAGAATGTTTACGTAAAAACACTATTCATCCAATTTCGTTCGGAGCTAGGATTTGAAATTTTGAGAAACGTGTAACGATAGAATATGAAGATATTATGGAATATCCAATAATATTTCCATTATGGCAAATGAAGTTTTTGCCTGCGAACTTAAAACCTAAGGGTTGTGAAAGAGATTTCCGAAAGGGAAAATGCAATGTGTATAGTCATTTCAAATATTATACGTATGACATACGAGTATTATATTAGTATGAATACGAGTATGGTATGAAGAATAGTACAATGTATAATACGAATATTATATGAGTATTAAACGAAGAGAATACGTGAGTTATACATATAGAATACGAAAAGTTATAATGGATTAGGAGTTAAGGACTTTGGCATAATCTAATTGGACTTAAACCAATAGCAAGCCCAATGAATTAAGTGTTCAAGCCCAAGTCAAGGCCCAATACTAATTATGTCAAGCCCAATCCAAAAAGTAAACCGCGGGTCGAACCGGTGTGTCATGGGATATGTAAAACCCATGGGGAAACCCATGGGATGATCCAAAAGGGAGTGTATAACGCCTTGAAATCCGGTCTATCTTCACACCCGGATTCCATACGTCACGAGTACATCCTTCATCCAACATAAATCATTATATACAAAAATTGAATAACATACACTCTTAAATCCTAGGTTCTGGAAAACTTATAACCTTTTTCATTACAAATATTAATAAATACATTATTCATTTCATATTACAAGAGTGACTTTTATCCGCCACCAAGGATACATAATAGTTCATTAGAATAGTCTATTGCTCAGTTTTATCTTTTTACATTACAAGTCTTCACTTGATCTTCTCGCTCGTTCACCTTCTGAATTATACTTCATCTGGATACCGTCAACTTGATCTTTACGAGATCTTTAAGTTCTTCTAACCTTGTTCGCTAAAAATTGTTTTTCATTTAAAGCAAGTGTGAGCACTCAATTTCCCAACAAGTCATAACAGTTGAACAAACAACTTCAGAATTAAAACACTTCTTTAGAACTTCTATAACCGAACAAAGGTTATGAAGCAGCTTGAATAATAGGAAAAGTCTCGATTCCTATCATCTTAAAACATCAGTCATTTTAACTTTGAAATACTTCATTCTTCTACCTTTTTTATACACGTCCTATTTGGCTAGAATCATTAGCACAGACTTAACAATAACGGTTCATGTATAAACAGAACATACTTGTATTGAACATCTCAATCACAGAACAATGCATATCATAGAAACACCGAAGTGTTCAAATTGTGGCTCAAGGCCTCATATGTTCTACCACATTGTACAAATATTGCACATTCGCACAAAGACAGAACTTCTCAAGTATAACATCTGAGAAGTTTGAGAAACTAGCATTCATGTAATATGAATGAAGTTAGGAAACTTGCCTTACGCCCAGCTACAACTTACACTAAACTGCTCATTTCAATTCTTATATAACACATAAGGAGAAAATATAAACACCAATTAGTCATATATTGAACTTACGCATTGGTTTAGTTAACTTTACTTCTTAAGGTTTGCGTTCTTGCAATATAAGTTTACGCGACTAACTTCCTTTACCAGTTATGACTTTATGACATACGGAGATGTCTTACACAAAACATTCATCATCTTGGATGATTTATATTCTTATCTTATTCGAACTATTAAACTTAATGTTCGTTAAAGTCAATTTCTTATTTCTTACGGCTTTCTGACAACTAATGTTATCCCTCTGGATTCATTCTTTATCGACTCACATTCGGCTTTCATTAATCTTATTACCGTTTATTACGGCTTTCGTGAAAATTTCTATTTTATTAATACTTTCATTATCCATTATACGAACCCAATGTTCATTACCCTTGACGCTCAACGTCTAAGGAATCACAACCATAGCAATCCATCACGTTCGTTCATCACGACTACGGTCCCCAGATTGGTTACGTAACCCGCGTTTATATTCTTTGTCTTTTAATCTTGTTTAATCTATATGTTCAACCTTTAATAAAGGTTTATATAACTTGATTAAGTGTTCCTTAGTTGAATATTATATTCTTTATATTCAATTACATTTCCCCCCAAGAGCTGAGTAGTTAAAAGCTTATCTCTGGCTTTTTACCAACCCTGGCGCAGCGGCGCCACTCCCTTCTTTATCTCTCGCGCCGCGGTGCATGTTTGCAGTACCCGACCCCCGATCTGGTGCTGCCGCTCCACTCTACAAGGTATGACTGGCGCTGCGGCACCAAGCCATGACCCTAGAAAATTTCTCTAAGTGTTAAATTAAATTTTAGCTGCTTACTTCGCGATCTCATAACTCCTTCGTTATAACTCAGAATGAGGTCGTTCCAAAGCCATTATCTTCGTTATCTTACGTAGTTTAATACCCAATGAGAAGAAGTTCATTCTAAATCCGTTAATATTCCATTTGATTGACTTGATCTTCACCCTTTGTTCATTTTATGTTTTTTACACTCTTCGTTCGTTCGTCCGTAATTCAGTCATCCGATCTCAGATCTCATTCGTTCTTGAGTCCATGACTCACGTTTTCTATGTTCTCTTACTTTCTTAGGAAACCCTACACATCCGACTTCATTTTCTAACTTTCTAATGCTCGTTTGACTTTTACAAAATTTTTGCCATAACTTCATTATAGCTAAGTTTTAATCCATTCTTCATGAACGTTTCTACAATTTCTAACCAAGCAATAAGCAAATAATCTTATACGCGATGGTTTTAAACTTGTCCATCAACAACAATTATCCTACGATGATTTTAAATTTGTCCATCAACAACGTTCTTCGTGTTCTTCGCGTGTTTTTCGCGTTCTTCGTTTTAATCGATATTTTGGATTATGATTTCACTTGTTATTGGAATTTGATGTTATATATTATTATTCCTTACTTAGTTCACCTACTTATTCATCTAATCCACTCAGATCATTCAAATTCACTACGAATCTTATACTTCCTTAAAAAAAATTATAAACTAATTTTCTAAGTTCTTATTTTTTCTTTTCTCATGATTTCAACCATATGAAATCATTCCAATCTTCTTTTATTCCTTAATCTCAATAAGCTATGTTTTTGACATAGAAATCCTAAAGAAAAATATTAGAAGAAACTAGGTTTTAGATTACTTTTTCTTCTTATTTTTCTCCCGCTCTACAAAGCCGGTAATTTGCAAGCTTTTCTATTTCACGAACACTGTCGATCCGATCATTCATGCTCATGTTCTTCCTTCTCCCTCTTCGTCTAAACCCTCTCTCTCTCTCTCTCTAAGGTGTAGGATTTTCAAAATCCAATTTAAATGAATTAAGCTTACTATTTATAGAATTTCCAATTAGGGGCAATTTGGTAATTTTCCCCCCCACCTCCTTACTATTCATGGCTTAGCCAGCAAGTTTACATGGTGGCCAAGTGGCTGCCCTTTTTGCCCCATGGGTCACCCCATGGGTTGTCCCAATTGGTTATTACCCATCGGTTTGATCCACGGTTTCTTTTCTTGGTCTGCGCCTTAACCCTAATTCTTATTGGGCCTATCTTGGGCTTGATTTCACAAAGCGTTTGGCTTGACGTAATCCAAGTCCAATTAGATTCTACAAATTCCATGAAATCAAAGTCCATTAAGACTAATCGTATTCTACGCATCTCATTCTCGTATTCTCGTATTTTTTTCGTATATAGTTCGTACGATATTCGAATTATACGTCGTACTAACCTTCTTACTATACTCATATAATAACTAGTATTATTCCCGTATTTCTCACGCATAATAACCCTAATGATTATTATTGGGTAAAATCTATATACGTACAACACGCAAGCATACGTGGTCAACAAGTAATATAATAGTAAGTAAAGTATCGTTTCCGCCGAGATTTAACACAAATTTCCCTTCCAACTACCAATTTCTTACTAATCCAAATTTTATTAACTAATCAATTTCCAATTTATATAGAAAATATCACAATCATTTAAAAATCAACTTAATAACCACAAACACTAAATCGAGATTTTCAAACAAGTATTGGAGAATTAGGCTTATTTTCACTCTAAGCACCCCTCTGATTAGTATCACCTTATTCCAGTTTAACTCACTATCCCAGCTTATTAATCAAGAACACATAAGTAGTATTAATCACCTCTCGGTATATTAACACCATATTAACCCAAATCCATAATTAAGATAAAATTAAGTCAAACACCTTAATTAATCAACTCACTATATCTCTATGTGAATTCCAATTAAGCAAGGTTTAATTCCAAGTTCTCTTCACGATTACGTGTGATTTCAAGCATATCTCTACCTCAACAATAATCAATAATTTGTAATTCACAAATTTCATGACACATGCTATATTAACTAGGTCAAGATTTATATTTCATCTCTCGAGTTCATACAAATCCACATAAAATTTTTGATCAAGCAATTCATAAATTCAAGCTCCCAATTAATATTAGATAAACTGCATAATAGCTATATTAAACTGAAAACCAAGGTTACACAATCATTGTTCCACTTAGAGATCCATTAAAAGCCTAACAAATAATTTAGCCCATAATAAATGAATTAAACACAGACTAAATTAAAGGAAACATCATCCCAATTACAAAGATAAAAATTAGAGAAGAATAATAATACACCACCCTTCTCCACTTTCGATTCTGAAATCTTCGTGAATTTATTCATGTTATTCGTTCCTCCAATTCTTTCTCTCCCAAAATCCTTGTTCATGTAATAGAAATAAAATAATATGATCTGAATAATCTCCAAGTCTGTTTAAAACAGCCTTTATCTCCTCCTTATGCCATGACTCCTAATCCATCTCTAAGTTCTCCCCAAGAAAGACTCCTCTAACTTACAACGACCTGCCTACCTTGAATTTACGCGTGCCAGCACGGTCCACGCCAACTTCAATGCCTCCGCAGCGCGCTCCGCGCTAGCCTGCCAACAACTTCTCCACGCCCCAGCGCGATCCGCGCATGACAGTCTCTTGACACAGTGCGTTCCGCGCTAGATAGTCAACAGCTTTTTCCTCCCCAGCACACTTCGCGCTCAGCAGCTATTTACCTCAGCATAGTTCGCGCTAGGTAGTCAGACTTCAGATGTTGCTCCAAAATGTACTCAAATACTCCCAATTGCTTTGACACCCTCAAATTTAGGTACTTGCAACCTGAACTCAGTGCTTCACGATACCATTTCTATGAGCGGAATAATACTAATAATAATAACAATAATATAAAAATCAAACTTAATTTACATATATCAGAGTCTAATCCCAAGTACGCAACTTTTACTATAATTCCTTACATGATAGATAATATATGTATCATTGCCCTAATACAGTCTATTACAAAAGATATCATTACACATATTCAATTTGCTTTCATTTTTCACTTGTTCTTGTCTGAACTTTCAGTTTGATCACGCTTAACTGAAAACATTTAAATTAAGCAAGGGTGAGCATTTGAGTGCCCAGCAAGTAATAACAATTAGAAATATAATTAGCTGAAAGATATAAATGTTTTCTTTGTACATCACTTCTACAACGAATTTATAGTTGTGAAGTAAACTGAACCGATAATAATAACATAACAATTCTATCTCAAACTTTTGAAACTATGTATAAACTATATACATAGGATAGTCGATATACTATGAACATTATTTTTAGTTTTTGCTAAGGTTTAGCAGAACTTCATCCGCAAACTGTCATAACTTACAGGCACGAGGGTGATCTGCCCATTGTGCCCTGTATTGATCAATACTACATTGCAAGAACGATAGGATCGTTCACTCTATCTGGCTTGGGCACATAAAAGTTTTCTCGTGATTGGGATGTTCATACTTAGACTGGAATCCGAACCAAAACAATTTGATTGGATACAAAAAGGTTTTATCTTATTCAACGATATTTCTGGATCTGTGTCTAGCTGGTCAAGTAGCATAGACGGCTTATATATATATATATATATATATATATATATATATATATATATATATATATATATATATCAACATGTGTTTAAGTAAAATAATTATCCAAGTGGGGATACTTGTATAACCATTTTTAGAAATTAACGAACATAATATATATATATATATATATATCCGAATTATCATATACTAACATGTTGATAAACAATGATAGGATATAGAATATATCACAATAGGGTTAATAATATAGCATAATAATAGTATAATTCTGAAACTTCTTACTCATGTCCATTGCATAAAGGAAATGCAAAGGTAAGATACTTGCCAGATGCGCTACTTACAGTTCGTAACTTAGTTCTATCTTTACATAACACCTATCAGTACTAAGATCATTTGATCGATTAGAATAACATACTATAACACATAACACTGCTTATTGCAGTCCGCACATAACCTAATCACTTTGTCACCTATGTTCCACAACCATTGAATCACAAATAAACACATATACAGTCAAAATATCTAATTCCAAATCAATTTCTAAAATATGTCGGCGTACCGACAGCTTTATCAGATAATTATCGAGTCTAAGACTCTATCCTGTAGTTTTACATCTATAAGTTTTAGTCATATTATTTTTAAATGACTCATAATAATTTTTAAATATTTATTATAATTTATCATTTTCAAACATCGGAATCTTTATTAAATAATTTAAATATTAAACAATTCTATTATCATTAATATTTAATTAATATTAAACTATTAATGAAATCATTTCCAAAATGTTAAAGTTATTTATAATAACTTAAAATACTTTTAAAGTATTAATATTACCTTTAAATGATTTTTAAAACATTTAAAGCAATCTTAAATAATTACCATTAATATTAAAGTTTTAATGTTTTATTTATCAAAATATTAAAAGTCATTAAGTATAACTTAAAATATTTTTAATTCATTTATATCCCTTTTAAATGATTTTTAAATAAATAAAACCATTTATAAACTATTTATTTAATATAATTATTAAATAAATTTAATATCTTTAATAATAAGTTAATAATCATTAATATTAAATTATTAATGAAATTATTCTTTAAATATTAAAAGTTATATTTTATAACTTAAAATATCTTTAAACACTTTAATTTCATTTAAAATGATTATTATAATCTTAAAATCATTTTTAAACTAAATCATTTAATATAATTATTAAATAACTTTAATATCATTAATAATAATTAATTAATGAAATTTATCTTTAAATATTAAAAGTTATATTTTATAACTTAAAATATTTTTAAATACCTTATTATTATTTAAAATGATTATTAATATAATAAAATTATTTTCAACTAATTTATTTAATTCATTTAGTAAATAACTTAATATTCATTAATATTAATTTATTAATGAAATTTATTACAAAATATTAAAAGTCATTAAAAATAACTAAAAAATATTTTCTTATATCATAATATAATTTTAAATGATTTTTCAAATATTAAAATAATTTTTAACTAATTTATTTAATATTATAATTAAATAAATTAAATACTTTTAATATTCCAAAAATATTAAATATTTATGAAATATATTTAAAATAATTAAAAACTAATTTTTGGAATTTAAAAGAATTTTTAATAATTTATTTAGTATTTTTAATAATTAAAAACTATTTTTATTATTTATTAATAAATTTCAAGAAAATAAAATAATGTCTGTCGCTAAAGGTCACCTATAGTGACAAAACTGTCGCTATAGGTGTTCTTCATGTTCTTGAGCTGTTCTTGAACATTCATAGCAGTGCACGACATATCTACTTTGACCAATATTAAAATCGTGTGTGATGTGTTTCTGGGAAATCTAATCATCAGATCTTGTAGTACTTGTGCAGTACTACATTATCCAACATCCATATTGCTCAAACAATACTTAATAAGAAATATTTAAGCGTCCAAAGTGGCTGTCAGAGCTGTTCTTCATTTTTTGGGTTACCCAGAAATGAAGAACAGTTTGACTGCTCGTATTTGGGCTTTCACAACTTGTGATCTAGGTGATGGTTTTATGATATAAAAGTTACAGCTTGTAGACAACATGTGATACTACAAATCCATTACAAAACATCAACATATCAACAATAAAGAAAGCATATTTGATCCGGTCAAAGTCTGTCAGAGATCATGTTCATAAGTTTTCTGGGTTTCCCAAAAAACTGAGTTCATGATCGTCTGACCTCCTTTGACCAACTACCAAAACCAGTACAAGAATTATCTGTAGGTTCTAAAAGCATGGATCACGAGTTGAACTAACATACTACAACCTAGATGCAACACAAACAACAAAACATAAATACACTAAAAGATCTAGCAGGATCAAAATCTTGTCAGGCAGGTTCTTGGTTGTTTCTGGGTTATCCAGAAACGCCCGGTCATGGCCGGTCAACTACTTTTGACCGTAAATAACTTCTATTCTAGACATCAAATGACCTTGAGTCCACTTGCAGATTACAGACCACAATACAGGCTACATGTAACAACTTAAAAACAACACAAATCATAAACGATCAAGGATCTGTGGCCACTGACATTCGTTGTCAGACCACAGAACCAAGTTTTTCCAGATTTTGCAAAAACTCAAATCTAAGCCTATAGATGTTATGGATCTAACATCTATCAACCCAGATCATCATTATACACTACTAACAACATATTCTAACACTTAAACATAACATCTAACAACCGAAATTTGGACAGATTTAGAATTAGGGTTTAATACCTTTCTTTGATAAATTTTGATTACTAGCTGCTTGATCTGTTACTGGTTTGCGTGGGACTGGTCTTGGGATCTGATCTAGGAAATATTTTCGTGGGTTTGGGTTTAGAGAAAAGGCTTGGGTGTTGTGTACAAAAATGGCTAGCAAATGATTTTTCTCTCTCCTTCAATCTATTTATAGAACATAGATTCAATGCATCTAGGCTTGCAAGGTGGCAATAAGGATAAGCTTGGATGATTTTTAGGCATGTGCTATAATCTTAGGGTGATGACTATCCAAGATATGGAAAGATTTGCAAGAAATCTAATAAAAATAAATCCAAAAAGGGTATTTTAGTAAACTAATAAAACAATTTAAGGGTATACTTGTCCATGGTGCTTGAATCTAGGTTTTAATAACTAGATTTTAATCCTTAAGGTATCCCAAATAATTTCTAGGGTTTGAACAATTAAGATTAAAGTTCAATAAAATTTTAATTTAACACACTAATTAAAATTAGAGGTTTTAATAGAAAATTAGGGTTTTAAAAATACTTAGGGTTTTCTTGATATTATTAGGGTTCCTCTAATTATGAATTAGGGTTTTCTAATGAAAATAATTATTTACTAAAATAATAATTAGAGTTATCATCTTAGCAATTAGGGTTTTAAATTGGAAATTAGAGTTTCTAATTTATAATTAGGGTTTCTAGACAATAATTAGAGTTTACCTAATTAGCATAATATAATAATGGTCTTAAATCACGTACCACAATTTCTTACCAAACGTAAACTCCGATTTGAGTTTCAAGTTAGGGTTTAATACCGTAAAATTAGGGTTTAACGAATTAATGTTACTGTTTTGACATGCCACAATTAATATAATTGACCAACCATTATCTATACGTACATACAATACATATTTATAGCACTGAAAAATAAAAATATAATTAATATTATATTATCATTCTCATACCTTGACAAAAATCCAAAATTAGGGTTTGGATTCAATATCTGATTTATTCTTTCATATTTAACCTTAATAATTAAGGTAAAATATCTAACTTAATAATATGTACTAAAATTCGTATAATAAAATAATTATTATAATTATTCTAAAAATTACTTCATATATTATTTAAATAATATATGATTATATATTCATGGAAAATAATTAATAAAAACATTTTTGCTATAAAAGTAATTATTATAAGAATATACTTTATAATAATCAATAATTATTAAATAAAATTATTTGTAAATATTTATGCAATAAATATATTTTTATTTATCACATAAATACATATACACGTTATCTTGTACAAATCCTCATCCTTAAAATAATAAAAAAAAATTATACGCAAAATTTCTTATTTATTTATATAGAAAATATCGGGTTGTTACAATTGCTACATGAGTCGGAATTACCTACAACAAACGTAAACCCTATCAGAAATAACATGAAAGTACCCAAAAACTAACAAGATAACAAGCCATATAAACATAATTCATGGGTTAAAAACCCACTCATCAATTATACATGATCATAAAATTCTCGGAACTCACTTTTCCTAACCCTTAGGTTTTGAGTACGCAGGCGAAAACTTTGTTTTTGCCATAACTGAAATATTATTGAATATTCCATCACGTCTCATAATTAAACGTAATCTATAACTTCTCCGAATTCCAAAATAAATCTCCGAGCAGAAATGAATGAATAGTGTCTATTTCGTCTTTTTCCCCGAAAAATATATTGTTCCTAGAAAACTTCTATTTTTGTCTTGAAAATTCTTACTCGCTCAGACTAGCTCGTAGCCAGAATACTCCACACTTATATTCATCCTAGGTTATAGAACGATTAATAAACACATAGCACATAATAGTATTATTAGAAATTAGTTTTATTAATAACTAATTCTTTAAACCTAAATTCTGGACGATCCAAATTTCCGGGTCGTCACATTCTTCCCTCATAAAAATTTCGTCCTCAGAATTTCTTAAAACCACACCCTTACCCAGGTCATCACATTCACCCCTTCTTCACAGAATTTCGTCCTCGAAATTGTAGCTTACCTTTCTTCTCAATTTCACTTCTACAGAGTTCTTATCTTTCCCTCATTCCTAACCCCCATAACTTATCAATAATCATGAATATAATTCCTTTTAAAACGTTTCATACTTTTTCTGAGGGGTCAAATCGACCATGAACTCTTACTCAGTTATACAACATTTCGCCGTAAGCCCTTCTTTAACGGTCAGTTTACAATCAACAAGAAAGTAAACTACCTCTTTCATGTTCTCATCAGACTTGATCATTAGATTCCGCACCAAAAGAATTTGGGTTGGCACAAGTTCTCAAAGAAAGCTCGATGACATAGCATTTGTCTAGCCGAATCAAGTAGCTTAGACCATACCAATAAATTGGGTATCAACGTGAAACCTTCGTATAGTCAACTCAATTGATGTCGACTACTTCTTTAAATTCTTTTCGCAATACATCAAAACGGTTTATGATGTCATGATACCGTACTTTTTATAGTAAGTTGAGGACTTCGTTGGTTTGTGACTTCGTCGTTATACATCATACCATAGCGGGTTGTTGATCCATAGATCACATCCAACACCAGGTTCAATTGCATTAATAACTTCATCGTTTTACCACCCTTGCATCGAATGCACAGATGATATAAAATTCATTTTGAATATTTTAAATCAATTTATGTCTAGCCGAAGCAATTAGCATAGACATACCAAGAATAGCTCTTTTAAAAATTCTATTGATTCTAAAAGTTGAACCAATTCTTTCCTTTTCAAAATGTACATATCAGCACGAGTTCAATAAACTTCGAAATCTTAGCATACCTAGATGACTTGGAATATCCTATTCTCCACCTTATTTCATTGTCTTACTGCGACAATACTTAATCTTCTCTAGCACTTTTAATACTAAACCTACTGAAAACAACTCATTTTCAGTCTAAACATTTCTATATCTTAATACAGTCCATCAACTTACCAAACATTATGAGTTCAGGAACTTTCCACAGTAATATGAGTTTAAGAACATCCAGACAGACCATAAGCGTCCATTCGCTGAGACGTTTGAAAACATACTATATTATTATGAGTCACGAACTTACCATAAGTTTGAGTTTCAAGAACTCGCACCTACCTTATCGTTCTCTACCTATCAATTATATACATGAGAAAAGATTCACCTTCTCGCCATATACATATTGATAGCGCCACCAAACCAAATGATTATCACTACCAGAAGCTAAGTGGTTGTAGAACCAAACACAATTCCCTACCCATACAGAAAATTGGTCAACTCAGCTACTGACCTATATAAGAAGCTAAGCGGTTGTTACACCAAGAACAATTCTCCGCCCATACAAATAATTGTTCAACTTAACAACTATATCGCATAAGAAGCTAAGTGGTTCTAAAACCACGTACAATTTCCCCACCCATACAAGGAATCATACAACTCAGCTGCTGATATGAGTCCTCAATTAAAATTTTACAACTTCTAAATCTCTCTCTACTTAATATGAATTTTCTTTAATTCATATATTATCCTTCATAACTCAATCTAAGCTCTTCTTTCCGTACTACTTCTTAGTACCTTTCATTAATAGCACTAGTTATAAATCATTCATTGTTTAACAACCCATCTGTTACTACGAGTCATTATGATCACGTGGTGATCTTCTTATCCTTCTCTCTACGATTATAGTTTTAGGTACTCCTACCTAAAGTTTATAACCTATCAGCTTTGATACCAACTTGTAACGCCCCGAAATTCGGTCTATCTTCACACCTGGATTTCGTGAGTCACGAGTACATCCTTCATCCAACATACATCATTATATACCAAAATATAATAACATACACTCTCAAATCCCAGGTTCTGGAAACCTTATAACCTTTTTCATTACAAATATTAATAAATACATTATTCATTTCATCTTACAAGAGTGACTTTTATCCGCCACCAAGGATACATAATAGTTCATTAGACTAGTATATTGCTCAGTTTTATCTTTTTACATTACAAGTTATCACTTGATCTTCTCACTCATTCACCTTCTGAATTGTACTTCATCTGGATACCGTCAGCTTGATCTTTACGGGATCTTTAAGTTCTTCTAACCTTGTTCGCTGAAAATTGTTTTTCATTTAAAGCAAGTGTGAGCATTCAATTGCCCAGCAAGTTATAACAGTTGAACAAACAACTTCAGAATTAAAACATTTCTTTAGAACTTCTATAACCGAACAAAGGTTATGAAGCAGCTTGAATAATAGGAATAGTCTCGATTCCTATCATCTTAAAACATCAGTCATTTTCACTTTGAAATACTTTCATTCTTCAACTTTTTTCATACAAATCCTATCTGGCTAGAATCATTAGCACAAACTTAACAATAATGGTTCATGTATAAACAAAACATACTTGTATTGAACATCTCAATTACAGAACAATGCATATCATAGAAACATCGAAGTGTTCAAGTTATGGCTCAAGGCCTCATATGTTCTACCACATTCTAAAAATATCGCACATTCGCACAAAGACAGAACTTCTCAAGTACAACATCTGAGAAGTTTGAGAAACTAGCATTCATGTAATATGAATGAAGTTAGAAAACTTGCCTTACGCCCAGCTACAACTTACGCTGAACTGCTCATTTCAATTCCTATATAACATATAAGGAGAAAATATAAACACCAATTAGTCATATATTGAACTTACGCATTGGTTTAGTTAACTTTACTTCTTAAGGTTTACGTTCTTGCAATATAAGTTTACGCGACTAACTTCCTTTACTAGTTACGGCTTTATAACATACGGAGATGTCTTACTTAAAACGTTCATCATCTTGTATGATTTATATTCTTATCTTATTCGAACCATTAAACTTAATGTTCGTTAAAGTCAATTTCTTATTTCTTACGACTTTCTTACAACTAATGTCATCCCTCCGGATTCATTCTTTATCGACTCACATTCAGCTTTCATTAATCTTATTACTATTTGTTACGGCTTTCGTGATAATTTCTATTTTATTAATACTTTCATTATCCATTATACGAACCCCATGTTCATTACCCTCGACGCTCAACGTCTAAGGAATCACAACCATTACAATCCCTCACATTCGTTCATCACGACTACGGTCCTTGGATCGGTTACGTAACCCGCGTTTTTATTCTTTGTCTTTTAATATTGTTTAATCTTGATGTTCAACCTTTAATAAAGGTTTACATAATTTGATTAAGTGTTACTTAGTTGAATATTATATTATTTATCTTCCCTTACATTTCCCCCCAAGAGCTGAGCAATTAAAAGCTCATCTCTGGCTTTTTCCCAACACTGGCGCAGCAGCGCCATTCCCTTCTCTATCTCTCGCACCGCACTGTGAGTTTGCAGTACCCGGTCTCCGATTTGGCACTGTCGCACCACTCTACAAGGTATGACTGGCGCCGCAGCGCCAAGCCCTAACCCCAGAAAATTTCTTTAAGTGTTAAACCAAATTTGAGCTGCTTACTTCGCGATCTCATAACTCCTTCATTATAACTCAGAACGAGGTCGATCCAAAGCCACTCTCTTCCTTATCTTACGTAGTTTAATACCCATTGAGCAAAAATTAATTCTAAATCCGTTAACGTGCTATTCTAAATCCGTTAGTTTATTAATTTTTTGTTTTTAACGCTCTTCGTTCGTTCGTCCGTAATTCGGTCATCCGAAATAAAAACTCGTTCGTTATTGAGTCCATGACTCATGTTTTCTATGTTCTCTTACTTTCTTAGGAAACCCTACACATCCGGGTTCATTTACTAACTTTCTAATGCTCATTTGACTTTTATGAAATTTTCGCCATAACTTCATTATAGCTAAGTTTTAATCCGTTCTTCATGAACGTTTCTACAATTCCTAACCAAGCAATAAGTAACTAATCTTATACATGATGGTTTTAAACTTGTGCATCAACAACAATTATCCTACGATGGTTTTAAATTTGTCCATCAACAACGTTCTTCGTGTTCTTCGCGTGTTCTTCGTGTTCTTCGTTCGTTTTTCATTTTAATCGATATTTTGGATTATGATTTCACTTTTTATTGGAATTTGATTTTATAGAACATTATCCCTTACTTATTTCACCTACTTATTTATATAATCAACTCAAATTGTTCAAATTCACTACGAATCTTATACTTCCTTAAAAAATTTATAAACTAATTTTCTAAGTTCTTATTTCTTCTTTTCTCATGATTTCAACCATATGAAATCATTCCAATCTTCTTTAATTCCTTAATCTCATTAAGCTATGTTTTTGACATATAAATCTTAAAGAAAAATATTATAAGAAACTAGGTTTTAGATTACCTCTTCTTCTTATTTTTCTCCTGCTAGACAAAGTCGGCGATTTGCAAGCTTTTCTATTTCACGAACACTTTGGATCCGATCATTCATGCTCATGTTCTTCCTTCTCCCTCTTTATACGAACCCTCTCTCTCTCTCTCTAAGGTGTAGGATTTTCAAAATCCAATTTAAATGAATTAATCCTACTATTTATAGAATTTCCAATTAGGGGTAATTTGGTCATTTTTCCACCCACCTCCTTACTATTAATAGCTTAGCCCCCAAGTTTACTTGGTGGCCAAGTGGCCGGCCAACTTTCCCCATGGGTCACCCCATGGGTTGCCTCATTGGTTATTCCCATCTGTTTACCCATCGGTTTGATCCGTGGTTTCTTTTCTTGGTTTGTGTCTTAACCCTAATTCTTATTGGGCCTATCTTGGGCTTGATTTCACAAAGCATTGGGCTTGACATAATCCAAGTCCAATTAGATTCTACAAAGTCCGTGAACTCAAAGTCCATTAAGACTAATCGTATTCTACGCATCTTATTCTCGTATTCTCGTATTTTCTTCGTATATAGTTCGTACGATATTCGTATTATACGTCGTACTAATCTTCTTACTATACTCATATAATAACTAGTATTATTCTCGTATTTCTCAATCATAATAACCCTAATGATTATACATGATTATAAAATTCTCGGAACTCACTTTTCCTAACTCTTAGGTTTTGAGTCCGCAGGCGAAAACTTCATTTTCGCCATAACTGAAATATTATTGAATATTCCATCACATATAAGAATTAAACATAATCTATAACTTCTCGGAATTCCAAAATAAATCTCCGAGCAGAAATGAATGAATAGTGCCTATTTTGTCTTTTTCCCCAAAAAATATATTGTTCCCGGAAAACATCTATTTTTTTCTTGAAAATTCTTACTCGCTCAGACTAGCTCGTAGCCAGAATACTCCCGACATATAATCATCCTAGGTTATAGAACGATTAACAAACACATAGCCAATAATAGTATTAATAAAAATTAGTTTTATTAATTACTAATTCTTTAAACCTAAATTCTGGACGATCCGAATTTCTGGGTCGTCACAGAGTGGGCCGGCCATTTGTTGGTCAAGTAAAGTGACAACTTGCTCACCAAGTACTTTACTTGGTGGCAAAGTTGATTAAGGAGGTGCAATAGTAAGGAGGTGGAGTATGGACAATTTTGCCCCTTAAGTAGGTTTTCTATATATACAAAGCTAGAGTTGGTTAATTGTTGTTTTACAAAACATTGTTCAATCTATATTGAGAGAGAGAAAAGCTAGAAACACTTAATCATTCTACTTCCAAGTAAACCAATAGACGTTTATCAAGAACGTGAATTACATCAAAGGTAAAATCTCATAAACCGTAATCTTCATCTTTTTCGATTTCTTTCTCGTAGAAGAATCGTAGATTGGTGGAGCATGTTTATTGAGGAGATATAAGGATGTCTATTGATGACCAAATCATCGATAGGTCATGACCAAATAGAAATCGTAAGTGTTTACTTAAGATATTTATTCTTATTTCAAGTGAGCTTTGTTTTCTCACTCTTGCATATTTATACATTTATTACAGCTATGGTTGAGAAGGTAGATAAACCTACAACTAGCAAAGAAAAGGGGAAAATGTACAAGTGATGAAAACTTGTAATTTTGCTTAAATCGTTATGATGATAGACTTTTAATAATGATGTGATGTAATAATTTTATTTTCGCACTTGAATGATTGTATTAAAGGTTAGAGAACCTGGGAGATAATGTTTTTATTAAAGTAATCCTGTATGGGCAGGTTTTTTTATTCAATTTATTATGATTGGGTAGTTAGATATGAATGTTTTGATTACGTCAACACCAAATCTTGAGGAAATGAAGTACCGGGATTTGGTGGTGTCACAAGTTGGTATCAAAGCTTTAGGTTATGAACCTTAGGTGGGGAAAAGCCTTAGGAAGTAACCTTTGAAAAGATAGTGGTAATTAACTCTTATCGACTATTAAGGAAGAAATAATAAAACACTTATGTGATTATATGTTTATACTTATGTGCTCGTGAGTGTCGAGTAGTAATGATTAATAATTGAAACATAAAATTTTGTTGTCAAGATGACTAATGTTGGAGAATCCAGTCAGCCTAAGGAGGATAGAACTCAGATGCCTATAGAGGAGGAGCCTCGCGACATTCAGGCTATTTGGTAACCACTACTACCACGGGAGTCATCCCCGTTGGTCACAGTGGTTGAAGATGAGGATGATGATCTGGAAACGGATGAGGAGGATCCCGTTGAGCTGCCACAGGGGGATGAGGATGACGAGGAGGCGGAGGAGGAGGAGACTCTACTAACCTCGATAGCTGCTCGAATGTACAATGAAGTCTATGACCATAACGTGGAACTTCAGGATACAGTCAAGGAATTACAGAAGATAGTACCTGAACAACAGACTACAATGACATAGAAAGATGATGAGATCCAAGATCATAAGGAACGACTGACTAATGTTGAGAAGAAGCTAGAATTGACTGAAGGAGAGAAAGAATAATTGATCGAGGAGGTCGCTGAATTGAAGAATAAGGTAAGGGAAGAAGCTAAGAAGAGGGCAAGAGCCAAGGACACATATGAGGAGATGTTTCAACGAGCCGAGATAGCAGTGAAAGACGCACAGGCAAAGAGAATGAAGATGGAAGAGATGGATATAGTATTCAACACCGTGGTTAATCGAGCTCAAGATCGGGTCATGGGTTATCTGATTCAGTTTGAGACACTGCCATTGTGATGCCTCCAAAATTAGGTATACATCACCCATCTTGAGTCGCCAGATACATGGAACAGAATTTAAATACAACTTATTAATACAACTTTCGTGTACAATATGACAAAACATAAACTGTGAGTTTGAATACAAATATTGTCTACTAGAGATTTTAAAAACTCAAAATGAGTCCTTATTACAATTATTATCACACTATTTCACAGAATAATGAGGACTACTAATGCACCATCTAGGACAATCACTCTGTTCCCCGACTAGTCCCAGCTACGTTCTCATTTCCTGAAGAGAACAGTGAAACAAAGGGTGAGCTCAACTAGCCCAGTAAGAACTATTATGACTAAGATAATGCAGAATAATTTATCATTAGCCTTCAACAGTGTTAAACTGATAAAATATAATAACTATCAAGTTTAACTGGAATGGAACAAGCAATCCATTAGAAGATTCAAGTAGGGAATAAAATCTACTATCTTCTATGATTTAAAAGGTTTTTCCATCACTTTTATCGTTGGGACTCAGCTTAATAAATAATCCACATCATCGAATCACCCATGCACTACGGCCAAGGATATTCTTTAGTATCACGACCATAAATTATCCATGCACTATGGGCCAAGGACATTCGTGTATTTATTAATGGTCATGATCATGCCAACAACTGTCCATCAATGCACTACGGGCCAATGAGGACTTTTATCACATCATTTGTAACATTACGGTCATGATTACACCGAATAATCTCTGGTCATAATCATACCAAGTCCATTTATGCACTACAGGCCATAGATGACTTTCAACAAAATATAAACATGAGGATGATGACAATGATATAAGAATTCAATAAAACAAGTTCAAGAATTAACTTATCTAGGAACTGATAACGTCCAAATTGTCAACATGATACTGCTTTGTAGAGTAAAATTCAAGAATGCTCAGAAGAATATTTCCATGAAAAGATACTAAATGAAGCACAAATATCAATGATTTTCCACTAATTTCATGGGTATAGAAGTCAAAGTTTTAACCAACTGAGTATAATAAAGAATGGAATAACAAAAGAAATCACCATGCATGCGATAGACGGCATAGGCATGTTATTCCAACAGAATAATAAAAGATGGAACCAGGTCCGGCGTAAACGCACAGACAGGATATTCCGACAGATTAATAAATAATGGAACCAGGTTCGGCGTAAACGTACAGACATTATATTTTGACAGAATAATAAATAATGGAACCAGGTCCGGCGTAAATGCACAGACAGGATATTCCGACAGAATAATAAATAATGGAACTAGGTCCGGCGTAAACGCATAGACAAGATATTTCGACAGAATAATAAAGAACGGAATATTAGAAGAATGTCACCATGTATAGGGTAGCTCGCGTGTACAGGTTATTCCAACAGAATAATAAATAATAAAATAACAGAAGTTCTCTTCATGAGTACAACAAATAACACCCCTTACCGAAAAAGAAACTGAATATAAGAGTAGGGAAGTAGCTGAATAATTTTCTATAGGTTCTCTTATAATTCTCTCTCTAGAGTTTCAGTGAATTCGTAAGAAATAATGAAGGAATGAGCTTCTATTTATAGAAGAATTGACTGCATAGTAACTAACTTATGAACGGTCCATATTGATTTACTTTTAAACGAACGATCCAGATTAGTTTACTATTAAAACTAAAAACAACGGTCCATACTGATTTACTATTAAAACTTTAAACCAGCGATTCATATTGATTTACTATTATAACTTTCACCAGCGGTCCATATTGATTGACTATTATATCAACGGTCTAAAAAATTAGCACATCTCCTCGTGGAATAATATTGTACCCAAATACCCGAATGCACAATACTAGAGTGAATAATAATCGGGTGAATAGTAACTCGTGAATAGTAACTCGTAAATTGTAACTCATGAATAGTAACTTGTGAATAGTAACTCATAAATAGTAACTCTTTAATAATAACTCATAAATAGTAACTCATAAATAGCAACTCGTGAATAGTAACTCATGAATAGTAACTCGTGAATAGTAACTTGTGAATAGTAACGCATGAATAATAACTCGTGAATAGTACTCTGACACGAAAAGTTTCACGAATACCCAATTGAACAATATATCCTCCAGACATCAATTATACTAACACAAATAAGTCCAACACAATGGAACTATAACATTCATCTTTAATCAACACGAACTTATTCATCATTAATATTATAATTCACAATATTTAATAACCATGTCGTTCCCCAGAAAGAGGGGGCTTTCTGATAAGGCTTTCTCCTCATTGGCGCGTAATTAGGTGACCAAACCTCTCCTTGACAGAACTTCTAGACATTGTCAATATTGCAAATAATAATATGAATAACTTTGTCATCTCAATTATTGATTTAATAATATATCATATAATGCAGATGATACTGTAACAATAATTGAATCAATAATATGAGAAATATGATGCAGCAATTACTGTAGCAATAATTGAGTATAGCTGAGTGACTTCTCACGTAAGCGTCAATAATCAATACCGTGTGCTACTGTGAAACTACGCGTATTACTGTACTTTTACTACCGGATAGTTCAACAGTTTTAACGGTAACACCTCCGCCGTTATTTTCATAAAGTATTTTTGTCGTTTTCTTAATCCGACAATAATTCCATTACGGGGTCCACCAATGATTGTACTATCGTACGGATATTCCCCGATAAAAAGAATATTCCCCGACCAATCTAATATTATATAACCACTTGCTTACTTTGCAAAATTTATAAATATTACCCACAACTATAACATTATATCAAATTAACACCATAATATTAAAAAAAAAATAATTTCGAGAAAATTAAATCTTTATTCATAAAATATGGGGTCTCACAATCTCCCCTCTTTATGAAACATCACCCTCAAAATTTACGTACGTGCCTGGTATGCCGAACAGGTGAGGATACCTTGACTTCACTTCAAATTATAACTCTTGAGGTATAACCTTTGAGCGTCGAATATAATACTTCTTATCCAAGATGTTAACACGTATCTTCTCATACGTTAAATCTTCTGTTATCTCGTCCGATTCTAAATTAATAATGTGGTTTGGGTCGTCCACATATTTACGTAATATTGATACGTTAAAAATGTTATGAACACGCGACATACTTGGCATTCATCAGCTCTGAGTATGTAGCTTGAGCGGCTTTAACTTTATCGATTAAAGTCAATTCTAATCGTATATTCATTATTTTCATGTGGGTTCGTATATTCGCACTTGTAATCGCATACGATCTTCTACTCAATGCGTCAGCTACCACGTTCACTTTTCCAAGATGGTATGATACGATCATAATCTTTAACAGCTCGAGCCAACGTCTTTGGCGCATGTTATGTTCACTTTAGTTGAATAAATGTTTAAGGGTTTTTAGAAATGAGTTTTGTACTGAGGTCAATACAAAATTTGATTTCACGCTTTAGGGGTATGCTAAGAAGTCATCAAGAATACGTCAGGAAATTTATTAACAATAGAAACATCATTCAAAACTGTGACTCTCATCCAAGACTTGGATAGCATGTCACGTTGATACCTATCAACTTAACGACGTTGCCTATAGAAAGTCTGGTTTCGGTGCATTCCACACAAGAAAATTAACAACGAAAGGATCAAGGCTCTTTATTTATGGCTTGATATGACAATGATTGACTTTAGTGGTTTGGTTACTTTGAATTCACATAATAGGTTGGTTAGGAGTATGAAAGCTAACAACCTTACGAAAAGTATGATGAGTAGTTAACCAATCGTTTTCAAAAATCACATCAAAGGCAAGTATTTTCAAAGAGATAAGATCGAAACGTAACGTGAAAGTGTTGATTTGAACAAGATTTATAAATAGTGGAGGTAACGAAGGTTTCTCTCAACTGAGTTTAAACAGATATATCAAAGTCTAACTTCTCCGGAGTTAACTTCAAACATTGAACACAACTAGGTGCAATAAAAGAGTCAGTAGAACCAGTATCTAACACCGTATAGACTTCGCAAGAGTTTATGACTAACATACCCGTGATAATTTTATTCAGGTTCCTCGTCACAAAAAAACGCTCTCTCTTAAACTACTGGCTTTGGCTTATTTGGGACATCCTTTGGTGCCTCCATCCTAGCTGAACTTGTCCTCAGTGAATGACAAAATCGGGCTAAGTGACCTTCTCTTCCATAATTATAGCATGCTTTGAATGGCATCGCGCAGTTTGGACTGATGTGTCCCTCCCCTCCGCATTTGAAGCATATGATAGGTGGTTGTTCTCCTTCCTTAACAACATGTGTTGGTGTTGACGTCCTTCCATCATTGTTGAATCTCCTCTTCTTGAAATGTCCATTCTTATTGTTTTGGCCCTGATTACCACCGAAGTGGTTACCATTTCTGGCCAGTTGATTCCCTCAACGCTTGTTGTCACCGCTTCGATGACTGCTCTCATTTGGTTGCGGTGACTCGTTATCGCTCTCCACTAACTGAGCCCTATTTATAACATCTGAATACAAATAAAGTTTATGAGAAATAAGATGTTGACGTATCTCCGGCTTCAAACCTCTTAAAAACATTCGCATCAATCTCTCTTCATTATCCACCAAGTGGGACGCAAACCGAGATAACTCGGCAAACTTGGCTTCGTACTGCGACACGGTCATATTATTTTGCTCCAACTTGATGAATTCTACCTCTTTTATATGACGAATACTTTTGGGAAAGTACTTGTCGTTGAATAGTTCTTGGAACTTTTCCCAAGACAACTTCAGTGCGGCAGGTTGAGTACGCTTTACCGATTCCCATCAGTAATCTGCCTTTCCTCGTAACATAAAGGCGGCAAAGGAAACCTTTTGCTCCTCGGAGCATCCCAAGACATCAAATATCTTGGTGATCTGCTTTATCCATGTTTCTGCCTTAAGTGGTTTTGGCTCTCCAATAAACTCTGGTGGTCCCAGCTCCTTGAACTGTTTAGCGGGGACCGTCCGAGAGTTTCCAGTGTTTCCACCTACATTTTGGACATGAGCCGCTCTCGCCTCCTATTGCATGAATTGCATAAAGCCTCTGAACATTCCATCATTCATCATTTGGTCAGTGTTGTTATTTGAATTAGAGGATTGTCACCTTCCTGATGCACATTATCCTGATTATTGATATGTGGTGAATCAACGGTCTCCTGTGCTCCATTTCTATTCTCAACATTCTCGGATGTCATTTTCAGATACTGCCACAAAACAAAGGTTAATTGACATTTAACATATTATCCCTATATTCTGACCGACCAATTAAATACCAAATAAACTTAAGTAGGTCATACTAGCGAAGGAATTCCCCGTCTCTCCCCTCCTAGTTCTATTCTCACATCCTAGCCAGGGATCATATCCCTAAGCTTTGATACCAACTGTGACGCCCCCAAAATTAGGTATACATCACCCATCTTGAGTCGCCAGATACATGGTAAAGAATTTAAATACAACTTAATAATACAACTGTCGTGTACAATACGACTAAACATAAACTGTGAGTTTGAATACAAATATTTTCTACTAGAGATTTTACAAAGTCAAAAGGAGTCCTCATTACAATTATTATCACACTATTTCACAGAATAGTGAGGACTAATAATGCACCATCTAGGACCATCACTCTGTTCCCCGACTAGTCTAAGCTACGTTCTCATTTCCTAAAGAGAACGGTGAAATAAAGGGTGAGCTCAACTAGCCAAGATAGAAATATTATGACTAAGATAATGCAGAATAATTTATCATTAGCCTTCAACAGTGTTAAACTGATAAAATATAATAACTATCAAGTTTAACTGGAATGGAACAAGCAATCCATTAGAAGATTCAAGTAGGGAATAAAATCTACTATCTTCTATGATTTAAAAGGTTTTTCCTTCACTTTTATCGTTGGGACTCAGCTTAATAAATAATCCACATCATCGAATCACCCATGCACTACGGCCAAGGATATTCTTTAGTATCACGACCATAAATTATCCATGCACTATGGGCCAAGGACATTCGTGTATTTATTAATGGTCATGATCATGCCAACAACTGTCCATCAATGCACTACGGGCCAATGAGGACTTTTATCACATCATTTGTAACATTGCGGTCATGATTACACCGAATAACCCCTGGTCATAATCATACCAAGTCCATCTATGCACTACAGGCCACATATGACTTTCAACAAAATATAAACATGAGGATGATGACAATGATATAAGAATTCAATAAAACAAGTTCAAGAATTAATTTATCTAGGAACTGATAACGTCTAAATTATCAACATGATACTGCTTTGTAGAGTAAAATTCAAGAATGCTCAGAAGAATATTTCCATGAAAAGATACTGGATGAAGCGCAAATATCAAAGATATTCCACTAATTTCATGGGTATAGAAGTCAAAGTTTTAACCAACTGAGTATAATAAAGAATGGAATAACAAAAGAAATCACCATGCTTGCGATAGACCGCATAGGCAGGTTATTCCAACAGAATAATAAAGGATGGAATTAAGTCCGACATAAACGCACAGACATGATATTCCGATAAAATAATAAATAATGGAACCAGGTTCGGCGTAAACGCACAGATAGGATATTCTGACAGAATAATAAAGAACGGAATATAAGAAGAATGTCACCGTGTATAGGGTAGCCCGCGTATACAGGTTATTCCAACAGAATAATAAATAATGGAATAACAGAAGTTCTCTTCATAAGTACAACAAATAACATCCTTTACCGTTAAAGAAACTGAATATAAGAGTAGGAAAGTAACAGAATACTTTTCTATAGGTTCTGTTATAATTCTCTCTCTAGAGTTTCAGTGAATTCGTAAGAAATAATGAAGGAATGAGTTTCTATTTATAGAAGAATGGACTACATAGTAAATAACTTATGAACGGTCCAGATTGATTTATTTTTAAACGGACGATCCATATTGGTTTACTATTAAAACTTAAAACAACGGTCCATACTTATTTACTATTAAAACTTTAAACTAGCGATCCATATTGATTTACTATAATAACTTCCACCAGCGGTCCATATTGATTTACTATTATATCAACGGTCTGAAAAATTAGCACATCTCCTCATGGAATAATATTGTACCCAAATACACGAATGCACAATACTAGAGTGAATATTAACCGGGTGAATAGTAACTCGTGAATAGTAACTTATGAATAGTAACTCGTGAATAACAACTCATGAATAGTAACTTGTGAATAGTAACTTGTGAATATTAACTTGTGAATAATAACTCGTGAATAGTAACTCATGAATATTAACTCATGAATAGTAACTCGTGAATAGTAACTCATGAATAGTAACTCATGAATAGTACTCCAACACTAAAAGTGTCCCGAATACCCAATTGAACAATATATCCTCCAGACATCAATTATACTAACACAAATAAGTCCAACACAATGACACTATAAAATTCCTCTTTAATCAACACGAACTTATTCATCATTAATATTATAATTCACAATATTTAACAACTAGGTCGTTCCCAGGAAAGAGGGGGACTTTCCGATAAGGATTTCTCCTTATTGGTGCGCAATTAGGTGACCAAACCTTTCATTGACAAAAATTCTAGACATTGTCAATATTGCAAATAATAATATGAATAACTTTGTCGTCTCAATTATTGATTTAATAATATATAATATAATGCAGATGATACTGTAACAATAATTGAATCAATAATATGAGAAATATGATGCAGCAATTACTGTAGAAATAATTAAGTATAGCTGAGTGACTTCTCACGTAAGCATCAATAATCAATACCGTGTGCTACTCTGCAACTACGTGTATTACTGTACTTTTACTACCGGGTAGTTTAACAGTTTTAACGGTAACACCTCCGCCGTTATTTTCATAAAGTATTTTTGTTGTTTTCTCAATCCGACAATAATTATGTTACGGGGTCTACCAATGATTGTACCATAGTACGGATATTCCCCGACAAAAAGAATATTCCCCGACCAATCGAATATTATGTAACTGCTTGCTTACTTTGCAAAATTTATAAATATTACCCATAACTATAACATTACATCAAATCAACACCATAATATTAAAAAAAAATTCGAGAAAATTAAATCTTTATTCATAAAATTTGGGGTCTCACAGACATCGTTCGTATTAGATCGCAGAACAATGTTTTGGATTATGGAGGAAGAACGTAGTAAGGCTAATCAGTATCTTAGTAGCACATCGTAGTTGTTATTCGATTAATAAATGTTAAATAAATTGTAAATCCCAAGTGTTATGTAACCTATGGGATATGACGATGATGTTGTCATGAAACCTTTGTAGTTCAGGAAAGTAATGTAAATAGCAGTGATGCTATTGTTTTATGTTTTTAAAGAGGTTATGAATAAATAAAAGTTGTTATTTTATTCAAAGTGTTACGTGATTATGTGGTTATTTCTTTTGTGGAGGCAAGTTAAGTAGAAATTACTTAAAAGAGTTGAATAATAACCTAATGAGTGTATTTTTTAAACAGAAAATGCCTCCCAGACATCAACCACCATGACAGTGAACCAACGAAGGATCCGACAATAACGACAATGTTGATGCTAACCCAGTTCAACAATTAGTGACGTTACTGACAGGAGCGTTGCAGAATCAACCACAGAACCAAGGACCAACGTTTAAGGAGTTCAAGGCGATTGGACCACCTAAATTTCGTGGGTCAGTGAATCCAGTCAAGGCACAAACTTAGATTATGGAGATTGAAAAGGTGTTCGATGTTGCTAGGGTAGGAGATGACCAAAAAACTGCTTTCGTAACATTCATGTCGAAAGAATAAGCTAGTTATCGGTGGCAGGACAATAAAACTTGAGAAGGACTCGGGATGATGACATGGGATAGGTTTATGGAGATATTATTTGAGACCTATTTTCCCGAGAGTTCAAAGGGTTAGCTGGAAGTACAGTTTTTGGAACTGAAGCAGGGAATGATGACGGTATCCGAGTATGCCGCTAAATTCAACGAGTTGGCGAGGTTTACGCCTTATTAAGTCAGCACGGATGAACGCAAGGCGAAGAGATTTGAACAGGGACTGAAGCCCTGGTTGTACAGTAAAGTTTCCCAATTCCAGTTGAAAACTTTCGCATCAGTGATGGAGAAAGCAATACTCTTTGAAGGTGGAGGCGAGGAAGTGACAAAGTTCAATCAGGAACAGAAGAAGAAGAAGAAGAAGAAGAAGAAGAAGAAGAAGAAGAAGAAGAATGATGTGGAAATTAAGAATGGAGGTGGTAGTGGTGGAAACAACAACAACAACAACAACAATAACAACAACAACTTGAAGAGGAAGTGGAATGGAAATGTGGGTGCTGAAAACCATCAGGGTAACCCGCAAAATAAGAAGTTTGAAGCATGTGCTACATGCGAAAAGTTTCACAAGGGTGCATGCTTGATGCGAAAATGAGTATGCTTCAATTGTGGCCAGGAGGGTCACATCGCCCCCAAATTGCACTCAACCTAAGAAGAACATGTGCTTCATGTGCGGATCCAAGGATCACTTTGCTCGTGAATGCCCTAAGAAGAAGGATGGAGTGACAACTAGAAGAAATGGAGGTAACAATGGAGGTACAACATCAAACAAACCCACAGCTAGAACCTTCAACATGACTGTAGAAGATGTTGAGCAATCAAAAGATGTCGTGTCAGGTATTATCCCAATCAATCCCTTTGAACATAGAAATTGCGAATAAAGAGATAATCCCTGTTAGATTCATACACAAGAACCATAGGGTGAACATTAAGGAGAATATCTTGATGGTAGATTTGATTTCGATTAGACATGAAAAGTTTGATGTTATTTTGGGAATGGATTGGCTGTTCAAAACTTTCCAACTATTAAATTAAATTAGAATGTTATCTAAAAAATTTAATTCAAAAATATTTACTAATAATAACCACCTCAATAAAATATTTATTAAATTTATTAAACATTTTAAATTATAAATAATAAAATCTTGGATTGTTACATCCTTCCCTCCTTACAAGGATTTTGTCCCTAGAATCATAACTCAAATAATTTATTCGTCCCATTCTTCCCTCCTTACAAAGATTCTGTCCCCAGAATCGAAGACACACATTAAACAAATAACTCAGGGTAGTTCTTCATCATTTCATCTTCGAGTTCCCACGTGGCCTCTTCGACATTGTGGTTTCTCCAAATCACCTTCACAGAAGGTATCACCTTATTCTTGAGCACTTGTTCTTTCTTGTCGACTATTTGGATAGGAACCTCTTCATAAGATAAATCCTTACTGAACTGTAATGGTCCATACTCGATCACATTTTGTAATCGGGTTTATACGGTCGCAACACCGACACATGAAAAACGTTGTGCACATGTTCTAATTTCGGAGGTAAAGCTACCTCATAAGCAACTTCTCCCACTCTTCGTAGTATCTCGAAAGGTCCAATAAAGTTTGGCCTTAGCTTTCCTTTCTTGCCAAAACGAATTTTTCCCTTCCAAGGAGAAACTTTCAGGAAAACAAAATTTCATACGTCGACTTTCTGATCATGTCTGTGTTGAGCATCGTACATCTTCTGTCTATCTTGAGCAACTACCAGTCTTGCTTTGACGAGTTTGATAACTTCAGCGGTCTGTTGTACCAGTTCTGGTCCTAACAGTTGACGTTCACCAATTTAATCCAAGCATAGTGGAGTTCTGCATTTTAATGCTTGTGTGGTAACTATTGTTGTATGTAAATTCTACCAACGGTAGATGATCATCTCAGTTTTTTTTGAAATCCATGATGTACGCTCTAAGCATATCCTCTAACGTCTGGATTGTTCGTTCGCTTTCACCATCAGTTTGCGGATAGTATGATGTACTCATTTTCAATTGTGTTCCAATACATTCTTGTAGCTTTTTCCAGAAGTTTGATGTGAACCTCAGATCTCTGTCTGATACAATTCATATTGAAACTCGATGTCTTGAGACGATCTCCTTGACGTACAGTTTTGCCAGCTGATCAATATTAAATCTAATCTTTACTGACAAAAAGTGTGTTGATTTCGTTAATCTATCCACAATTACCCATATCGCATCGTATCCTTTCTGAGTCGTTGGAAGACCTACCACAAAATCCACTGTGATATACTCCCACTTCCATTCCGGTATTTTCAACGGTTGACATAATCCGCTTGGCCATTGATGTTTTGATTTTACTCTCTGACACTGTAACATTCCAAAATTTTAAAATGTAATATTAAATATTTATTGATTTATATAAGTATTTAATGGATATGTTTATTGTTGAATAAATAATTGTTCAATTTGAGTTGATGTGGTTTAGTTAATTATTTGTTGAATAAATAATTAAGGACCTAAGAAAATTAATTGTTATGAGATTATATACCAATTTTATTTAATAAGTAAGCTAGAGAGCTTATAGTGATTTAAATAAATTATAATATTTTAAATGGGAAATTGTAATTTAAAATATTAGTTGGTCGAATAAAATTATAATTATAAAAGAAATTATAGCTATGTTATTTTAAATTATGTGCTAAAGTAATTTAATAGATTAATATTTTAATTTATTAATTAATTAAATAAAAGTGTGACTAATAACCTTGCTATAAAGGAGTTATTAAAATAAATTAAAGGACTTTAATTTAGTTTTTGCCAAATATATTTTATTGCATAATAAGTCTTTAATCTAATGATGTTTTAGCAAACAAGGTATAAGGATTAATCCATTTGTTTTAGTTAGACTTACCAAACAAGGTGTAAGGATTCAAGAGTTATTTTATTAGCTTAACCAAACAAGCCTTATGGCTTTTGATTTTCAAAATTTTATAACTGATGTCAGTTAAAATCGTATACTTAATATCTATATTATTATTACTATTATACGTTATATGATAATACGTAAACTAGAGTTGGGAGAAGAGAGAAGAAGAAGAACACAAAGAAAAATTGAGAAAACTCTAGAGAGAAAGTGAGTGATTCTAACAGGTTTTTGAAAAAGGAATTGGAGAGAAGAAGCTTGAGAATAACCATCATCTTCTTAATCAAAGGTAGGTGCTTAATCTTTTCTTTAAAAATAGTTTTTTTCTTCTTCCAAAAAGTTTTCTGTGAAATTTTATAAAAGATAAATTGATGGTGTTTATGGATATATGATAAATTATTGATTATAAAATGATTACATGAGTTTATATATATATGATTATAGAGAAACTAGTTCATGTATGTATGTGTTTTGTGAAGAAAATCATATTACAGTGTTTACATGAAAATATATATGAATATGACATAATTTAAAATAGAAATTAAGGTTTAATTAGTTGTTAAATTGATAAATTTGTTATGAAAATTGATAGAGTATGTATAATCATAACTATGATGTTTTGAAATTTCTGTTTTGATTGAAAAACAAAATCACAATGTTGATTTTCATTAAAAATGTCAACAATAGAGTTTTTGCCAAAAACATTGAAATTGGGTGTTGTAAATTTGATGTTTATGTTATTTTATGAGTAGAAACATGTTAGAAGTCTTAACAATAAGTTTATATGAAGTCTATATGTGTATTACATGTTAATTAGTCTATTAGATTCGAGTTGTTGCCGAGCTTGGTCGCCGAGTTCTGGACTCTGGCGCCGCAGCGCCTGCGCCACGCTGCAGCGCCAACCAATGGCCTATGACATGAGCTGTAGCGCCAACTCAGCGCCGCAGCGCGAACCACAGTGTAAACTGTGGCGCTGCAGCGCGAGTTAGCAGAATGTTCTGACAGTTTTTTTTAAGTGTGCAAAGCTTGAAAATAAAGGTTATGTGTTAATAATATGAATGTTAAATGATGATTTCAGTAGTATTAAACTATGAATGAGCATGTATCAAGTGTTAACTAGTATTAACATAGTTTGATTATGTGAATGGGTAATTCAACCTACATGATGTATGTATTGTTTATATAGATATACAATATTGGTAATGATTAACTATGTCAATATGGCATATATATAGGGTATTGATTCAAGTTGTAAGGTTTAGCTTGTGCTAAAGGCAAGTTTTCTAACTCTATTTTTATAATTGAGCAAGTTCAATAACTCAAAACTTCATTGTGCGAGTTTAATTTCATTTGGTACATTATTGTTTTCAAATTCAATTATAATTGTTGTAAGTTGCTACCTCTACACTTTCGTAGAGCTAGATTGCCTATTATTGAGTAAGTCATTGTATCTAGTTGCTCATGACGATACAAGTATCCCAAATCTTATAGTTTAATATTGAGCAAGTTTTCTAATCTATTATCTTGTTAATTCAATTATTGTTTTCAATTCGATAACAATATAATGATGTAAGTTATTTGGAGCAAGTTATTCTTGTATTTAACTTGTGGTTTAGCATTCACAACTATATATGCTATGCATGATTATTATTCATTTCTAATTAACCTTAGCTTAGTGTTGTTCAAGCAAGGTATGCTATAGTTATTCAAATTGTATGCTATTAGATTATTCCTAATGCACGACTTTAGTTTACTATGATTGATTCAATCACGATTATTTTATAGTATAGTGTTATTGGTATTATTCAACTACTCCTTAGTTGATGTTCGTTGAATTCCAAATTACCTTGAAAGCTTATCCAAACCAAACTTACTTTGGTGCGGACTTGTATTCTAAATACTGAGATGAACAACTCTTTTAATAGAGGTTTACGCTTACCGTGGAAATGGTTGTGCACAATACATTGTACGAAGGGTTGATCCCCCTAAGTACGTGGAGTCCTTATAGTCTTGTGACTGTTAAAGTTAAAGTTGAAAGATTACTTATAATTGTGGACATTATTCGTGGTCATTAGACCCTCAGTGAATGTTATAATTTTCAGAAAGTTAATTGAATATATTGTTCAGTTCTATTGAGCCTAATATTGGTAATTGATGTAAAAGTTTAAAATTTTACTTATTGTTATTTCAAGTGGGCCTTGTTTGCTCACTCTTGCCTATAAAATTTCTTACAGCTAAAGTTGAAACTGGTGACATACCTAGCACCAGTAAGGGAAAAGGAAAGATGAACAAATACTGAAGACTTGTAATAGATTTGATAGTTTTATTATCAGACTTTGATTTAAAGATTGTAATGAAGTTTATTTCATTTCCGTATTTGAATGATTGTTGGTAAAGGTTAGATAACCTGGGAGATTTTTATTTAAGTTTAATCCTGTATGGGTAGGTTTTTATTATTCAATTTTATTATAATTGGGTAGTTAAAAATGAATGTTTTGATTAAGTGAACACCAAATCTTGAGGAAATGAAGTACCAGGATTTGGGGGTGTCACAGGTTGGTATCAAAGCTTTAGGTTATGAACCTTAGGTAGGGGAAAAAGCCTTAGGAAGTAACCTTTGAAAAGATAGCGTAGATAACTCTTATCGAGTTTTAAGAAAGAAGTAAAAAACACTTATGTGCTTATGTGTTTATAGTTTATGTACTCGTGACGGTCGAGTAGTAATTATTAATAATTAAAATTTTAAAACTTTGTTGTCAGGATGACTAATGTCGGAGAATCCAGTCAGGCTAGGGAGGAGGAACCTCAAATGCCTATAGAGGAGGAGCCTCACGACATTCGGGTAGTTTGGGAACAACTACTGCCACGGGAGTCAGTCCTGTTGGTCACAATAGTTGAAGATGAAGATGATGACGTGGAAACAGATGAGGAGGATCCCATTGAGTTACCACAGGAGGATGAGGATGATGAGGATGAGGAGGAAAGGATTCCACTTAACTCGATAGCAGGCTGTATATACGATGAGGTGCATGACCGTAACGTGGAACTTCAGGATACAGTTGAGCAGTTGCAGGAGATAGTAGTTGAACAACAGACTGCAATGACACAAAAAAACGGCGAGATCCAGGATCGTGAAGAACGACTGACAAATGTCGAGGAAAAACTAGTACAAACTGAAGGAGAGAAAGAACAACTGATTAAAGTGGTCGCTGAACTGAAGAACAAGCTGAGAGAAGAAGTTGCTAAAAGGGCAAGAGCTGAAGATGCATACGAGGAAGCTTTTCAACGAACCAGATTAGCAGCAAGAGACACGCAATTAATCGAACTCAAGATCGGGTCATGGGATATTCGATTCAGTTCGAGATGCTACCATCATTTGTGTTAGATAGCAGAACAATGTTTCGAGTCATGGAGGAAGAACGTGATAGAGCTAAGAAGTATCTTAATAGAACATTGTAACTGTTGTACGATGAGTGAAAGTTTAAATAAATTGTAAATCCCAAATATTATGCAACCTATGGGATATGACTATGATGTTGTTCTGAAACTTTTGTAGTTCAGGAAAGTAACGTAGATAGCAGTGATGTTATTGTTTTATGTTTTCCAAAAAGGTTTTGAATAAATAAAAGTTTTTACTTTATTCAAAGTGTTATGTGTTATGTGATTATTTCTTTTATGGACACAAGTTAATTAGAAAATACTTAAAGAAGCTGAGTAATAGTCTAATAGATGTTTTGTTTTAATAGAAAATGCCTCCCAGATGTGAGCCACCCCGACAGAGAAATAATGAGAGAACTACCAATAACGACAATGTTGACGGTAATCCCGTTTAACAACTAGTGACACTACTGACAGGAGCATTGCAGAATCAACCACAAAACCATGGTACAACGTTTAAGGATTTCAAGGCGGTTGGACCACCTGAATTCTGTGGGTCTATGAATCTAGTCGAAGCACAGACCTTGATTATGGAGATTGAAAAGTTGTTCGAAGTCGCTAGGGTAGGGGATGATTAGAAGACTGACGAAGTCAGCTCACTTTTTACCAATAAAGATTAGATTCAATCTTGATCAGTTGGCAAGATTATACATTAAAGAGATCGTTTCGGGGCATGGAGTTCCAATATCAATTGTGTTCGATAGAGATCTGCAATTCACGTCAAATTTCTGGAAGAGACTACAAGAATGCATGGGGACACAGTTGCGAATGAGTACGGCTTATCATCCACAAATAGATGGCCAAAGCGAATGAATAATTCAGACATTGGAAGATATTCTGAGAGCATATGTCATGGACTTTAAAGGAAGCTAGGAAGAACAATTATCGTTAGTGGAATTTGCTTACAACAATAGTTATCACGCGAGCATCGGCATGCCACCTTACGAGGCATTGTATGGCAGAAAAGTGCAGAACTCCACTGTGCCAGGATGAAGTCAGTGAACGCCAACTGTTAGGACCAGAACTGGTACAACAAACTACTGACGTTGTTAAACTCATCAGAACAAGATTAGAAGCAGCCCAAGACAGACAGAAAAAAGTATGTTGATCAACATAGACAAGATCGTGCATTCGACGTAGGAACTTTTATATTTTTAAAAGTTTCTTCCTGGAAGGGGAAAATTCATTTCGGTAAAAAGGGAAAGCTAAGCCCGAGGTTTATTGGACCCTTTGAAGTGCTGCGAAGAGTGGGAAAAGTGGCTTACGAGGTAGCTCTACCTCCAAAGTTGGAAAACATTCATAATGTTTTTCAAATTTTGGTGTTACGACCATATAAACCCGACTACAATCATGTGATCGAGTATGAACCGTTACAGTTCGAGAAAGATTTGTCTTATGAAGAGGTTCCTATCCAGATAGTCGACAGGAAAGAACAAGTGCTCAGAAATAAAGTGATACCTTCTGTGAAGATGATATGGAGGAACCACAACGCTGAAGAAGCTACGTGGGAACTCGAAGAGAAATTATTGAAAGAATACCTTGAGTTATTTGTTTAATCTATGTCTTCAATTATGAGGACAGAATCTTTATAAGTAGGGAAGAATGTAACGAATGATTTATTTGAATTGTGATTATAAGGACAGAATCCTTGTAAGGACGGAATGATGTAACATTCCAGAATTTTAAAGTGTAATATTAAATATTTATTGATTTATATAAGTATTTAATGGATATGTTTAATGTTGAATAAATAATTTTTCAATTTGAGTTGTTTATAGTGATACGTCGCATAAAGGACTTGGTTGTATGCTGATGCAAAATGACAAAGTCATTGCGTATGCATCACGACAATTGAAAGATTACGAGAAGGGATACCCGACCCACAACTTAGAGTTAGCTGTAGTTGTTTTTGCTTTGAAAATTTTGAGGCACTATCTTTACGGGGAGAAGTGTGAAATATATACAGACCACAATAGTCTGAATTATATTTTTACACAGAAAGACTTAAATATGCGTCAAAGAAGATGGTTGGAATTAATCAAGGATTACGACTGTGATATTTTATACCATCCGGGCAAGGGAAATGTGGTTGCCGACGCCTTAAGTAGAAAGGGTCGTGAGAAATTAATGATGTTGACTGCTCAGGAGCTAATTGCAGAAATAGAGAAACTATAATTGGAAGTTAAGTATCCTATGGAGATTGATGAAAAGCTATTTTAGATACAATCTTGTACAACTCTACTAGATAAAGTAAAGGAGGCTCAGCTTCAGGACGAAGAATGCAAACATGTGTTAAAGAAGATATCTGAAGGAACTGAACCGAGGTTCAAGATGGATAAGGAAGGAATACTTAGATTTGAGAGCAGAACTTGGGTACCGCCAGTACTAGAGATTAAGGAAGACATTTTGAGTGAGGCTCATAGCTCGCGATATTCAATTCGCCCTGGTAGTACCAAGATGTATTGTAACATTCCAGAATTTTAAAGTGTAATATTAAATATTTATTGATTTATATAAGTATTTAATGGATATGTTTATTGTTGAATAAATAATTGTTCAATTTGAGTTGATGTGGTTTAGTTACTTATTTGTTGAATAAATAATTAAGGAGCTAAGAAAATTAATTGTGATGAGATTATATACCAATTTAATTTAATAAGTAAGCTAGAGAGCTTATAGTAATTTGAATAAATTATAATATTTTAAATGGAAAATTGTAATTTAAAATATTTGTTGGTCGAATAAAATTACAATTATAAAAGAAATTATAGTTATGTGATATTAAATTATGTGCTAAAGTAATTTAATAGATTAAAGTTTTAATTGATTAATTAATTAAATAAAAGTGTGACTAATAAACTTGCTATAAAGGAGTTATTAAAATAAATTAAAGGAATTTAATTTAGTTTTTGTCAAACATGTCTTATTGCATAATAAGTCATTAATCTAATGATGTTTTAGCAAACAAGGTATAAGGATTAATCCATTTATTTTAGTTAGACTTACCAAACAGGGTGTAAGGATTAAAGAGTTATTTTATTTGCTTAACCAAACAAACCTTATGGCTTTTAATTTATAAAATTTTATAACTGATGTCATGTGACGCCCCCAAAATTAGGTATACATCACCCATCTTGAGTCGCCAGATACATGGTACAGAATTCAAATACAACTTACTAATACCACTGTCGTGTACAATACGACAAAATATAACTGTGAGTTTGAATACAATTATTGTCTACTAGAGATTATACAAACTCAAAAGGAGTCCTCATTACAATTATTATCACACTATTTCACAAAATAGTGAGGACTACTAATGCTATCTTCTGGACCATTACTCCGTTCCCCGACTCGTCCCAGTTATATTCTCATTTCCTGAAGAGAACAGTGAAAGAAAGGGTGAGCTCAACTAGCCCAGTAAGAAATATTATGACTAAGAAAATGCAGAATAAATTATCATTAGCCTTCAACAGTGTTAAACTGATAAAATATAATAAACATCAAGTTTAACTGCAGCAGAACCAGTAATCCATTAAAAGAGTCAAGTAGAAAATAAAATCTACTATCTTTTATGATTTAAAAGGTTTTTCATCACTGTTATAGCTGAGACTCAGCTTAATAAATATTCCACATCATCGAATCACCCCTGCACTACGGCCAAGGATATTCTTTAGTATCACGATCACAATTATTCATGCACTACGGCCAAGAATATTTGTGTATTCATTAATAGTCATGATCATGCCAACAACTGTCCATCAATGCACTACGGCAAATGAGACTTTTACCACATCATTTGTAACATTACGGTCATGATTACACCGAATAATCCCTGGTCATAATCATACCAAGTCCATCTATGCACTACAGGCCACAGATGACTTTCAAAAATATAAATAAGAGGATGATGACAATGATATATGAATTCAATAAAACAAGTTCAAGAATTATTTTATCCCGGAATTATTAACGTCCAAATTGTCAACAAGATACTGTTTTGTGGTGTAAAATTCAAGAATGCTCAAAAAAATATTTCCATGAAAAGATACTGGATGAAGCGCAAATATCAAGGATATTCCACTAATTTCATGGAGTATAGAAGTCAAAGTTTTATCCAACTGAGTAATACCGAATACAATAACAAAAGATATCACCATGCATGCGATAGAGACCGCACAAACAGGTTATTCCCACAGAATAATAATAACGGAACTAGGTTAGGTGAAATTCACACTGATAGGATGTTCCAACAGAATAATAAATGCGGAATAATAAATGATGGAACCAGGTCCGGCGTATAGCACATACAGGATATTCCGACAGAATAATAAAGACGGAATAATAAAAATGGAACCAGGTCTGGTGTAAAACACACAGACAGGATGTTCCAACAGAATAATAGAAGAATGTCACCAAGTATAGGGTAAACCGCGTATACATGTTATTCCAACAAAATAATAAGCAATGGAATAACAACAGTTCTCTTCATGAATAAGAAAGAATAACACCCCTTACGGGTACAACAAATAATATTCCCTACCTTAGAAGAACTGAATATTGGAAAAGTGAAGTAGCAGAATACTTTTCTTCTTTCTCTCTAGAGTTTCAGTGAATTCGTAAGAAATAATGAAGGAATGAGCTTTCTATTTATAGAAAAACGGAGGGTGACTCTTGGTCTTAACGAAGGGTCAAAATGACTCTTGGTAATATTGAAGAGACAAATACTATTTGTGAAGGGGTAATTAACCCTTGGAACACCGAAGAGGCAGTTAACTCTTGGTAATATTGAAGGGACAACTACTATTGACGAAGGTAACTACTATTGACGAAGGTAATTACTATTGACGAAGGTAATTATTATTTACGAAAGAGACTCTTAGATGACGACATATGGCCCCCCATAAATAATTAAACTTATCACCAACGTCTCATAATAGACTCTTTATATACATCAAGGATTGAATAAAAATTACCAGAAATCATTTTATTTTTTAATCAACACATAATTAATCTTTCAACAATTATTAATCATTATAACTTGTCGTCTCATTTATTGTTTAAATAATATAACATATTATACAGATGATACTGTGACAATAATTGAATCAATAATATAAGAGATATGATGCAGCAATTACTGTAGCAATAATTGAGTATAGCTGAGTGACTTCTCACGTAAGCATCAATAATCAATACCGTTTGCTACTATGCAACCACACGTATTACTGTACTTTTACTACCGAGTAATTCAACCGTTTTAACGGTAACACCTCCGCCGTTATTTTCATAAAGTATTTTTGTCGTTTTCTCAATCCGACAATAATTCAGTTGTGGGGTCCACCAATGATTGTGTCGTCGTACGAATATTCCCCAACAAAAAGAATATTCCCCGACCAAACGAATATTTTATAACAACTTGCGTACTTTGCAACATTTATAAATATTACCCACAACTATAATATTATATCAAATCCACACCATAATTTTCAAAAATATAATTCGAGAAAATTAAATATTTATTAATAAAATCTGGGGTCTCATAATCTCCCCTCCTTATGAAATTTCGCCCTCGAAATTTACGTACGTACCTGGTATGCCGAACATGTGAGGATACCTTGACTTCACTTCAAATTCTAACTCTTGAGGTATAACCTTTGAGCGTCGAATATGATCCTTCTTATCCAAGATGTTAACACATATCTCCTCATACGTTAAATCTTCTACTATCTTGTCCGATTTTAAATTAATAATGTGGTTCGGGTCGTCCACATATTTATGTAACATCGATACGAAAAAAAAAATGTTCTGAACACGCAACATATTTGGCGGTAAAATGAGTCTATAAGCCACAATTCCTACTTGATCAAGGATTTCAAATGGGCCAATAAAATTGAGCGTTTAGACTTCCTCTATCCGTCAATTCTTGCTTCTAGAATAACGCCCTCTTGAACCTTCTTAATTCTTCACATTCATCAGCTCTGAGTGTGTAGCTTGAGCGGCTTTAACTTTATCGATTAAAGTCGATTCTACTCGTATATTCGTTATCTTCACGTGAGTTCGTATATTCGCACTTGTAAACGTATACGATCTTCTACTCACACGTCAGCTACCATGTTCGCTTTCCCACGATAATATTGCATGGTACGATCGTAATCTTCAACAGCTTGAGCCAACATCTTTGGTACGTTATACGTTCGTTTTAGGTGAAGAAAATATTTGAGGGTTTATGAAATAGGTTTTGTACTGGGGTCAAAAAAAAATTGATTTCACGCTCTAGGGGTAAGCTAAGAAGTCTTCAAGAATACGTCAGAAAATTTATTAACACTAGAAATATCATTCAAAATTGTGACCCTCATCCAAGACTTGTATAACACTTCACATTGATACCTATCAACTTGTCATCGTCATTCACGACGTCTCCTACGGAAAGTCTGTCTTCGGTGCATTCCACATAAGGAAGTCAACAATGAAAGGACAGGGGCTCTTTATTTATGGCTTGAAATGACAATGATTGACTTTAGTGGTTTGGTTGCTTGAATTCGCATAACAGGTTTGTTAGGAATATGAAAGTTAACAACCTTACGAAAAGCATGATGAGTAGTTAACCAATCGATTTCTAAAATCGCATCAAAGGCAAGTATTTTCAAAGAGATAAGATTGACAGGTAACGTGAAAGTGTCGATTTGAATCAAACAAGATTTATAAATAGTGGAGGTAACGAAAGTTTCTCGGAGTTAACTTCAAACATTGAACACAACTAGGTGAAATAAAAGAGTGAGTAGAATCGGTATCTAACATGGTATAGACTTCGCAAGAGTTTATGACTAACATACCCGTGATAATTTTATTCAGGTTCCTCGTCACGGAAAAAAATGCTCTCTCTTAAACTACCGGCTTTGGCTTACCTGGGACATCCTTTGGTGCCTCCATCCTAGCTGAACTTGTCTTCGGTGAACAACAAAATTGGGCTAGGTGACCTTCTCTTCCATAATTATAGCATGCTTTGGACGGCATCATACAATTTGGACTGATGTGTCCCTCCCCTCCGCATTTGAAACATATGATAGGTGGTCGTTCTCCTTCCTTAACGACAGGTGCTGGTGCTGACGTCTTTCCATCATTGTTGAATCTTCTCTTCTTGAAATGTCCATTCTTATTGTTTTGGCCCTGATTACCACCGAAGTGGTTACCATTTTTGGCCTATTGATTCCCTTCACGCTTGTTGTCACCGCTTCGATGACCACTCTCGCTGGTATTATAATTTTGCCAACTGCTCTCTTTTAGTTGCGTTGACTCGTTATCGCGCTCCACTAACTGAGCCTTATTTACAACATCTGAATATAAACACAATTTATGAGAAATAAGATGTTGACGTATCTCCGGCTTTAAACCTCTTAAAAACATTCGCGCCATTCTCTCTTCATTATCCACCAAGTGGGACGCAAACCGGGATAACTCCGCAAATTTTGCCTCGTATTGCGACACGGTCATATTGTTTTGTTCTAACTTGATAAATTCCACCTCCTTCATGTGGCGAATACTTTCGGGAAAGTATTTGTCGTTGAACAGCTCCGAGAACTTCTCCCAAGATATCTTCAGTACAGCAGGTTGAGTACGTTTTACCGATTCCCACTAGTAATCTGCCTCTCCGTACAACATAAAGGCGGCAAAGGGAACCTTTTTCTCCTCGGAGCATCCCAAGACATCAAATATCTTGGTAATCTGCTTTATCCATGTTTCCGCCATAAGTGGTTTTGGCTCTCCCTTAAACTCCGGTGGTCCCAGCTCCTTGAACTGTTTAGCGGTGACCGCCAGAGAGTTTCCCGTATTTCCATCTACGTTTTGGACAGGAGTCACTCTCGCTTGTTGTTGCATGAATTGCATAAAGCCTCTGAACATTTGATCATTCATCATTTGGTCATTGTTGTTGTTTGCATGAGGATTGTCGCCTTCTTGATGCACATTATCCTGATTATTGATATGTGGTGAATCAACAATCGCATGTGCTCCATTACTATTCTCAACATTCTCAGATGTCATTTTCAAATACTGCCACAAAACAAAAGGTTAATTGACATGTAACATATTATCCCTATATTCTGACTGACCAATAAAATAGCACATAAACTTAGGTAGGTCATACTAGCGAAGGAATTCCCCGTCTCTCCCCTCCTAGTTCTAGTCTCACATCTTAGCCAGGGATCATATCCCTAAGCTCTGATACCAACTGAGACGCCCCCAAAATTAGGTATACATCACCCATCTTGAGTCGCCAGATACATGGTACAGAATTCAAATACAACTTACTAATACCACTGTCGTGTACAATACGACAAAATATAACTGTGAGTTTAAATACAATTATTGTCTACTAGAGATTATACAAACTCAAAAGGAGTCCTCATTACAATTATTATCACACTATTTCACAAAATAGTGAGGACTACTAATGCTATCCTCTGGACCATTACTCCGTTCCCCGACTATTCCCAACTATATTCTCATTTCCTGAAGAGAACAGTGAAAGAAAGGGTGAGCTCAACTAGCCCAGTAAAAAAATATTATGACTAAGATAATGCAGAATAAATTATCATTAGCCTTCAACAGTGTTAAACTGATAAAATATAATAAACATCAAGTTTAATTGCAGCGGAACCAACAATCCATTAAAAGAGTCAAGTAGAAAATAAAATCTACTATCTTTTATGATTTAAAAGGTTTTTCATCACTGTTATAGCTGAGACTCAGCTTAATAAATATTTCACATCATCGAATCACCCCTGCACTACGGCCAAGGATATTCTTTAGTATCACGACCACAATTATTCATGCACTACGGCCAAGAATATTTGTGTATTCATTAATGGTCATGATCATGCCAACAACTATCCATCAATGCACTACGGCAAATGAGACTTTTACCACATCATTTGTAACATTATGGTCATGATTACACCGAATAATCCCTGGTCATAATCATACCAAGTCCATCTATGCACTACAGGCCACAGATGACTTTCAAAAATATAAATAAGAGGATGATGACAATGATATAAGAATTCAATAAAACAAGTTCAATAATTATTTTATCCAGGAATTATTAAAGTCCAATTTGTCAACACGATACTGTTTTGTGGTGTAAAATTCAAGAATGCTCAGAAGAATATTTCCATGAAAAGATACTGGATGAAGCGCAAATATCAAGGATATTCCACTAATTTCAAGGAGTATAGAATTCAAAGTTTTATCCAATTGAGTAATACCGAATACAATAACAAAAGATATCACCATGCATGCGATAGAGACCGCACAAACAGGTTATTCCCGCAGAATAATAATAACGGAACCAGGTCAGGTGAAATTCACACCGACAGGATGTTCCAACAAAATAATAAATGCGGAATAATAAATGATGGAACCAGGTCCGACGTATAGCACAGACAGGATATTCCGACAGAATAATAAAGACGGAATAATAAAAATGGAACCAGGTCCGGTGTAAAACACACAGACAGGATGTTCCAACAGAATAATAGAAGAATGTCACCAAGTATAGGGTAAACCGCGTATACAGGTTATTCCAACAGAATAATAAGCAATGGAATAACAACAGTTCTCTTCATGAATAAGAAAGAATAACACCCCTTACGGGTACAACAAATAATATTCCCTACCTTAGAAGAACTGAATATTGGAAAAGTGAAGTAGCAGAATACTTTTCTTCTTTCTCTCTAGAGTTTCAGTGAATTCGTAAGAAATAATGAAGGAATGAGCTTTCTATTTATAGAAAAACTGAGGGTGGCTCTTGGTCTTAACGAAGGGTCAAAATGACTCTTGGTAATATTGAAGAGACAACTACTATTTGTGAAGGGGTAATTAACCCTTGGAACACCGAAGAGGCAGTTAACTCTTGGTAATATTGAAGGGACAACTACTATTGACGAATGTAACTACTATTGACGAAGGTAATTACTATTAACGAAGGTAATTACTATTGACGAAGGTAATTACTATTTACGAAAGAGACTCTTAGATGACGTCATATAGCCCCCCCATAAATAATTAAACTTATCACCAACGTCTCATAATAGACTCTTTATATACATCAAGGATTGAATAAAAATTACCAGAAATCATTTTATTTTTTAATCAACACATAATTAATCTTTCAACAATTATTAATCATTATAACTTGTCGTCTCAATTATTGTTTAAATAATATAACATATTATACAGATGATACTGTGACAATAATTGAATCAATAATATAAGAGATATGATGCAGCAATTACTGTAGAAATAATTGAGTATAGCTGAGTAACTTCTCACGTAAACATCAATAATCAATACCGTGTGCTACTATGCAACCACGTGTATTACTGTACTTTTACTACCGAGTAATTCAACAGTTTTAACGGTAACACCTCCGCCGTTATTTTCATAAAGTATTTTTGTCGTTTTCTCAATCCGACAATAATTCAGTTGTGGGGTCCACCAATGATTGTGCCGTCGTACGAATATTCCCCGACAAAAAGAATATTCCCCGACCAAATGAATATTTTATAACAACTTGCGTACTTTGCAATATTTATAAATATTACCCACAACTATAATATTATATCAAATCCACACCATAATTTTCAAAAATATAATTCGAGAAAATTAAATATTTATTCATAAAATATGGGGTCTCACATGTCAGTTAAAATCCTATACTTAATATCTATACTATTATTATTATACGTTATATGATAATACGTAAACTAGAGTTGGGAGAAAAAAGAAAAAGAAGAAGAACACAGAGAAAAATTGAGAAAACTCTAGAGAGAAAGTGAGTGATTCTAACAGGTTTTTGATAAAGGAATTGGAAAGAAGAAGCTTGAGAATAACCATCATCTTCTTAATCAAAGGTAGGAGCATAATCTTTTCTTTAATAAGTTAGTTTTCTTCTTCTTCCAAAAAGTTCTCTATGAAATTTAATAAAAGATAAATTGATAATGTTTATGGTTATATGATAAATTATTGATTATAAAATGATTACATGAGTTTTTATATATGATTATAGAGAACTAGTTCATGTATGTATGTGTTTTGTGAAGAAAATCATATTATAGTGTTTACATGAAAATATATATGAATATGGCTTAATTTAAAATAGATATTAAGATTTAATTAGTTGTTAAATTGATTATGGAAATTGATAGAGTATGTATAATCATAACGATGATGTTTTGAAATTTCTGTTTTGATTTAAAAACAAAATCATAGTGTTGATTTTCATTAAAAATGTCAACAATGGAGTTTTTGCCAAAAAAACATTGAAATTGGGTGTTGTAAATTTGATGTTTATGTTATTTTATGAGTAGAAACATGTTAGAAGTCTTCCCAATATGTTTTTATGAAGTCTATATGTGTATTACATGTTAATCAGTCTACTAGATTCGAGCTTTTAGGCTAATTTGGCTTTTGTTCATGCTGTTGCCGAGCTTGATCGCCGAGTTATGGACTCTGGCACCGCAGCGCGCCCCAGCAGTACAAATCTCACGCCGCAGCACCGGCGCCATGCTGCAGCGCCAACCAATGGCCTGTGACCCGAGCCGCAGCGCCAACTCAGCGCCGCAGCACGAACCACAATGTAAACTGTGGCGCCGCAACGCGAGTTAGCAGAATGTTCTGACAGTTTTGTCTAAGTGTGCAAAGCTTGAAAATAAAGGTTATGTGTTAATAATATGAATGCTAAATGATGATTTCAGTAGTATTAAACTATGAATGAGAATGTATCAAGTGTTAACTAGTATTAACATAGTTTGATTATGTGAATGGGTAATTCAACCTACATGATGTATGTATTGTTTATATAGATATACAATGTTGGTAATGACTAACTATGTCAATATGGCATATGTATAGGGTATTGATTCAAGTTATAAGGTTTAGCTTGTGCTAAAGGCAAGTTTTCTAACCCTATTTTTATAATTGAGCAAGTTCTCTAACTCAAAACTTCATTGTGCGAGTTTAATTTCATTTGGTACATTATTATTTTCAAATTCAATTACAATTGTTGTAAGTTGCTACCTCTACACTTTCGTAGAGCTAGATTGCCTATTATTGAGTAAGTCATTGTATCTAGTTGCTCATGACGATACAAGTATCCCAAATCTTATAGTTTAATCTTGAGCAAGTTTTCTAATCTATTATCTTGTTAATTCAATTACTGTTTTCAATTCGATTACTGTGACGAACGAGATTTTTGTAAATTAAGTTTAATATTTATTGAATTAAATAAATATTTTTCGATAATTTAATTATTAGATTTAATAATTAATTGATGCAATTGTGGTAGATTATTTTAATTATATGTGTTACATTTATTAAATTAATGTAGAGAATAATTATTATTCATATATGTAATTATGTGAGCTTATCGAATTAAATGAAATATTTAGTTAAGCATGATGTTATTTAATTAATTTAATTATTAATTCGAGAGTTAATAATTTGACATTATTTATTAATGAGAAAATTTATTATGTGACTGTGAATTTATGAGAAATTATTATATTTTATTTAAAATAAGTAAGATATTGATTTATTTTATGAAAGAGTGTGACATTAATTAAACTACATGATAAAGCTTTATTAAATTAAATGGTTTTTAAATCTATTTTTCTAGCCAAACAAGGCCCTATGGGGAGTTGGAGCAGTTACCCATTATTGGGTTAACTGACTACTCAGTGCGTCAGTTCTCTTATTATATCATATGTCTTCTTTATTGTTTTTTTTATTAAGTCTAAGAAATATTCACAGAGAGAGTTTGAGAACTTTGAGAGAGATTGTGAATACTGTAATTAAAGGAGAAGAAGTGTGAGAAATTGGGAATTGTTGTCACCCTGTGTAATCTAAGCAGAGTATTCAAGGGTAATCCCTTCTTCCCAAATTTTAAAGTTACGTCATTTAGTTTTTATAAAAATGGCTTTCATATATTCTGTAAATCTCTGTGAATTGGGAAATGATGATTGTTATAAGAATATGTGTAATAATTCGAGTAGTATAGCAGGTTTACTATGTAGACCATATCATCTGTTTCATTAAAATACATGTCGTATATGTTTTTCAAAATTACAGAGTATGGGTTTTGGCCTTATGGCCCTATAAGTGGTATTTAATGCGTTGATCATATATTATCCCTAAATTTTACACTCGTATATTATTATACATATTGATACGAAGAGACTAAACTTTAAACGTACGGATTCGGTGTTATAACGAATTCGTAGTATCAATTTTCATGTTTTATTTTCAAAACCTTCAAGAACATCAAGAACAGTGGAAGTAAATGTGATGATTTTGCAAATTATGTGTTGTAACTTGTTAAAAATCATGATAGATAGGTTAAGTAATGATTATATATGTATTGCAATGATTGGGTAAATCTAAATTCGTGTAAAAATAACTAATTGGAAGTTATGACCATATTCATGTATAATTTTACTTGTGATTGATTTTTGGCCTAATTTGGCCTTGTTATGTTCGCGAACTGCCGAACTGCAGAACTTCATAAACTGAGCCTGGGTAACCCCGCCCCTGGCGGGCGTTACCAAACTAAATTACCCCGTCCCGATGGTCAAAATAAAATAAATAAATAAAAATAAAAAATAAAAATAAATATTAGATGAAAATTATTATTAAAATATTTATAAAATAAATTAAATATTTTAATTGAGATATTTATGGAATAAAATAAATATTCGATGAAAATTATTAATAAAATATTTATAAAATAAATTAAATACTTTAATTGAGATATTAATGAAATAAAATAAATATTCGATGAAAATTATTATGAAATAATTTATTCGAGTGTAATAATAGTAAGAGAATGAAAATATTCTAATTTAATTAAGTAATTAAATTAGAAGGGTAATGATTTTTTAAATAAAGTGGAGTTTATATTAAATAATTAAGTGAAAATGTAACCAATGAATGTCGTGAATACATATGGTATGTGTGTAGGATTTGTGGTGAACGGAAGTAGTAATCGTTTAGCCTACGCACAAGGCAAGTTTCCTAACCCTACTTGTCATTATTGTTCATGTTATTAGTTACCTCGAGTAAATTATCGTTACAATTATTCAAGTTCAATTGTTATATTAAAGATTTATTATCTTTTCAAAACATGATTCAGTTATACAATAATTGTTCTATTGTATGCTTCTTGAGATTATTATTCAAATCGAATATCATTATTGTTGAACCTTATTAGACTAGTGAACTTTATTGATTCAACTAGTCCTTAGTTGATGAACGTTCTAAATTTCAGAACCCTTATTGAATTATCCAAACCAAACTTACTTTGGTGCGGACTCGAATGTCAAATTGAGATGAACAACTCTGCAAAGGGATTTACTTATGCGTTAACGTTAAGATATTGTGCACAGTATGGTACTAAGGGTTGATCCCCCTAAGTACGAGTAGTAAGGTCCATAGTCTTATGACTGTTAAAGGTTTCAAGTATAACCCTTAATAACCTAGGACATAGTTCAAGGTCTTATGACCCTCAGAATTCTTTTGATTCTTGTTATTCATTCTTGATTCAAAAGTTAAGCTTTTATTCAGGTGATTTTCATTTACTCGCATGTTATTATACTGTTATATCATTATTATACTTGTGGGAAATAGCGCTCACTCTTGCTTAATAATAACATTGCAGTTAAGAAAGATAGAACAGATGAACCTTCCACTAGTAAAGGCAAGGGCAAAGTTAGCAAGTGATGAAGACATGTTATTTTTATTAGATGATGTATTTATGTTTAAGGCTCGAGTTAATGATGTTGTTTAAGACTTATTTAATTATGATTTCGCATAGATGTTTAAGGTTAGTTTAACCTGGGATTATATTATTATTATTCAGATGTTGTAACCCTTAAGGGGAAGGTTTTTATTATATCGATTGCATGGCTTGCATTTATTATGGGTAGATAGATAGATGATATTTGTACAGTGAACACCAAATCCTGTGAAATTGAAGTACCCGGATTTGGGGGTGTCACAAGTTGGTATCAAAGCTGTAGGTTATGAACCTTAGGTGGGGGAACAACCTTAGGTAGTAGCCTTATAGAAGAAGATAAAAATGGAAAACTCTTATCGAGTTCTAGGAAATGAATTTATATAATTCATTAAAGATAATAAAAGACTTTATGTGCTTATGTGTTAAATTAGGTGCTCACTAGTACGACTTAGTAACTAAAATTCGAAATTTTTATTGTCAGGATGTCTGATGTTGGAAGAACTAGTCGAGCAGGGGAGGAGGAACCTCGAGTACCTATAGTACCGACAGAGGAGGAGCCCAGAGACATACATGTCGTTAGGGAAAAGTTAGTTCAGAGGGAGTCATCTCCATTGATCACCGTTGTTGGTCAGGAGCATGAACCTGAGACTGATCCTGAGGAGAATCCTAAGGAGGAGTTTAACGAGGAAGAGGAAGAAGAGGAGTTACAATGGTACACCGTTGATGCTGAGATGTATGACACATTATACGACCGTAACATGGAGTTACGAGATGAGGTGTAGGATCTGACTGAGCGAGCTACTATTCAGCAGATTAATGTAAAGGAGAAAGAGAGGGAGATTTTGACTCTTCACTCACGACTGGGAAATATAGAATGGGATTTGGTCCATGAGAAAGGTCAAACCAAAGATAAGACCGCAGATATAGAAAAGTTGAAGAAGGATCTGAAAGAGAGTTCAGAGAGGCTTGCCAAAGCAGAGGACGGCTGGGTAAGAGAGTCACATCGTGCTGATCTTGCGGAAGAAGACGATCGTGGAAAGAAGGCGCAGCTTGGAGAGACATACTCTACACTTAATCATGCAATGGATGAGGCCCAAGATCGAGTTTTGAGGTACCCCATCCAGTTTGAAGGACTTCCATCGTACATGCTTGATCGTAGGACGATGTCTCGTATCATGGATGAGGAGCGTGGCAAGGCTATTCATCACCTTGACAGACAGTGATAGAATTTGTTTAATTATGTGAAATACTTAATTAGTTTTTATATGTAAATTCCAATTTGTTTATGAACGAAGGAATATTTTAATATTTAAATCCTGTGGATTCTATATCTCAGGATGGTGGATGTAAATAGCAGTTATGCTATCGTTTGATGTAAAACTTTTAGTTTGAATTAAATATATTAAGTTGTTTGAGATGATGTGTTAAATGATTATATTAAATTATTGAGTTAAGTCTTAACTATTTAGAGAATTTAATAGAGATTTAATAAGCATATATTATTCTTAACAGAAATATGCCGCTTAGAAGAAGACAACCACATCAACCAACTAAGGAAGAGTCAACAAATAACAACAATGCCAATGCTAATCCTGTTTAGCAGTTGGTTAACTTGCTAGCTGGAGCAATGAATAATCAACCTCAAGCTCCACCAAATACTACGTTTAAAGATTTTAATGCGGTGGGACCGCCAGAATTTAAAGGTTCAATGAACCCAATCGAGGCTCAAACGTGGGTTATGGAAATGGAGAAGGTCTTCGACGTTGGTAGGGTTAGAGAAGACCAAAGGAACTCTTTTGCAATGTTTATGCTGAAGTCTAAGGCTAGCTACTGGTGGCAAGCAAACAAAGTGCTAGGAGGTGAAGGTGTAATTACGTGGGAGAGATTTAAAGAGATGTTTTTCGAAATGTATTTCCCAACTTGTTCAGAGAACCAGATGGAGGTTCAATTTCTAGATTTCAAGAAGGGAAATATGAGTGTGCCTGACTATGCAGCTAAATTCAACGAGTTGGCAAGGTTCGCCCCGTATCAAGTTCATACGAATGAGAGGAAGGCGAGACGGTTTGAGCAACGACTAAAGACTTGGGTGTACAACAAGGTATCAATGTTTCAACTAAACACGTTTGCTGGAGTACTGGAAAAGGCCATCCTCACTGAAGGTGGGAGTGATGCGGTGACCAAGTACAATCAAGATCAGAAGAAGAAGAAGAATGAAGGTGAAATTAATAACAAGGCCTGTGGAAGTGGCACAGGAGGTGGAAATTTCAATCAGAAGAAAAGGTGGAACGATTGCTCATCATCGGGAAATCAGCAAGGTAGTCAAAAGAAAAGAATCGAAGTATGTCCGACCTGCGGAAAAGCCCATCTGGGAGTTTTTATGAAAGGAAAAAGAGTGTGCTACAATTATGGTCAGAAAGGCCACATAGCACCAAACTGTCCAAACCCAAAGAAGGGTGCTTGTTTTACTTGTGGTTCGAAGGAACATGTGGTAACAGATTGTCCCAAGAAGGGATCGGGAGGGTCAGGATCAGGGGGAATCCGGGGAAACAACAGTGGAAATGCCTTAACCATCACTGGACCTACCGCAACAAACCGACCGACCGCCGTGACTTTCAATATGATGGTACAAGATGCAGTTAAATCCCGTGATGTGGTGTCAGGTATCATTCCAATCAATAAAATTTATGCTTATGTTTTATTTGATTCAGGTGCTACTTGTTCCTTTATATCCGATGATTTTGCCAAGAATTTAGATTTGCCTAAGAATGAATTGGATTACCCCATGAACATAAAAACTTTGAATAGAGAAATAATCCTTGTTAAGTACGTACATAAGAACTGTAGAGTGGATATTAAGGGTAATATCATGAATGTAGATCTTATACCAATTCGACTTGGGGAATTTGATGTTTATTTTGGGAATGGATTGGTTATTCAATTACAGGGCTGTAATTGATTGCCAAAAGAAGCGTATTAACCTTATGACTCCGTCAAAGGTTGTATTTTATGGTAGCAAGTCGTCTAGACAAGCGAGTTATATGACGATGATGCAGGCCAGGAAGTTATTAAGATAAGGCTGTGTAGGATACTTAGTTTACATAGTTGACAGTCGAAAAGAGAATCTGAAGGTAGAAGAAATACCGATTGTGAGGGACTTTATCGACTTATTTGCAGACGATTTGCTAGGACTTCCACCAGATAGAGAGGTAGATTTCGTGATCGATTTGGCACCCGAAACTGTTCCAATATCGAAGGCACCATACCGAATGGCAGCAGTAGAGATGAAGGAATTAATGGTACAACTACAAGAATTATTGGACAAGAAGTACATTCAACCGAGCGTATTGCCATGGGGAGCGCCGGTGCTATTTGTGAAAAAGAAGGACGGATCGATGCGGCTCTGCATTGACTATAGAGAACTGAATAATGTCACGATTAAGAACAGATATCCATTACCGAGGATCAACGACCTGTTTGATCAATTGAAGGGAGCGAGATACTTTTCCAAGATAGACTTGAGAAGCGATTATCATCAATTGAAGGTGAAACCAGAGGATGTACCGAAGACAGCGTTTAGAACGCGATATGGTCACTACAAATTTTTAGTAATATTATTTGGTCTTACGAATGCTCCTGCAACATTTATGGGACTAATGAATGGTGTATTCAATCCATTTTTGGACAAGTTCGTTGTGGTATTTATAGATGACATTTTGGTATATTCCAAAACCAAAGAAGAACACGAAGAACATTTGAGGTTAACATTGGAAGTATTGAGAAGAGAGAAGTTGTATGCTAAGTTTTCTAAATGCAAATTCTTGATTGAACGAGTACAATTTCTTGGGCATGTGATCGATAAAAATGGAATTTTGGTACATCCCTCCAAAGTCGAAGCCGTGATTAACTGGGATCAGCCGAGGACGCCGTCGAAAGTAAGAAGTTTTCTTGGATTGGCAGGTTATTATAGAAGGTTCATACAAGACTTTTCTAAGATTGCCACTCCATTAACAAATTTAACTCGTAAAGCTGTTAAATTTGTTTGGACGGAGAAGTGTGAGGAAAGCTTTCAAGAATTGAAGAAGAGGTTGAGTATAACACCTGTGTTGTCTCTTCCGAACGATACAAGAAATTTTATTGTTTATAGTGATGTGTCGCATAAACGAATTGGTTGTGTACTGATGTAAAACGACAAAGTCATTGCGTATGCGTCACGACAATTGAAGGATTACGAGAAGGGATATCTGACCCATGACTTAGAGTTAGCTGCAGTTGTCTTTGCTTTGAAAATTTGGAGGCACTATCTCTACAGGGAGAAGTATGAAATATACATGGACCACAAGAGTCTGAAATATATTTTCACGCAGAAAGATTTGAATATGCGTCAAAGAAGATGCTTTGAATTAATTAAGGATTACGACTGTGCGATTTTATACCATCCGGATAAAGCAAATGTGGTTGCTGACACCTTAAGTAGAAAGGGTCGTGAGAAATTGACGATGTTAACTGCTCAGGAGGAGCTAATCACAGAAATGGAGATACTAGAATTGGAAATGAAGTATCCAATGGAGATTGATGAGAAGCTATTTCAGATGCAATCTAGTACAACTCTACTAGATAAAGTGAAGGAGTCTCAACTTCAGGATGATGAATGCAAAAAGGTGACAAAGAAGATACCTGAAGGATCTGAACCAAGATTTAAGATTGATAATGAGGGAATACTAAGATTTGAAAGTAGAATTTGGGTTCCGCCAATACAAGAGATTAAGGAAGAAATTTTAAGCGAGGCTCGTAGTTCAAGATATTCGATTCACTCTGGTAGTACCAAGATGTACCAAGATCTTAGACAACATTTCTGGTGGCCGAATTTAAAACGCGATGTTGCTGAATGTATTGCCAAGTGTCTTACATGTCAGAAAGTTAAAGAGGAACATCAGAGACTGAGTGGATTGCTACAACCGTTAGAAATCCGAGAATAGAAATGGGAACATATTACAATGGACTTCGTGGTTGGCCTTCCGACGACTCAGAAAGGCTACGACGCAGTATGGGTTATCGTTGACCGACTGATGAAATCCATACACTTCCTTCCGATCAAAATTAGATTCAACTTAAATCAGTTGGCGAGGCTATACATAAAAGAGATTGTTTTGAGGCACGAAGTTTTGATATCAATTATTTTAGATAGGGATCCGCGCTTCACATCAAATTTCTGAAAACGTCTTCAAGAATGCGTGGGTACGCAATTGCGAATGGGTACAACTTACCACCCTCAAACAGACGGACATAGCGAACAAACAATTCAAACGTTAGAAGATATGCTAAGAGCCTGTGTGAATGACTTCAAAGGAAATATGGATGATCACCTACCGTTAGTAGAGTTCGGCTACAACAACAGTTACTATGCTAGTATAGGCATGTCGCCTTACGAAGCGTTATACGGCAGAAAGTGCAGAACTCCACTTTATTGGGATGAAGTTGGCGAAAGATAATTGCTAGGGCAAGAATTGATACAACAGACAGCAGAAATAGTCAAAGTTATCTGAGCACGACTGGTAGAAGCTCAAGATCGACAGAAGAAATACACTGATCCACATCGTAAAAATATCGAGTTTGAATCAGGTAGTTATATTTTCTTGAAGGTCTCTCCCTGGAAGGGGAAGATCAGGTTCGGAAAGAAAGGAAAATTGAGCCCAAGATTAATTTGACCCTTTGAAGTACTGCGAAGAATAGGAGAAGTCGCGTACGAGGTAGCCTTACCTCTAGCACTCGAGAATGTCCACAACGTCTTCCATGTTTTTGTGTTACGACACTACAAAGCTGATTACAAGCATGTAATTGAATACGAACCCCTACATTTTGAGAAAGACTTATCTTACAAAGAAATTTCTGTCCAAATTGTTGACCGAAAAGAACAAGTTCTCAGAAATAAAATTATACCTTATGTTAAGGTAATTTGGAGGAACCACAACGCTGAAGAAGCTACGTGGAAACTCGAAGAGAATATGATGAAGAACTACCCTCGTTTATTTACTTAATTATTTGTAAACGATTTTGGGGACAAAATCCTTGTAGGGGGGGGGGGGGAGAATGTAACGGGTCGAATTTATTGAGTCATGATTCTGGGGACAGAATCCTTTTAAGGGGGGAAAGATGTGACGAACGACATTTTTGTAAATTAATTTTAATATTTATTGAATTAAATAAATATTTTTCGATGATTTAATAATTAATTGATACAATTGTGGTAGATTAATGTAATTATATGTGTTACATTTATTAAATTAATATAGAGAATAATTATTATTAAAATATATAATTATGTGAGCATATCGAATTAAATGAAATATTTAGTTAAGCATGATGTTATTTAATTAATTTAATTATTAATTAGAGAGTTAATAATTTGACATTATTTATTAATGAGAAAATTTATTATGTGACTATGTGAATTTATGAGAAATTATTATATTTTATTTAAAATAAATAAGATATTGATTTATTTTATGAAGGAGTGTGACATTAATTAAACTATATGATAAAGCTTTATTAAATTAAATGGTTTTTAAATCTATTTTTCTAGCCAAACAAGGCCCTATGGGGAGTTGGAACAGTTACCCATTATTGGGTTAACTGACCACTCAGTGCGTCAGTTCTCTTATTATATCATATGTCTTCTTTATTATTTTTTTATTAAGTCTAAGAAATATTCACAGAGAGAGTTTGAGAACTTTGAGAGAGATTGTGAATACTGTGATTAAAGGAGAAGAAGTGTGAGAAATTGGGAATTGTTGTCACCCTGTGTAATCTAAGCAGAGTATTCAAGGATAATCCCTTCTTCCCAAATTTTAAAGTTACGTCATTTAGTTTTTATAAAAATGGCTTTCATATATTATGTAAATCTCTGTTAATTGGGAAATGATGATTGTTATAAGAATATGTGTAATAATTCGAGTAGTATAACATGTTTACTATGTAGACCATATCATCTGTTTTATTAAAATACATGTCGTATATGTTTTTCAAAATTACAGAGTATGGGTTTTGGCCTTATGGCCCTATAAGTGGTATTTAATGCGTTGATCATATATTATCCTTAAATTTTACACTCGTATATTATTATACATATTGATACGAAGAGACCAAACTTTAAACGAACGGATTCGATGTTATAACGAATTCGTAGTATCAATTTTCATGTTTTATTTTCAAAACCTTCAAGAACATCAAGAACAGTGGAAGTAAATGTGATGATTTTGCAAATTATGTGTTGTAACTTGTTAAAAATTATGCTAGATGGGTTAAGTAATGATTATATATGTATTGCAATGATTGGGTAAGTCTAAATTCGTGTAAAAATAACTAATTGGAAGTTATGGCCATATTCATTTATAATTTTACATGTGATTGATTTTTGCCTTAATTTGGCCTTGTTATGTTCGCGAACTACAGAACTGCAGAAACTGCAGAAAATGAGCCTGGGTAACCCCTCCCCCGGCGGGCGTTTCCAAACTAAATTACCCCGCCCCGACGATCAAAATAATAAATAAATAAAATAATAATATATATAAAAAATAAAAAAATAAATATTCGATGAAAATTATTATTAAAATATTTACAAAATAAATTAAATATTTTAATTGAGATATTTATAGAATAAAATAAATATTCGATGAAAATTATTTATTAAAATATTTATAAAATAAATTAAATATTTTAATTGAGATATTTATGGAATAAAATAAATATTCGATAAAATATTATTAAAATATTTATGAAATAAATTAAATATTTTAATTGAGATATTTATGGAATAAAATAAATATTCGATGAAAATTATTATTAAAATATTTATAAAATAAAGTAAATATTTTAATTGAGATATTTATGGATTAAAATAAATATTCGATGGAAATTATTATGAAATAATTTATTCGAGTGTAATAATAGTAAGAGAATGAAAATATTCTAATTTAATTAAGTAATTAAATTAGAAGGGTAATGATTTGTTAAATAAAGTGGAGTTTATATTAAATAATTAAGCGAAAATGTAACTAATGAATGTCGTGAATATATATGGTATGTGTGTAGGATTTGTGGTGAACTGAAGTAGTAATCGTTTAGCCTACGCACGAGACAAGTTTCCTAACCCTACTTGTCATTATTGTTCAAGTTATTACTTACCTCGAGTAAATTATCGTTACTATTATTCAAGTTCAATTGTTATATTAAAGATTTATTATCTTTTCAAAATAAGATTCAGTTATACAATAATTGTTTTATTGTATGCTTCTTGAGATTATTATTCAAATCGAATATCATTATTGTTGAACCTTATTAGACTAGTGAACTTTATTGATTCAACCAGTCCTTAGTTGATGAACGTTCTAAATTTCAGAACCCTTATTGAATTATCCAAACCAAACTTACTTTGGTGCGGAGTCGAATGTCAAACTGAGATGAACAACCCTGCAATGGGATTTACTTATGCGTTAGTGTTAAGATATTGTGCACAGTATGGTACTAAGAGTTGATCCCCTAAGTATGAGTAGAAAGGTCCATAGTCTTATGACTGTTAAAGGTTTCAAGTATAACCCTGATAACCTAGTACATAGTTCAAGGTCTTATGACCCTCAGAATTCTTTTAATTCTTGCTATTCATTCTTGATTCAAAAGTTAAGCTTTTATTCATATGTTTTTGATTTACACGCATGTTATTATACTGTTATTTCATTATTATACTTGTGGGAAATAGTGCTCACTCTTGCTTAATAATAACATTGCAGTTAAGAACGAAAGAAGCGATGAACCTTCCACTAGTAAAGGCAAGGGCAAAGTTAGGAAGTGATGAAGACTTGTTATTTTTATTAGATGATGTATTTATGTTTAAGACTCGAATTAATGATGTTGTTTAAGACTTATTTGTTTATGATTCCGCAAAGAAGTTTAAGGTTAGTTTAACCTGGGATTATATTATTATTATTCAGATGTTGTAACCCTTAAGGGGAAGGTTTTTATTCTATCTATTGCATGGCTTGCATTTATTATGGGTCGATAGATAGATGATATTTGTACAGTAAACACCAAATCCCGTGGAATTGAAGTACCCAGATTTGGGGGTGTCACAATTACAATATATTGATATAAGTTATTTGGAGTAAGTTATTCTTGTATTTAACTTGTGGTTTAGTATGCACAACTATATATGATATGCATGTTTGTTATTCAATTCTAATTAACCTGGCTTAGTGTTGTTCAAGCAAAGTATGCAATAGTTATTCAAATTGTAAGCTATTAGATTAGTCCTAATGCATGACTTTAGTTTACTATGATTGATTCAATCATGATTATTTTATAGTATAGTGTTATTGGTCTTATTCAACTACTTCTTAGTTGATGTTCGTTGAATTCCAAATTACCTTGAAAGCTTATCCAAACCAAACTTACTTTGGTGTGGACTTGTATTCTAAATACTGAGATGAACAACTCTTTTAATAGAGGTTTACGCTTAGCGTTGAAATGGTTGTGCACAATACATTGTACGAAGGGTTGATCCCCCTAAGTACGTGGAGTCCTTATAGTCTTATGACTATTAAAGTTAAAGTTGAAAGATTACTTATAACTGTGGACATGATTCATGGTCATTAGACCCTCAGTGAATGTTATAATTTTTAGAAAGTTAATAGAATATATTATTCAGTTCTATTGAGCCTAATATTGGCAATTGATGTAAAAGTTTAAAGATTTACTTATTGTTATTTTAAGTGGGCCTTGTTTGCTCACTTTTGCCTGTAAAATTTCTTACAACTAAAGTTGAAACTGGTGACATACCTAGCACTACTAAGGGAAAAGGAAAGATGAACAAGTACTGAAGACTTGTAATAGATTTGATAGTTTTATTATCAGACTTTGATTTAAAGATTGTAATGAAGTTTATTTCATTTCTGCATTTGAATGATTGTTGTTAAAGGTTAGATAACCTGGGAGATTTTTATTTAAGTTTAATCCTGTATGGGCATGTTTTTATTATTCAATTTTATTATAATTGGGTAGTTAAAAATGAATGTTTTGATTAAGTGAACACCAAATCTTGAGAAAATGAAGTACCAGGATTTGGGGGTGTCACAGACACGTCAAGCATTTCGTAACACATTCTGCAACGTCTCTTTTCATATTTGGCCACGAAAAGTGTTGTCGCAAATCTTGATACATTTTCGTACATCCCGGATGAATTGAATATCTTGAGTTATAAGCCTCTGTCAAGATTTCTTCTTTAATATCCGGTACTGCTGGAACCCAAATACGTTCCTCAAATCTCAGCACTCCTTCGGTATCAACCTTGTATTTCATCTCACTAACATCAAACATATTTTCATTTATTTTTCTACATTCCTCATCTTGTAGTTGAGCATTCTTTACCTTGTCCAACAAAGTTGGACTAGCTTCTATCTGGAATAGTCGTTCATCAGATTCCTGTGGAAATTTTATTTCCAGCTCTAATATTACCATTGCTGAAATGAGCTCCTCCTGGTTGGTTAACAACATCAACTTCTCACGACCCTTCCTACTCAAAGAATCTGCAACCACATTGGCTTTACCTGAATGGTAAAAGATCTCACAATCATAATCTTTTATTAATTCCATCCATCTCCTTTGACGCATGTCCAGGTCCTTCTGTGTGAAAATATACTTCAAACTCTTATGGTCTGTGTATATCTCACATTTCTCTCCATAGAGATAGTGTCTCCATATCTTCAGAGCAAACACCATCGCAGCTAACTCTAAATCATGAGTCGGATACCCTTTCTCGTAGTCTTTTAATTGCCTTAATGCATACGTAATGACTTTGTCGTTTTGCATAAGGACACAACCCAATCCTTTATGTGAAGCATCACTATACACCACAAAGTTTCCTGTATTATCAGGTAATGATAACATAGGTGCTACACTGAGCTTCTTCTTCAATTCCTTAAAACTCTCTTCGCACTTTTCCGTCCAAACAAATTTTACAGCTTTTCTCGTCAAATTTGTCAACGGAGTGGCAATCTTAGAAAAATCCTGAATAAATCTTCTGTAATAACTTGCCAATCCCAAGAAACTTCTTACTTCCGATGGAGTTCTTGGTTATTCCTAATTTATCACAGCTTCGACTTTAGATGGATCCACTGAAATTCATTTTTTTTATCAATTACATGCCCAAGAAATTGTACACGTTCAATCCAAAATTCAAATTTAGAGAATTTCGCATATAACTTTCTTTTTTTTAGCGTCTCCAGCGTCAAACGTAAATGTTCCACGTGTTCTTCTTGAGATTTGGAGTACACCAAAATATCATCGATAAATACCACCACAAACTTATCTAAAAATGGTTTAAACACCATGTTCATCAAATCCATGAACGCTGGAAGGGCGTTTGTCAAACCAAAAGATATCACCAAAAATTCGTAATGTCCATACCGAGTGCGGGATGCCGTCTTCAGTATATCTTCCTTCCTTACTTTTAATTGGTGATACCCACTTCTCAAATCTATTTTTGAGAAATATTTGTTAGTTTCCAGTAGGCACATAATAGATCTAGAAGGGGGGGGGGGTTGAATAGATCCTTTTTATTTTCAAATACTTTTCTCGTTTATTTTATATTGCTAATGATTTAGCATATGACAAACATAAGAATCTTTTCAAGCACAACGGAATAAGTAAAAGTTTCCATTCATTGATATATTCATAATCATATATACATTGTTCTTAGAGTTAGTTAAGTTGTAATCAGTTAATCCATGCATAGCAGTTATAGCAGTTAGGTACAAAATATAAATGACATAAAGTAAAAGATAAGGGATTTTAAGTGGTTCAGAGAATCAAGCTCCTAATCCACTCTTCTACTTTCAACTAACAGAATTTCCACTAAGAAAGGGCAACACCTTGAATCACTAAGATTCCTTCAAGACTAGCAGCCTTGGAACTTCTCTAGTTCCCTAGGAACTCTTGAAGCCTAGCAATCTTTGAACTTCATTTAGTCCCTCCGGACAAGGACCCCTCGGGCCCTAGCTTCTTATTGTTGATGTTTCTTGTTGTTGGTGGTGCTGAGATACTAAGATGTCTTTAAGCTTGTGTAAGGTTTTGGCACAAAAACGCAGTAAAAATATAAAATATTCAAAGCAATTTTCGAAACCCAAAAACAGGATCCATGCGAAACAGAAATTAATTCAGTGGTTTAGATATTATACTGATTATGAAAGAGTTCTGAAATGGCTTCGAATCCCTTACGTAATCCAACAGAACCGCACCTCTACGATATCAACACGAACGCCCCGCGAAATATCGCACGATCTGCAGTGAAGAGAACTACGGTACTAGCCACCAAGGATTAGGATTTTCGGAAAATTTTCTCTAGTCTCTCTCCAAGAGCGGCCCGGGTTTTTTTAGGTTATGATTCCTTACCTAAAATGGCTGCTATGTATTATACATATAGTAGTTAATAGAAATTAATCAAAACCTTAATCTAATTAAAATAAAATCCAAATTTATATATATATATATATATATATATATATCGTAATGAATTTTTTCTTAATTAATATACCTATATATAAATTATCCTATTAATTTAAATTCGTAATTTAAATTCTATCAATTATATTGACATATTTAAATCTTTACAATTTAAATTAATTCCCTTTTAATTATGTTCTTTGTGTGTGACCCTATAGGTTATTATTACGTTGACAATAATTTTAAAATCATATTATAAAATTATAAACAGTGAGCGGCATCTAGTAATGCATCATTGCTACCCAAGTAATAATAAGATCGATGATTAGATGCAACCTTTTCGTGACTAATGTTTCAATGTAATTTAATCCTTTTAACCTTGATATCTTAGATTAAACTCGAGTCATGGAATGTGTCATACTCTTTATAATTTAATCTGAGTTCTCTTGATCAATGAGTAGACTATATGAAACAAATCACTATTTGAGCATGGCCATGCATTTCATAGTCCTACTCAATCAAGAGGCCTATGGATATCACCCCTAATAAATAGAAGGGTTAAATTCCATCTAGATCACTCATATTTCTCACATGATTCATGATGTACCCAATAATCACCTTTATAGTCCACCATATTAAAGGTGACCATTGATGATATCAAAGTACATAAATTATCGTGTAGTAATATAGTGATTTCAGGTCGGAGGACCATTACATCATTATCACTATGAGAATCGCTAATGACACTTCGATGCCCCAATAGAATTCTCATGGTGGGTCTATCCAGTACATCGTTCTCTAACACATACCTATACATTGACTTAATATCTTATATATTTATGACCAATGAGATTTGTTCATCAGTCAATCCACATACTAGTCTCAATGCATCATTATTATCCTACCAATAATGATACTCGACTAGGGATATTTAAGAGCAATGATACTAATTATAATTATATAATCTCATGTTCAACTCATATACTTGAAACTATATAAATTGTATCACTATTTTAAGAAATTTTATTATGTTAACATTTATATAACGTAGTAAATAAAACCATAATAAAATCATTCATTTATTCAATCAAATATAATATCGAAATGTTAAGCAATTATATCAAATAATTGGCCTCTAAGGCATAAACTCTAACAGTCTTCAACTTGCACTAGAGCCAATAACTCATGTATCTAATACCCGTGGAACTAGTGTGATCGTCGTGCTTCTGATGCGACAAAGCCTTGGTCAGTGGATCTGCAACATTATAATATGTTGGCACTCTTCCTATATGTACATCTTCTCTATCAATAATTTCACGGATGAGATGGTACCGCCTAAGTATATGCTTTGATCGTTGGTGAGATCTGTGTTCCTTAGCCTGTGCAATGGCTCCATTATTATCACAGTATAGCTTAACCGGATCAACAATGGTTGAAACAACACCAAGTTCAGGGACGAACTTTTTATTCCATACAGTCTCCTTAGCTGCACTAGAAGTAGCAATATACGCAACCTTTGTTGTAGAATTGGCTACTGTCTCTTACTTTGAACTCTTCCAGCTAACAGCACCACCATTAAGGCAAAACACAAAACCTGACTGAGACTTATAGTTAACATTGTCAGTCTGGAAACTAGCATCTGTGTAACCTTTTACTGCCAGTTCGTCTTCACCTCCATATACCAAGAATGAATCCTTAGTCCTTTTCATGTACTTGAGGATATTCTTGACTGTTGTCCAGTGACCTTCACCTGGATTCGACTGGTATCTGCTCATCATGCTCAAAGCATATGAGACATCCGGACGAGTACATATCATTGCATACATGATAGATCCAATTGCCGAAGCATAAGGGATCTTTCTCATACGCTCCTCGTCATCTTGTGATATAGGACACTGGGCCTTAGAGATCTTTATAGCATGAGTCACGGGTAAGTTTCCTCTTTTCGCCTCTTGTATGTTGAACCGTTTCAACACTTTATCAATATATGTACTTTGACTTAGGCATAACATTTTTCTCGATCTATCTCTATAGATCCTAATACCTAAAATGTAGGCAGCATCGCCCAAATCTTTCATGGAGAAAAATTTTCCTAACCATGTTTTTACAGCCTGTAAGGAATGAATGTCATTCCCAATAATTAATATGTCATCAACATATAATACTAGGAATACAATGTGACTCCCACTAACCTTCTTATATACACAAGGTTCATCTTCATTTTTTATAAAGCCAAACTCTTTGACTGCTTCATCAAATCTAAGATTCCAACTCTGAGAGGCTTGATTTAATCCATAAATGGATCATTGTAGTTTACATACCTTTCCAGCATCCTTTGGAGTGACAAAACCCTCAGGTTGTGTCATGTACACATCCTCAAGGAGATTTCCGTTAAGGAAAGCAGTTTTGACATCCGTCTGCCAGATTTCGTAATCATAAAAAGCTGCATTAGCAAGTAAGATCTTAATGGATTTAACCATTGCCACTGGAGAGAAGGTTTCATCATAGTCAACACTTTGAACCTGTTTGAAACCATTTGCTACTAGTCGGCCTTTATAGGTTTGTACATTACCATCCATATCGGTTTTCTTCTTGAAAACCCACTTGCACCCGATTGGATTTACCCCTTCGGGTGGATCAACCGAAGTCCATACTTGGTTAGTATACATAGAGTCCATCTCAGATTTCACGGCTTCAAGCTATTTCTCAGAATCTGATCCATTTATAGCTTCTTGGTACTAAGCAGGCTCATCTTGATCTGTAAGCATCACATCGCCGTTTTAAGTCACAAGATATCAATAATATCTCTCGGGCTCTTGGCGTGTCCTACCAGATCTACGAATGCCTTGTGTAATTTACGCAGGTTCACTTTCCACAATATCTTATGGTTCCTGCTCACGTTCCAACTCAGGTTCAATGATATTTTGTTGTTCTCAAATTTCTTCGAGTTCTACTTTCCTCCCACTGTTTCCTTTAGAGACAAATTCTCTTTCTAGAAAAATACCAGTTCGAGCAACAAACACTTTGTTCTCAGAAGGTTTGTAGAAATAATACCCTTTTGTTTCCTTAGGGTATCCCACAAAATTACATTTGTCAAATTTGGGTACGAGCTTGTCAGAATCCAGACGTTTAAGAAACGCCTCATAACCACAAATCTTCATGAACGACTGTTGATCGATTTCGCAATCAATGAATACGTGCAAGTATACACGGTCAACAAGTAATAAAGTGAAAGAAAAGTATCGTTCCCACGAGGAATTATTTAATAAAAATCACCAAGTACTAACTCTTAACCAAACTAATTTTATTTAAACAATCTCAAATTGTGTTTTTTCTAATTAAGAAAACTAAATTAACCAATTAAAACTATGTTACTTTATAAATGAATTCAAATAAATAAAGATTAAGACTTCAATATCCCCAATTATGAATTATAAATCAATTATCCAATTATCCCAATTATTATGTCTACTGAATTGTTAACAGGAATTCTCAAATGCCAAAAGTCCTTTTCCAAGTGATCAATTGCCTTCTATTTAATCTAGATTAATCTTGCTATATTCCTATGCAAAACAATTGAATTAAACTCTTTCCAATCCCAATTCCTTATGTGTTACATGCGGTGAACAAATATTTCCATTCAATTCACAAACCTAATTATTCACTTTGCAAATAACTAAGTCACATGTTATCATGCCCAGTTCTAACCCTAGAATTCCTCTTCCAATTCCTTCTAGAGTAACAAAGTAATTACTGATCAGATAATTAAGCAATAAGCACAAGACAAGATAAACAACTCACTTTAACATAAATAATTGGAATATAAGGAATAACTAATTCATAGCCATAAAAAGTTCAATTGAGATCTTAATAAAAGAGTTAGTTCATAATTAATGAATGGAAATCAAGAATCCACAACTGAATAGACATTAAAAGATAAAAGTAAGATGAGAGAAGAGAATAGAATCTGTTGTCAGCAAATCTGATGCTCCCCTCTTGCTCTTGCTCTTGATCTTCAATGGTCTCCAAGTTGCTTCAATCTTCAAAACTAATAAGAACTAGGGTTATGTTCTAATCTAATGGAGTGTATCTCTAATCTAAGCTATGTAATCCCCTTTTATTTTATGCCCTACATCATGTATTTATAGATTACAAGTCTAATTTTTAGTTTTGGAACAACCCCAATCCTATTTGGAGTCAGAAAGGTGTCAAAATTCGTCCAAAACGCGTCCAGGCCCGCACCAGACCCTTCCCCAGCGCCCCAGCGCTGGGCACGGCGCTGGGATTCTGCCCCCCAGCGCCCCGGCTCTGGAAATACACTAGAAATGGGCGCCCCGGCGCTGGTCAAAAAGTTGACTTTTTCTTCTCCGATGTCCTTTGGGAAAATGGCCATAACTTCTTCGTCCGAACTCCGATTTAGATTATTCAAGATGATCCGGAAAGAGCAAAAGTAGATCTACAACTTTCATTCTTGAAGGATTTTGAAATAATGTCCGGAGATATAGTCAAATTGGCTCTGAAGTGACTGCTGTGTAAATGATAAGCCGAAATGCGCATCTAGCCACCCCGAACGTCGATCCAAGTAACTTTTGTCCCAATTCCTACAAAACAATATAAAATATGCATGAATAGACACAAACACATAAAAACATCCTAAAAGACTTGAGAACAACAATAAATTAAGCCCGAATGTATCCAATTCATGTGTATAAAACTCATTCATCAAATACCCCCAAACTTAAACCTTTGCTTATCCTCAAGCAAAAACACCAAAATGTTATGCAATGCAATGTAATGAAACTAATCTATATGCCTACGAATCCAACAGTAATGATAGAAACAAGTCTATTCAACCGGCCTTAGAGAAATCAAGTAAACATGATAATACATCATATTAAAACAAATCAGTAATTTCCCAATCAATCATCAAATCTTAGACTGTTATCACTGATATAGTGCGTGTGTGCTCCACAACAATGTTAACTGATATAAAATCAAATTTAAGACATAATAGATATCTTCGAAGGCATCATACAGTGAAAACTCACAAAATTCACGAACAAGCTAGATCCAACTAAAGTCTAACATCCACCAAGTTCAAGAGTCCAATTCGGGATATTTATGCTTTACTTTTCATTACGGGGGCTTTTTGCTCTTTTCCCGTTTTATTGTTTTTTTTAACCATGACTGTGCAATGTCTCATTCCATTAGGCTAATAGTGTCACCCCTTAGCGAGCTTTCGACCAACGACTCCCAGACCATATAAGACCTTAGGGCGCTAGGTTTTAAGATACCCCTTTGGGCGTACTTACTCAAGTAACAAAGACCCCGAAACAAAACTAGCCACGATAATTTTTTTTTCTTTTTTTCTTTTTTTTCCTTTTTTTTTTGATAGATGGTTGGTGAGTGCGTTTTACGCTCCATCTCACGCTTGTGTTTATGGGGAGTGTTTCTCCTCAAACCACCACAAGACTCAACATGTTTTTTTTTAAAGCTTATATACCCCAAAAGTTCCCCCCAAACTTAAGTTTTTATCAAAATTTAGCCATCTCCACCTATTCATGTCTTTCATTCCTTCACACTAGTATTATCCTTAAAAAATCCATTATGTATCAATTTAAACTTAATCAGTCAACAAGGCTGTTATTAACGTGCTAACCTTGATTATACCAGTTTCAAACAGGAAAATATTCAATTCATAACAAGAAATCACATCAAAGCATAAATATTCAATACTATACTTATCTACTTAACTCCAGTCTCATCATTGGCCAAAATAGACTTTTACTATCTAACAGTTGGAATCATGCAAATATAAACTAACTGCAACAAACATAGTAAACTAACTACTATTTTTGCGATTTTAAATTTTTTTTTTAAACAAAAACTGAATGCAAAAACTAAATGTAAATAACCCGAAAACATAACGAACTTACAATGTAAATAACTAACTATATGCAATACGACACTAAAATACCCCCAAACTTAAACTAGACATTGTTCTCAATGACTGAAATAGAAAAAATTAAAGCAAAGGACTTCCCTGAAAATATAACAATCTTCCTCCTTGTCCGCTAAGTTTGGAGAATAGGCTAAGCACATGGAACAAATTGGGCACCACACTTGAATTTGACTTGAATAACCTGTAAAACCATGATAAAAGCAATTTTATTAAATCCTAAATAAATGCAAATTCAAAACTACTAATATAAAACTTAATAAAAACTAAAAATAAAAAATAAAAATTAAACTTGGGTTGCCTCCCAATAAGCGCTTGTTTTATAGTCTCAGCCTGACTTTGTCTGGTCAATGCTATCCAATTCCTCTTCGAAAGTTGAGGAACCCTCCATCCATCGGAAATAATATAGCTTTTGGTAGGTTCCCATTTACGATAGCCATTGTATTAATGTCACCTAGCATGCTTTCTTTAGATAAGACCACATTCAAGAACGTCCAACATCTAGGTGGTTTCTGCATTGTGTCTGCAAATATATTCTGGCATTGAGGCTTGTCAGACACAACAATTTCTTCTTCTATCTTCTCCAGCTCATTGCACCATGGTTTCGAAGGTGTACTTGCTTTTACATCACAGAGAGTATTGCCGACGACATGACTACCAATCGGACAAGGTTTTGCAAATCTAACCGTACTCTTGAACTGTGGAGGAGAAGGCACTTGAGGCATAAACAACATTGGCTCATCATCATTGGGTCTCACAATTAGTTCTTCACCGACCTTGTTGTCATTATCTCCACTTGTCTCCTCTTTTTCATCTCGTGGCTCATCCAGTTGTAGATTTGGCTCGGGCTCACCATCAGTCTCGGAATCCATGTCATAGGGCCAGGTGTATTGAGGACGGTTGTTCAACGCATGTGCTATCTGTTCCACTTGATTTTCCAGATTTTTGATCAACGCCCCTTGGCTTTGCAAATTCAGCTCTACTTGATTCAATTTCTTATCTTGTTCCTCGTTCTTTTTGTCAGAAGATCTAATGAATTTTTCTAAGGCTTCTTCCAAACTTGATATCCTCTCTGGTTGTTGAGTCGGATTTTGAAATCCGGAGGTGTGTTGTTGTCTAGGTGGTTGAGCTGCAGCTTGATTGTTACTCCCTGAATAATCCGGGTGATACCCCCAATCATGATGATAGTTGTTGGGATAGACATAATTATTGGGGTAATCACCACCATAGTGTACCGGCTCGAAACTGATGACGCATTGATGACTCATATGATTTCCATCACAATAATCACAAACCATTGCTACTTGCTGTGTGGATGGTGGACTCCATGTTTCCATTGGTCGAGTCATGTTCGTGTATGGCCATTGATACGCAAAGTCATCCATGGTACCTAAAAAGAGAGAAATATAGGAGGAGAATTAAAAATAAAAATAAAAATATTTAAATTAAGACTAATTTGATTGAAATTAATATTGGTAAATAATTATTAAATTAATTCCCCGACAGCTGCGCCAAAAACTTGTTGATCGATTTCGCAATCAATGAATACGTGCAAGTATACACGGTCAACAAGTAATAAAGTGAAAGAAAAGTATCGTTCCCACGAGGAATTATTTAATAAAAATCACCAAGTACTAACTCTTAACCAAACTAATTTTATTTAAACAATCTCAAATTGTGTTTTTTCTAATTAAGAAAACTAAATTAACCAATTAAAACTATGTTACTTTATAAATGAATTCAAATAAATAAAGATTAAGACTTCAATATCCCCAATTATGAATTATAAATCAATTATCCAATTATCCCAATTATTATGTCTACTGAATTGTTAACAGGAATTCTCAAATGCCAAAAGTCCTTTTCCAAGTGATCAATTGCCTTCTATTTAATCCAGATTAATCTTGCTATATTCCTATGCAAAACAATTGAATTAAACTCTTTCCAATCCCAATTCCTTATGTGTTACATGCGGTGAACAAATATTTCCATTCAATTCACAAACCTAATTATTCACTTTGCAAATAACTAAGTCACATGTTATCATGCCCAGTTCTAACCCTAAAATTCCTCTTCCAATTCCTTCAAGAGTAACAAAGTAATTACTGATCAGATAATTAAGCAATAAGCACAAGACAAGATAAACAACTCACTTTAACATAAATAATTAGAATATAAGGAATAACTAATTCATAGCAATAAAAAGTTCAATTGAGATCTTAATAAAAGAGTTAGTTCATAATTAATGAATGGAAATCAAGAATCCACAACTTAATAGACATTAAAAGATAAAAGTAAGATGAGAGAAGAGAATAGAATCTGTTGTCAGCAAATCTGATGCTCCCCTCTTGCTCTTGCTCTTGATCTTCAATGGTCTCCAAGTTGCTTCAATGTTCAAAACTAATAAGAACTAGGGTTATGTTCTAATCTAATGGAGTGTATCTCTAATCTAAGCTATGTAATCCCCTTTTATTTTATGCCTTACATCATGTATTTATAGATTACAAGTCTAATTTTTAGTTTTGGAACAACCCCAATCCTATTTGGAGTCAGAAAGGTGTCAAAATTCGTCCAAAACGCGTCTAGGCCCGCACCAGACCCTTCCCCAGCGCCCCAGCGCTGGGCACGGCGCTGGGATTCTACCCCCCAGCGCCCCGGCTCTGGAAATACACTAGAAATGGGCGCCCCGGTGCTGGTCAAAAAGTTGACTTTTTCTTCTCCGATGTCCTTTGGGAAAATGGCCATAACTTCTTCGTCTGAACTCCGATTTAGATGATTCAAGATGATCCGGAAAGAGGAAAACTAGATCTACAACTTTCATTCTTGAAGTTTTTTGAAATAATGTCCAGAGCTATAGTCAAATTGGCTTTGAAGTGACTGCTGTGTAAATGACAAGCCGAAAATGCGCATCTAGCCACCCCGAACGTCGATCCAAGTAACTTTTGTCCCAATTCCTACAAAACAATATAAAATATGCATGAATAGACACAAACACATAAAAACATCCTAAAAGACTTGAGAACAACAATAAATTAAGCCCGAATGTATCCAATTCATGTGTATAAAACTCATTCATCAAATACCCCCAAACTTAATCCTTTTGCTTATCCTCAAGCAAAAACACCAAAATGTTATGCAATGCAATGTAATGAAACTAATCTATATGCCTACGAATCCGACAGTAATGATAGAAACAAGTCTATTCAACCGGCCTTAGAGAAATCAAGTAAACATGATAATACATCATATTAAAACAAATCAGTAATTTCCCAATCAATCATCAAATCTTAGACTGTTATCACTGATATAGTGCGTGTGTGCTCCACAACAATGTTAACTGATATAAAATCAAATTTAAGACATAATAGATATCTTCGAAGGCATCATACAGTGAAAACTCACAAAATTCACGAACAAGCTAGATCCAACTAAAGTCTAACATCCACCAAGTTCAAGAGTCCAATTCGGGATATTTATGCTTTACTTTTCATTACGGGGGCTTTTTGCTCTTTTCCCGTTTTATTGTTTTTTTTAACCATGACTGTGCAATGTCTCATTCCATTAGGCTAATAGTGTCACCCCTTAGCGAGCTTTCGACCAACGACTCCCAGACCATATAAGACCTTAGGGCGCTAGGTTTTAAGATACCCCTTCGGGCATACTTACTCAAGTAACAAAGGCCCCGAAACAAAACTAGCCACGGTAATTTTTTTTTCTTTTTTTCTTTTTTTTCCTTTTTTTTTTGATAGATGGTTGGTGAGTGCGTTTTACGCTCCATCTCACGCTTGTGTTTATGGGGAGTGTTTCTCCTCAACCCACCACAAGACTTAACATGTTTTTTTTAAAGCTTATATACCCCAAAAGTTCCCCCCAAACTTAAGTTTTTATCAAAATTTAGCCATCTCCGCCTATTCATGTCTTTCATTCCTTCACACTAGTATTATCCTTAAAAAATCCATTATGTATCAATTTAAACTTAATCAGTCAACATGGCTGTTATTAACGTGCTAACCTTGATTATACCAGTTTCAAACAGGAAAATATTCAATTAATAACAAGAAATCACATCAAAGCATAAATATTCAATACTATACTTATCTACTTAACTCCAGTCTCATCATTGGCCAAAATAGACTTTTACTATCTAACAGTTGGAATCATGCAAATATAAACTAACTGCAACAAACATAGTAAACTAACTACTATTTTTGCGATTTTAAATTTTTTTTTTTAAACAAAAACTGAATGCAAAAACTAAATGTAAATAACCCGAAAACATAACGAACTTACAATGTAAATAACTAACTATATGCAATACGACACTAAAATACCCCCAAACTTAAACTAGACATTGTCCTCAACGACTGAAATAGAAAAAATTAAAGCAAAGGACTTCCCTGAAAATATAACAATCTTCCTCCTTGTCCGCTAAGTTTGAAGAATAGGCTAAGCACATGGAACAAATTGGGCACCACACTTGAATTTGACTTGAATAACCTGTAAAACCATGATAAAAGCAATTTTATTAAATCCTAAATAAATGCAAATTCAAAACTACTAATATAAAACTTAATAAAAACTAAAAATAAAAAATAAAAATTAAACTTGGGTTGCCTCCCAATAAGCGCTTGTTTTATAGTCTCAGCCTGACTTTGTCTGGTCAATGCTATCCAATTCCTCTTCGAAAGTTGAGGAACCCTCCATCCATCGGAAATAATATAGCTTTTGGTAGGTTCCCATTTACGATAGCCATTGTATTAATGTCACCTAGCATGCTTTCTTTAGATAAGACCACATTCAAGAACGTCCAACATCTAGGTGGTTTCTGCATTGTGTCTGCAAATATATTCTGGCATTGAGGCTTGTCAGACACAACAATTTCTTCTTCTATCTTCTCCAGCTCATTGCACCATGGTTTCGAAGGTGTACTTGCTTTTACATCACAGAGAGTATTGCCGACGACATGACTACCAATCGGACAAGGTTTTGCAAATCTAACCGGACTCTTGAACTGTGGAGGAGAAGGCACTTGAGGCATAAACAACATTGGCTCATCATCATTGGGTCTCACAATTAGTTCTTCACCGACCTTGTTGTCATTATCTCCACTTGTCTCCTCTTTTTCATCTCGTGGCTCATCCAGTTGTAGATTTGGCTCGGGCTCACCATCAGTCTCGGAATCCATGTCATAGGGCCAGGTGTATTGAGGACGGTTGTTCAACGCATGTGCTATCTGTTCCACTTGATTTTCCAGATTTTTGATCAACGCCCCTTGGCTTTACAAATTCAGCTCTACTTGATTCAATTTCTTATCTTGTTCCTCGTTCTTTTTGTCAGAAGCTCTAATGAATTTTTCTAAGGCTTCTTCCAAACTTGATATCCTCTCTGGTTGTTGAGTCGGATTTTGAAATCCGGAGGTGTGTTGTTGTCTAGGTGGTTGAGCTGCAGCTTGATTGTTACTCCCTGAATAATCCGGGTGATACCCCCAATCATGATGATAGTTGTTGGGATAGACATAATTATTGGGGTAATCACCACCATAGTGTACCGGCTCGAAACTGATGACGCTTTGATGACTCATATGATTTCCATCACAATAATCACAAACCATTGCTACTTGCTGTGTGGATGGTGGACTCCATGTTTCCATTGGTCGAGTCATGTTCGTGTATGGCCATTGATACGCAAAGTCATCCATGGTACCTAAAAAGAGAGAAATATAGGAGGAGAATTAAAAATAAAAATAAAAATATTTAAATTAAGACTAATTTGATTGAAATTAATATTGGTAAATAATTATTAAATTAATTCCCCGACAGCGGCGCCAAAAACTTGTTGATCGATTTCGCAATCAATGAATACGTGCAAGTATACACGGTCAACAAGTAATAAAGTGAAAGAAAAGTATCGTTCCCACGAGGAATTATTTAATAAAAATCACCAAGTACTAACTCTTAACCAAACTAATTTTATTTAAACAATCTCAAATTGTGTTTTTTCTAATTAAAAAAACTAAATTAACCAATTAAAACTATGTTACTTTATAAATGAATTCAAATAAATAAAGATTAAGACTTCAATATCCCCAATTATGAATTATAAATCAATTATCCAATTATCCCAATTATTATGTCTACTGAATTGTTAACAGGAATTCTCAAATGCCAAAAGTCCTTTTCCAAGTGATCAATTGCCTTCTATTTAATCCAGATTAATCTTGCTATATTCCTATGCAAAACAATTGAATTAAACTCTTTCCAATCCCAATTCCTTATGTGTTACATGCGATGAACGAATATTTCCATTCAATTCACAAACCTAATTATTCACTTTGCAAATAACTAAGTCACATGTTATCATGCCCAGTTCTAACCCTAGAATTCCTCTTCCAATTCCTTCTAGAGTAACAAAGTAATTACTGATCAGATAATTAAGCAATAAGCACAAGACAAGATAAACAACTCACTTTAACATAAATAATTAGAATATAAGGAATAACTAATTCATAGCCATAAAAAGTTCAATTGAGATCTTAATAAAAGAGTTAGTTCATAATTAACGAATGGAAATCAAGAATCCACAACTGAATAGACATTAAAAGATAAAAGTAAGATGAGAGAAGAGAATAGAATCTGTTGTCAGCAAATCTGATGCTCCCCTCTTGCTCTTGCTCTTGATCTTCAATGGTCTCCAAGTTGCTTCAATCTTCAAAACTAATAAGAACTAGGGTTATGTTCTAATCTAATGGAGTGTATCTCTAATCCAAGCTATGTAATCCCCTTTTATTTTATGCCTTACATCATGTATTTATAGATTACAAGTCTAATTTTTAGTTTTGGAACAACCCCAATCCTATTTGGAGTCAGACCCTTCCCCAGCGCCCCAGCGCTGGGCACGGCGCTGGGATTCTGCCCCCCAGTGCCCCGGCTCTGGAAATACACTAGAAATGGGCGCCCCGGCGCTGGTCAAAAAGTTGACTTTTTCTTCTCCGACGTCCTTTGGTAAAATGGTCATAACTTCTTCGTCCGAACTCCGATTTAGATATTTCAAGATGATCCGGAAAGAGGAAAAGTAGATCTACAACTTTTATTCTTGAAGTTTTTCGAAATAATGTCCGGAGCTATAGTCAAATTGGCTCTGAAGTGACTGCTGTGTAAATGACAAGCCGAAAATGCGCATCTAGCCACCCCGAACGTCGATCCAAGTAACTTTTGTCCCAATTCCTACAAAACAATATAAAATATGCTTGAATAGACACAAACACATAAAAACATCCTAAAAGACTCGATAACAACAATAAATTAAGCTCGAATGTATCCAATTCATGTGTATAAAACTCACTCATCAAATACCCCCAAACTTAAACCTTTGTTTGTCCTCAAATTCAGTGTGAATGCAGTTGTCTCTAGGGCATGACCCCAGAAGCTTATTGGAAGATCTATATGACTCATCATTGATCGTACCATATCCAACAAGGTGCGATTCCTCCTCTCAGATACACCATTCCATTGTGGTGTTCTAGGTGGAGTGAGTTGTGATATAATACCACACTTCTTTAGAAGGTCATCAAAGTCTTGGCTTAAGTATTCACCTCTTCGATCGGATCGAAGGGCTTTTATGCTTTTGCCAAATTGGTTTTGAACTTCATTCTTGAATTCCTTCAACTTTTCAAAGGATTCAGATTTTTGTCTCATAAGATACACATATCCATATCTAATAAAGTCTTCAGTAAATGTAATGAAGTAATAAAACCTACCTCTTGCTAACGAACTCATGGGTCCATATACATCACTATGTATAAGTCCCAATACATCGCTAGCCCATTCACTGTGTCCAGTGAAAGGGGCTTTAGTCATCTTGCCTAATAAACAAGACTCACATTTCTCATATGATTATAAATCAAATCAATCCAAGAACCCATCTTTATGGAGTTTGGATACGCGTTTCTCATTTATATGGCCTAAACGATAGTGCCAGAGATATGTCAGATTTGAATCATTTGATTTAAATCGTTTTGTATTTATGTTATATATAGTCATTTCTAAATCAAGAATATAGAGACCGTTAAACAATTTTGCAACGCCATAGCAAATATCATTTAAGTAAAAAAAACAACAATTGTTCTTTATTATAAATGAAAAACCTTTCTTGTACAAACAAGAAACAGAAATAATATTTTTGCTTATAGTAGGCACGTAATAACAATCCTCTAATTCTAATAATAGCCCAGTGGGCAAAGATAAATGATAAGTTCCTATGGCCAGTGCAACAACTTTTGCTCCATTCCCAATTCGTAGGTCAACCTCTCCTTTTACCAAAGTCCTACTCCTTCGAAGTTCCTGCACATTAACACAAATGTGAGAACCACATCCAATATCCAATACCTATGATGTAGAAGTAGACAAGTTGACTTCTATAACATATATACCTGAATTAGAAGTCGTACTTCCTTTCCTTTTCTTCACATCTTCCAAATAAGCATGACAGTTCCTCTTCCAGTGTCCAGGTTTTCCACAGAAGTGACACTCACCTTCTTTAGCCACCCCACCTTTAGGTTTTAAAGCCTGTTTGGTTTTGGAATTGGGTTTGGCTAAAGATTTAGATCATATCTTCTTCTAACCTTTCCAATTTCCCTTAGCATTCCCCTTTTGCACATCATTATGGGAGCGCCTCCTGCCTTTTTCATGTTGTTCTCGACAGTTCTTAACATTCTCAACAACTCAGTAAGGGGTTTCTCAATTCATAAGATAATTCATAACAAATTGAGAGTAGCTATTGTTCAAGGATTTTAAAACAAGATCTGTTTGGGCTTTCGGAGTGATTGGAAAACCCAACCTATCAGGGTACTCAATATACCCAATCATTTTCAGCACATGTGGACCAACTGGATCACATTCACCCATCTTCCAGTGATACAACGCCTTGCTTGTATCATACCTCTCTTGTCGAGCATGCCCTTCAAACAATTTCTTGAGATGCTCGATCATCTCATTAGCATCCATCAACTCATGTTGCGTCTGAAGCTCATCGTTCATGGTTGCTAGCATAAGACAACTCACATCCAGAGCATCATCTTGATGCTTCTTGTAATCATTATGCTCCGCACATGGTGCAGCGACAGCTGATGCTGCAGGAATGGGCCCATCAAGGACATATAGCTTACGCTCTTGTTTGAGGATAATCCTCAAGTTCTTATGCCAGTCAAAGAAATTAATTCCACTCAGCTTGCCCTTCCACTCAGCTTGTCCTTCTCAAGGACTGATCGTAGTGAAAGACTACTTGTGTTGTTGTTGTTTGCCATTGATATCTACAATTTATAAGTGCAAAAATAATAAGTCAAATTGCAGAGTTGATATTATGTAATTGATAATAGTACATTCAAAATATACCTCCCACTATTTTATTCAAATTAATAGCCCTCACCATTAATTCGAAAAGCATTTTCTATTAAATCTTTCTAGTGAGCCAAGATCCATATTTCATTATGCCTTAAGTTAGCTTTGGCTAATCTCTTAAAACACAATTTTTTAGGTAGACAACCCTTTTTCAATTATATCATATATAACTCCTGGATAGTTTGGTAAATAATATTTGTTTCTAGTCCATCTAATGGTACCTACCAAACTCGATGCCTCTATGTCCACAATCTTATTGAGATAACTTAGTTAAGTCGGGCCCAATGATTTTAACAGTTTGGATATCACAATTATCCTATCACATCTTACTTAGATAAATAGGGTACTTTGCTTTGGCAAACCTGCATCCATTGATCAAGGTCTTGATGAGTGTTATTCATTGGAAGACATCTGATTTAGACTTAATAATTTATTGAGGGATTTTATAAATAAATTTAGATCTCACCAATTTTAATCTTATTAAGCATGCACATTATTTATCATATCATATCGAATACAAGCATAAATAAAGTACAAAATTAAATGTGTCACACTTATGGCCCAATCCACTGTCAATCTTTTCAAGCTAATGAGAGATTGAAGGTCAATCTAAGGTGGTAAAAGATCTCAAAATAGTAGCTTCCTTGGATCTTCGTCATGTAAGTGCCTCATCTCCATCATCATCTTTCCATCGTGTTCTTCATCTTGTCATCTACATTGATTATAGATTATTACATGACATAAAGAAACCTTGAGTTACATTCGAGGGGGGATTTAGATGAGAAGAAAATATTACATTAGAATTTATAGAAAGGCACGACATGCAACCGTATTTCAAAACCAAAAACCACTAACATATGGGTCAAAAAGCCATAACTGTGCACCATGCATATCACAATAAGCACATAACAATTTATATATAATTAAAGAAAAATATATCTAACATATTGGAATCACGACCATCGTGCGCTACGACGGGGGGGTCTAAGGGGGGTGTCCCCCCTGGCGGTAGTCCAGCTGATCGATCAGCCGGCGGGTGGTCTCGCTGACCGGTCAGCGAGCAGGGTCGGGGGCAGCGCCTCTAGAAAAAATTATCGAACTACAATCTGTATTGTAAAATTTTTCCATACAAATCTCTGAAATCGTTTTACAATCATATATTTTAATCGACCAAAACACCCATAATAACTATACACACAGTACATATCATATATGTCCAGTTTTAGTTAATCATATTAAACCGAATGTTCATGCTTCTAATCCAATTAGAACAGAAGTTTTATATTGTTATTACGCCATTTAAGATACAATTAACAGAACATAATATACATGTATATCTATTACTGATATTCATAATACCAGAATATGGCTACATACAGAATATCATATGTGACGACCCCAAAATAGGTCCATTCCACCCAACCCATTCTGAGTCGTCAAATACATGGTACAGAAATAAATACAACTTCGATAATACAAATGTTGTGTGAAATACGACAATACATACTTTGAGTTTAAATACAGATATTGCCGTCTAGATAATATCCACACGTAAATAAATCCCCATCATAATTATTGATACATTATTTTACAAAAATGGTGAGGACTACTAAACAACTCTCTCTAGAACCTTCATTCCATACCCTGACTCGATCCTGCTATGTTCTCACCTCCTGTGAAGAAAATGGAACAACAAGGAAAAGGGTGAGCTCAACTAGCCCAGTAAAGAATATTATGACTAAGATAATATACAACAAAATATCGTTAGTCTTCAACAGGGAAAAATACAATAGACAACAAGTTTTAGATCAACAAATGCAGCGGAAACATCAATCCATTAGAAGAGTCACGCAGAGAATGAATTCTACTGTCTTCTAAGATTTAAAAGTCCATCATCAATATTTCATCCCTGTAACAACAATCAATATACATCTTTAATCATCTTTGCACTACAGGCCAAAGATATTCATTTGTATCACCAGTTGGTCATGTTCATCTCAACACCTGTTCATCTTTGCACTACGGGCCAAAGAGATTCATCAGTTTAATCATTCATCTTTGCACTACAGGCCAAAGATATTCATCAAGTATCACCATTAAGGACTGAGGATGATGAAAAACATTTTCAAGAACAAATCCAGTGAGATAGAAGGACAAATATTAGGGATTCGTAAAACAGTTTATCCAAGATCAATAATACTTCATAATAAACGATTTTGAAGCAGAACTCAAAAATAACGATCAAAACATGGATACAATCAAAGATAGTAGCCAAAATAGATATTTTGGACAAAAAGAAGAAATTTCATTTTTCGATGAATAGTGTCGTATTCGTGAATAGTGTCGTACATGTGAATAGTGTCGTACACGTGAATAGTAACTCCGACACCAAAAGATAGAAATTTAACAAAAACATCATCACGCTTCGTGAATAGTACTCGTGAATAGTAACTCGTGAATAGTAACTCATGAATAGTAACTCGTGAATAGTAACTCATGAATAGTAACCCCGACATGAAAAAGTTCCAAATTTGATAACAAGTTCAGAAAAATATTTCGGCATAATGATATTGAAGAAGATAATATCATTTAAGAAGAAACAACATCCCTTACCTCAAAATAGCCGTACTTCTGACTGAATTTCGGTATAGTGCTGACAGAAACTCGCACCGTATAGCAACACTCAAAGTATACTCACAAGAACACGCTTGATTTATAGAGAGAGAAGTAGAGAGAAAGCTTATGTTTCTGGTGTGATTTTCAATTCTAACTTAGCCCTCTATTTATAGGAAAAAGCTAGAACGCCAAAGGAGACAAAATTAATAAAATATATTATTATTTATTCAAAATTCTTACCCACATATTTTGAAAACTCTAGCATGCCTTCTTTGGTTAAAAACATCAGCCACCCATGTGCCAACAACCACAAAAACGTTTTTCTTATATAAAATAATTAAAACTTCCAAAAATCAATTATTTCGGAACTCCGAAACTTTAATAATTCATGATAAATAGCCCTTTTGTCAGAAAATTCGAATCTCGCGTATTTTTATAGGAAATTCAATTCTCTACAACTTTGCAGAAGGAAGTTTTTCCAAATTCCAAACAGAAATTGACCGAAATCCACAAACGGGCGATTTTACAGTCTATACTCAAATTTCGGTCAAAAATTATGTCCACCGACACACAAAACATGTGTTAAACATTTAATGCCACAAAAATACTCTACCTCCTCATATACTCATATATCCCACATTCATTGTAAAAATATCATCGTTAATATATTATTAAAATAATATATTTAAATAAATTATTTTATCAGAAAAAGATAAAATATTAATTTTCAACAATTGTCACTTTTAAAAATTTTCTCCATCTATATCCACATAAAATGAATATTTTCTTTATCATAATAATCAATAATTAATTATTCAAAAATAATATTACAGAATCACAGTACTGACAACCAGGCCGTTCCCAGGATAGAGGGGGCTTTCCAATAAGGATTTCTCCTTACTGGCGCGCAATTAGATGACCAAACCTCTCCTTGACAGAACTTTCTAGACATTGCCAATAATGTTATCAGATAATATTATTCAAATAATATGAATTATTGATCTGATAATGGAAAATACTGTGCAATGACAATTATTGAAACAATAATAATATAAATATCAACGCAGCAATTATTGAATCAATAAAGTAATGAACAGTAACTCCTGTAGCAATTATTGAGTAGTGCCTTCTTACGTAAGGATCAATAATTCAAAATACTGTGCAATACCGTGTGGTACTGTGCAACAACGCGTATTACTGTATTTTAACCACCGGGTATTCTAACAGTGTAAACGGTAACAACTACGCCGTTAAAACAACTTATTTTTGTCGTTTTCTTCCTCCAATCGCTTTCCGTTATGGGGCCCACACATGGCTGCGCCGTCGTACGAATATTCCCCGACAGTACGAATATTCCACGACCAAACGAATATTCCCCGACAACAATGAATATTCTATAACCACTTGTTTATTTACAATATTTGCGTATTTTACCCATAACTTACCACATTAATCAAATCCACCCTTACTATTTCAAAATAATAAATAAAGGAAATTCCTTTTTATTTAAAAAAATTTCGGGGTCTTACAACCTCCCCTCCTTATGAAATTTCGTCCTCGAAATTGACGTACGTATCTGGTTTATCGAAAAGATGAAGATACCTCGCTTTCATTTCCGTTTCCAACTCCCAGGTCATTTCCTCAATAGCATGGTTTCTCCACAAAACTTTAACTTGTGGTATGACCTTCGTACGTAGCACATGCTTCAAAATCTTGACAGGTACCTCCTCGTATGTTAAGTCTTCGGCTATCTCATCTTTTTCTAACTCAATAATGTGGTTCGGGTCGTCCACATATTTACGTAACATCGATACGTGAAAAACGTTATAAACATGCGTCAAACTTGGCGGTAAAACGAGTCTATAGGCCACAGTTCCTACTCGATCGAGGATTTCAAATAAATCAATAAATCGAAGGTTTGAGCTTTCCTCACATCGCCAAATTTCCCTTTTGGAATAACAACTTCTTGCACCTCCTTCTTCATATTCATCAGCTCCGGTGTGTAGCCTGAGCGATTTTAACTTTATAGATAAAAGTCGATTATACTCGTATATCATCACGTGGGTACTTAGAGTTTTCATCTCCATCTCTAATATTTATAAGTTATACAAAATGAGTCTTTGACAATATTGTACTCGTACTCGTATACGATCTTCTACTCAACACGTCAACTACCACGTTCGCTTTTTTAAGACGGTATGGTCAGAACATGTGCCGAAATGAGTCTCCTCTTGAGTTCTTCGAAGCTCTTCCCACATTCCTTGCTCCATTCGAATTTTGTATCTCTACGAGTCAGCTGCGTTAATGGAATAGCGATTCGAGAATATCCTTTAACGAATCTCCGATAATAACCAACTAAGCCTAAAGACTACGTATTTCGATTACCGACTTAGGTTGTTCTGAACTGTGACTCATATCCCAACCTTGGATAGCACGTCACAATGACACCTATCAGTTTATTATCGCACGAATATTGTGTCCCCTACGAAGAGTCTGGCTTCGGTGCGTTCCACAAAGAAAGTTACCAAATAAAGGCTCGGGTATCAACTTCTACAGTTGGGTTTTTAACTCCTGAAGTTCAATAGGAGCCATTCGATATGAGATTTTAGAAATGAGTTTTGTACCAGATTTAAAGTCGATACAAATTCAATATCACGCTCTGGGAGTAAGCCAAGAAATTCTTCAGGAAATACGTCAGGAAAAATCAATAACAACAAGAATATTATTCAAATCTGACGTATTTTTGTTCAAGTCTATAACATGATTAAGAAAGCTTGACATTCGTTTTTCAATAAACAAATGGCTTTATAATTTAATATGAAAGAGTTTGACTTCAATGGTTTGGTTGCTTGAATTCAAATAACAGGTTGCTTAGGAATATGAAAACTAACAACCTTACGAAAGTAATCAATTTTGGCATGATGAGTAGTTAACCTTAAAATCACATCAAAAGAAAATATCTCTATAGAAATATGGTTAACAGGTAATGTGATAGTGCCAACCTGAATCAAGCAAGATTTCTAAACAACGGATGTAATGAAAGTTTCTCCTGACGGAGTCTCCATAAATAGGTCAAAGTCTAATTTCTCCGTAGTCAAGTTCAAACGCTGAGTGCAAGCAAAAGAGATAAAAGAATGGGTAGAACCGGTACCTAGTAAGGTAAAAACTTCACAAGATTTATAATTAACTAACCCGTGCTAACTTCGTTCAGGTTTCTCGCATTTCGACCGGTCATGACAAACGCTCTTCCAGGAAACCTTGACTTTGACTTTTCTGGGACAACCTTTTGAATCACCGTCCCCGCTGGAATTGGTTTCGCTACCGTATAATCTCGAGTGATATGTCCTTCCTTTCCACAATTATAGCACACCTTGAATTGTTGTGGGCAGTTTGGGCTGATATGTCCCTCTTTCCCGCATTTGTAACATACGACCGGTGGTCTTTCTCCTCCCTTGGAACCAGTTGCTGCTGGCACTGTCGTCTTCACATGGTCGTTGTTAAATTTCCTCTTTTTAAAATCTCCTCCCGACTCGCTTCTTCTATATTCATGGCCACGATTACCACCAGAGTGGTTACCGCCTTTGTCCATATTCTTCTTTCTCCGCTGGTTATCGTTATTCTGATGACTGCTATCTTCGGTATGATCCTGGTTATTATGACGCCCCCAAATCCGGGTCTCTTCCAACCCGACAAATGGTGCTACACGGTACTACCATTCATTCACACATTTCCTCAAATAGTCATAAGAGGACTAATATAACTCCATATATATCAAAGTAATATTACATTACCCAGGTTCTTTGTAACCCTTTCATTTGTTCTTGTCATAATATCAATATATTACAGACTTTCTTCCTATACTATTACATAAGTATGCTACGGTTTCGTCTTCGCCTTGCCTTTATCCTTGCCGGATCCTTCAGTCCGCTCGATCTTAACTGTGTTCATATGGTTCAAGCAAGGGTGAGCATGGCTAGCTCAGCAAGTACTATAATTCTAATAAATAACATGCTTGAAACATAGAACCAATATATCTCCAGTAACTGAACAATAGTTACGAAGTACTATTGGTGATTCAAAATAACACTTCATTTCCTTCAAAGCATTTTTCTATCAATATTCAGTAGAATAACAATTATGGCTCAAGATTATGAGCATACATAAGTTCTTTTGAAAAGGACATCCCGACACTAAGTCCGTAAGTCCGTCATAGCTTACGAGCACTTCTGAGTGATCAGCTCATAGTACTCTATGTTGATCAACACTACATTCTTTAAACGTGTATACGTTTAATTGTGGCAACCTCACGTGCCTGTCGTTAAACGACAAAAACATTTGAACATGCATGGTCTTCGATCGAAAACCATACCAATATAACTCGGTAATTTACAAATCATGCTTGACAGAATCATAATATAAGTCTAGCCGGAAGAATTGGCTTAAGACTTCATCATTCTAAATTTCATGTGAAAGAGAACATGAATTACAAAGCTTGTCCAGACTGAACTGGAACAAGGGTTAGAATACTTGCCTTTGGTGTCTGCTTACTGGTTAATACACGTACACTTTAAGTCTTTATGATTCTACAATTCATAATCATATAACGTACCATATTAGTTCATAATTAACCAGGTATGTTTTCTATTATACTTTACCCTTCATCTCAATGTAATTCTAACTTAGTTTCATTATTAAGGGTTTCGACTTTCATTACGTCATTCATATCCCGCTCGTCTTTGATTGATTATAAACATGCATTAGTGTATTACAAGCACCTTAAAATGTCTTAGTTATGTTGTGAATACATCACAATTCATTACTATTAATCCCCCTTTCATTCTACACTTGGAACCCTTCTTCTCTATCTTCTTCCTTGCACTGGCGCCGCGGCGCCACTAATTGGTCTGTGACTCGCGCTGCGGCGCGAGTTAGCAGTGTGCCATCATCCGGCCTCGCGCTGCGGCGCGGCCAAGAAGGCTTAGAGTCGCGCCGCGGCGCGGACTCTGGTCCTCAGAAAATTTTGCAGTTTTTGAAATTTTGCTAACTTCCCGGACGCATAACTTCTTCGTTTTAACTCCGAATTGGTCCGTTCAAAAGCCTATGGTTCACAAATTTCATAATCTATACGTTCATGCAAGAATTTTATCTATTTGATTTCATTTGCTAAAATTTGACCTATTAGTCCATTTTAACGAAAACGATAAACGTTCGTGAACGTTCAACGCTCATTTCTTCGTTCTAAGTCGGAATCCAGTCATTTTCGAGTCCGCAACTCTATAATGACTACAATGACTTGTCTCCATCAAAAAAACAACATTTTCGACTTCCAACACAAAATATGACTTCTATTCCGAGACTTTCACGAATTCGACGTTAATCGTGTAATCGTGCGAAGTTCGTCAAATCAACCATACTAAGCGTTCTAAGTGGATTTTAACCAACATATCATCATTTCAAGTTATTTATTACACAAACTTATAATCAAAGTAGGTTTTGACTTATTTCCATAAGTCATTGACTTTCTCAACTTATGAACTAGAAATCTTCATACTCATGACTTACCAATAATTTAAGTCCTTCAATCAATGTTCTCATGTTATAAACAACATACTAACATCATATGACAAGTCCTTCATGATCTTAACAACTTATTAGGGTTCAAGTTGCTTATTCAACTTATTCGGCTTAAGTTTATTCCTTATAACTTATTACATGTTATCCTCAAGCAATCCCCCTTCTCTATCAATCCTATCATAGAAAAGATATAGATAAAAGAAAATGAGTCTTACCCTTGAAGACTTCTATTTGCTTTGGAAACTATCAAAGGTTGAAGTGGCTTATAAGTGCTTTAAGTAACTTATTCTCTCTACCAAATAAGTAGCTTATATGCTTGAGAGGAAAGTGTTGGATGATAACAAAACAACCAATAAAATGAAATGAACTTGGTATTTATAGGCCACCAAAGCTTGGGGCAAAATGGACAATAATCAATCCCACCTCCTCATTCCACCTCCTTACTATTCACAACTTAACCTTCAAGTCTTCTTGCGAGCCACTTCTTTTACTTGCTCACCACAACACTTGGTCATCACACTTAATCCTTGCCCATCAAGACTACCCACTTCCTCACTTGGTTTGACCCATGGGTCAAGACTTCACCTTGGGCTTGGTTAATTAGTCCAACTACTTTCCTATTGGGCTTGAGTTACAATAGATTGGACTTGTGATAATCATACACTTGGGCTTCTATCAATAAACTAGAAATCCCAAAAGTCCATTACCTTAAATTCAATAACTTAACATACATATCCTACGTATAATTCTCGTATGCTATCTCGTATATTAATTCAAAATATACGTTATCTCATTCTTCGTACATAATAATACAATACGTCATATTATACCTACCTTCCTTACTCCATATAATATTTACACATTATATGATCACAACTTCCTTCTTTTAACGCTTAATAACCTAACTATCTCAAATTAGGTACGCATGCGAAATATTTCATTTTCCATACTTAGATTATTATTACATAATCGATATCATCTCGATATTATAACATTACGTATTTCTCGGAAGTTCAAAAATAATTCCCGAGCAGAAATTGATGAATAGTGTTTTTCGGAAAATTTCTCAGAAAACTTTTATTTTCGTTTTAGAAATTCAAACACTTTAATTCTCCCACGTAGTTAAAATACTACGACGTTACGACGTTTCTAGGTTATAGAACAACATTCATCTTCTCAACACACAATAATAATAAATAATATTATTTTATTCATTATTAAAAGAAATTACAAAATGTTCAATTTTCTGGGGTGTTACAGTTATGGTCCCTCGGTTGAACGTACTCGTTATCTCGCTCTAACAACTGAGCCATGTTGACAACATCTGAATAGATAGAAAATTTATGAGAAATGAGATACTGACGTATGCCGGGTTTCAAACCTCTCAGAAACATCCGAGTCATACGTTCCTCATTCTCCACCAAATGAGGTGCAAACCTGGATAACTCCGCGAACTTCGCCTTGTACTGGGACACCGTCATGTTATTCTGCTCTAATCTAATAAACTCCACTTCCTTCTTATGGCGAATACTTTCAGGAAAGTATTTTTCATTAAAAAGTTTCTGAAACGTCTCCCATGACATACTGAGTGCGGTTGGATGTGTACGCTTCACAGATTCCCACCAGTAATCTACTTCACCACGAAACATAAAGGTAGCGAATGGAACCTTCTGTTCCTCCGTGCATCCCAAGACATCGAATATCTTGGTAATTTGCTTGACCCATGTTTCTGCCATGATCGGATCCGGCTTTCCATGGAAATCTGGTGGTCCCAACTCCTTGAATTGCTTGGCTGTGACCACCCGTGAATTGCTATCATTTCCTCTTGTATTTTGAACACGAGTCTCCCTCGTCTGATTTTGCATGAACTGCAAAAAGCTCCTAAACATTCCATCGTTCATCATCTGCTCAGTGGTGTTGTTCACAAGAGGAACATTGCCAGCCTGTTGCACGTTCTCCTCGTTGGTGAGTACAGGCGTCTCTACGGTCTCATTTCCACTGTTAATATTCTCAGTCGACATTCTCAAATACTGTCATAAAACAAGGGTTAATTAAGGAAATCAATATATCACATAATATCCCTATATACTGACCAACTAACAAATAAGCTTAGGTAGAACACACTAGCGAAGGATTTACTCGTCTCTCCCCTCCTAGTTCTATTCCCCGATCTCCGCCAGAGATCATATCCCTAAGCTCTGATACCAACTGTGACGACCCCAAAATAGGTCCATTCCACCCAATCCATTCTGAGTCGTCAAATACATGGTACAGAAATAACTACAACTTTGATAATACAAATGTCGTGGGAAATACGACAATACATACTGTGAGTTTAAATACAGATATTGTCGTCTAGATAATATCCACACGCAAATAAATCCCCATCATAATTATTGATACATTATTTTACAAAAATGGTGAGGACTACTAAACAACTCTCTTTAGAACCTTCATTCCATACCCTGACTCGATCCTGCTATGTTCTCACCTCCTGTGAAGAAAATGGAACAACAAGGAAAAGGGTGAGCTCAACTAGCCCAGTAAAGAATATTATGACTAAGATAATATACAACAAAATATCGTTAGTCTTCAACAGGGAAAAATACAATAGACAACAAGTTTTAGATCAACAAATGCAGCGGAAACAGCAATCCATTAGAAGAGTCACGTAGAGAATGAATTCTACTGTCTTCTAAGATTTAAAAGTCCATCATCAATATTTCATCCCTGTAACAACAATCAATATACATCTTTAATCATCTTTGCACTACAGGCCAAAGATATTCATTTGTATCACCAGTTGGTCATGTTCATCTCAACACCTGTTCATCTTTGCACTACGGGCCAAAGAGATTCATCAGTTTAATCATTCATCTTTGCACTACAGGCCAAAGATATTCATCAAGTATCACCATTAAGGACTGAGGATGATGAAAAACATTTTCAAGAACAAATCCAGTGAGATAGAAGGACAAATATTAGGGATTCGTAAAACAGTTTATCCAAGATCAATAATACTTCATAATAAACGATTTTGAAGCAGAACTCAAAAATAACGATCAAAATATGGATACAATCAAAGGTAGTAGCCAAAATAGATATTTTGGACAAAAAGAAGAAATTTTATTTTTGGATGAATAGTGCCGTATTCGTGAATAGTGCCGTACACGTGAATAGTAACTCCGACACCAAAAGATAGAAATTTCACAAAAACATCATCACGCTTCGTGAATAGTACTCGTGAATAGTAACTCATGAATAGTAACTCGTGAATAGTAACTCATGAATAGTAACCCCGACATGAAAAAGTTCCAAATTTGATAACAAGTTCAGAACAGTATTTCGGCATAATGATATTGAAGAAGATAATATCATTTAAGAAGAAACAACATCCCTTACCTCAAAATAGCCGTACTTCTGACTGAATTTCGGTATAGTGCTGACAGAAACTCGCACCGTATAGCAACACTCAAAGTATACTCACAAGAACACGCTTGATTTATAGAGAGAGAAGTAGAGAGAAAGCTTATGTTTCTGGTGTGATTTTCAATTTTAACTTAGCCCTCTATTTATAGGAAAATGCTAGAATGCCAAAGGAGACTAAATTAATAAAATATATTATTATTTATTCAAAATTCTTACCCACATATTTTGAAAACTCTAGCATGCCTTCTTTGGTCAAAAACATCAGCCACCCATGTGCCAACAACCAAAAAAATGTTTTTCTTATATAAAATAATTAAAACTTCCAAAAATCAATTATTTCGGAACTCCGAAACTTCAATAATTCATGATAAATAGCCCTTTTGTCAGAAAATTAGAATCTCGAGAATTTTTATAGGAAATTCAATTCTCTACAACTTTGCAGAAGGAAGTTTTTCCAAATTCCAAACAGAAATTGACCGAAATCCACAAACGGGCGATTTTACAGTCTATACTCAATTTTCGGTCAAAAATTATGTCCACCGACACACAAAACATGTGTTAAACATTTAATGCCACAAAAATACTCTACCTCCTCATATACTCATATATTCCACATTCATTGTAAAAATATTATCGTTAATATATTATTAAAATAATATATTTAAATAAATTATTTTATCAGAAAAAGATAAAATATTAATTTTCAACAATTGTCACTTTTAAAAATTTTCTCCATCTATATCCACATAAAATGAATATTTTCTTTATCATAATAATCAATAATTAATTATTCAAAAATAATATTACAGAATCACAGTACTGACAACCAGGCCGTTCCCAGGATAGAGGGGGCTTTCCAATAAGGATTTCTCCTTACTGGCGCGCAATTAGATGACCAAACCTCTCCTTGACAGAACTTTCTAGACATTGCCAATAATGTTATCTGATAATATTATTCAAATAATATGAATTATTGATCTGATAATGGAAAATACTGTGCAATGACAATTATTGAAATAATAATAATATAAATATCAACGCAGCAATTATTGAATCAATAAAGTAATGAACAGTAACTCCTGTAGCAATTATTGAGTAGTGCCTTCTTACGTAAGGATCAATAATTCAAAATACTGTGTAATACCGTGTGGTACTGTGCAACAACGCGTATTACCGTATTTTAACCACCAGGTATTCTAACAGTGTAAACGGTAACAACTACGCCGTTAAAACAACTTATATTTGTCATTTTCTTCCTCCAATCGCTTTCCGTTATGGGGCCCACACATGGCTGCGCCATCGTACGAATATTCCCCGACAGTACGAATATTCCACGACCAAACGAATATTCCCCGACAACAATGAATATTTTATAACCACTTGTTTATTTAAAATATTTGCGCATTTTACCCATAACTTACCACATTAATCAAATCCACCCTTACTATTTCAAAATAATAAATAAAGGAAATTCCTTTTTATTTAAAAAAATTTCGGGGTCTTACATCATATACTCAATTTCAGATCGGTAAAATTATATCATCATATATCATATATATCGAAAACACTATAATCAATTTCAGATCTGTATAATTGTATCATCACATATCATATATATCGAAAACAATAAAACACGTAATCTGAATTAATCGTTTTGCAAGTAGCTCTGATACCACTATAGGGTTTCGAACCAAAAACGCAGCGAAAATATAAAATTAACAAAAATATTTTTGAAACCCAAAAACAGGATCCATGCAAAACATAAATTAATTCAGTGGTTTAGATATTATACCAATTATGAAAGAGTTCTGAGACGGCTTCGAATCCCTTACGCAATCCAACAGAACCGCGCCTCTATGGTATCCATATGAATGCCCCGCGAATCGTCGTACGATCTGCAGTGAAGAGAACTGCGGTACTAGCCCCCAAGGATTAGGATTTTTCAAAATTTTTCTCTAGTATCTCTCTAAGAGCGGCTAGGGTTTTTTTAGGTTATGATTCGTTACCTAAAATGGCTGTTATATATCATATATATAGTAGTTAATAAGAATTAATCAAAACCCTAATCTAATTAAAATAAAATCTAAATTTATATATATATATATATATATATATATATATATATATATCTTAATTAAGTCTTACTTAATTAATAACATATATATAAATTATCCTATTAATTTAAATTCATAATTTAAATTATATCAATCATATTGACATATTTAAATCTTTACAATTTAAATTAATTCCCTTTTAATTACATTCTTTGTGTGTGACCCTATAGGTTATTATTACGTTGGCAATAATTTTAAAATCATATTATAAAATTATAAATAGTGAGCGGCATCTAGTAATGCATCACTGCTACCCAAGTAATATTAAGATCGATGATTTGATGTAACCTTTTCGTAACCAATGTTTCAATGTAATTTAATCCTTTTAACCTTGATATCTTAGATTAAACTTGAGTCATGGAATGTGTCATACTCGTCATAATTTAATCTGAGTTTTCCTGATCAATGAGTAGACTATATGAAACAAATCATTATTTAAGAATGGACATGTATTTCATAGTCCTACTCAATCAAGAGGCCTATGGATTTCACCCCTAATTAATAGGAGCGTTAAATTCCATCTAGATCACTCATATTTTTCACACGATTCATGATGTACCCAATAATCACCTTTATAGTCCACCATATTAAAGGTGACCTTTGACGATTTCAAAGTACATAAATTCTCGTGTAGTAATATAGTTATTTCAGGTCGGAGGACCATTACATCATTGTCACTATAAGAATCACTAATGACACTTCGATGCTCCACATAGAATTCTCATGGTGGGTCTGTCCAGTACATCGTTCTTTAACACATACCTATGCATTGACTTAATATCTCATATATTTATGACCAATGAGATTTGGTCATCAGTCAATTCACATACTAGTCTCAATGCATCATTGTTGTCCTATCAACAATGATACTCGACTAGGGACATTTAAGAGCAATGATAGTAATTGTAATTACATAATCTCATGTTCAAGTTATATACTTGAAACTATATAAATTGTATCACTATTATAAGGAATTTATTATGTTAACATTTACATAATGCAGTAAATAAAACCATAATAAAATCATTCATTTATTCAATCAAATATAATATCAAAATGTTAAGCAATTATATCAAACAATTGGCCTCTAGGGCATAAACTCTAACAACTTGAACATCTTTTGTACTTAGCAGCTAGGTGTGGTCCTCTTTGCATTCTGCTTTGAGTCTGGACCACATCTTCTTTGGTGTAGCTGATCTTCATTCTGTTCTGCTCATCTTCATAAGATACCAGCTGTGCACTATCACAATTTCCTGAACCCTTCTTGACTGGTTGGCAGACATGGTTCTACACTTGTTCTGTTTTAGCTTTAGGTCCATGGTGATTCATAGAGTGGCTCCCAAGATTTGCTTTGTGCTTTGACATTCTTCTGAATGCTATCTTCTTATCCTTCTCAGGTCTAAGCTTGACTGTCATCTTTATTGGCATTCTCATCTTTGTTGAGTGAAGCTTTAGTCTGTTCAAGTCCTTCTTCAAAGCTGCTTCATTTCAACCTTCGTAGTCTCACTGTCACTGAGACTTGTTCTATTAAGCTCAGGTGGCACTCGTAGAGTCAACATTAGCATTCTCACAACTCAACGATTCTGCAACATGGCAATTGTTTGAACTCTACGATTCGGATGCATATCTTCTTGGACCTGATCGTAGTGTCTTATTGACCGGTAGAGACAACACTATGATCTTGAAGAGTGTTGATTGGATCTTCAATGTAGAACACCTCTTCTTTCTCTTGTGCAATGCTTCAACACTTATGTTTGCCTTGTCTGTTCTCAGATACAGATGGCTTGAGTCCTTGCTCTGGCCCATTCTGAATAGCAAGACACTTCAGATTTGTGGCTTGTCCAGCTCGCTATCTCCTTGTGATCTCCCGTTCACTTATCATCAATGGACTGACCCAATGCTTAATCGTTTTAGCCTTGTTCTTCAGAGGCTGACCTGTACCTTTGTGTACACTCCATTAGTCCCTTCTTTGTTTGGCAAACACTAATGTAACACCCGAGAAAATCGGATTTTTGAGTATTAATTTTTTTTATTATTAAAGGAATTTAATTGATTATTTATGGAGCAAGCTAATCGAACGTCGCTCTCTGACCTAGAAATTTCAGAACATCATAGGATTTTGGCTACGTGGTAGAATTAAAGTGTTTGAATTTTCTAAAAAACACTATTTACGCATTTCTGCTAGGGAATTATTTTTAAACTTCTGAGAAATAAGTAACGATAGAATATGGATGTGAGATGGAATATCCAATAATATTTCAGTTATGGAAAACGTAATATTTTGCCTATGGACTTAAAACATAACGTTTAGGAAATGTAACTTTCAAGAAGGAATTTAAATGTATATAATGAATTAAGCGATGATCGTATTATACGTAGGTATTGTATGAGGTAAAGAATACGAATACTATATGAGTTATTGTACGAGTAAGTATGAATAATAGTATATCGTATATGTTGACTAAGTATACGAATTAGAGTACAAGAATTATACGTATAATATATTTTATAAGGCTTTAAGACAAAAGAAATGAATTCGTAGGATTGTGTAGGAAGTATTAAAGTACAATATGATTTATTGGTTAAGTTCAATAGAATTAATAAGCAAGCCTAAGGATTTGTAATGTAAAGCCCAAAGTAAATTAATGTAAGCCCAAAATGATTAAGTTAAGTTAATTAAGCTAAAGCCCAAAGTAAGAACCAATGGGTTATGAGATGGTTTAAACTCATGGAGCAAACCATGAATGATCCAAGGTGATGAACAAGTAAACTTAGAGGCTAAGTAAGTGTGGTGAGCACACAAAGTGCTTAAGTGATAAACAAGTAGCTTAATAGCTAAGTTAAGTATTAACCAAGAAATAAGAGTGGTGAGCAAGTGTAGTGGGGAGCAAGTTTACTTAAGAGCTAGGTAATGAATAATAAGGAGGTGGATGGTTTAATGACCATTGAGCCCTCATCTAGGATTTCCTATAAATAGGAAGCTTTTAATTCATTTTGTTGGTTGTTCATTTCCTCCAACACCTTATACATAATAAGTTGAGAGCTTATTTACTTGAGATAATAAGCACATAAAAGCTAGACTTCTATTATTAGATTTTCCACAACAACTTATAGCTTAATGGCTTGAGAGAAAAAGCTAGAGAAGCTAGAGTTCTTATTAAGCAAGAAGCAAGAAGAAGTTTAAGGTGTAGCAAGTGAACATCAAGAGTAAGTACTCCTAAATTTTGATTCTCTTTCTCTTCTATTGTTAGAGAAGGGGGTATTGGTAGAACAAGCATAGTAAGAAGGGGTTGAAATAATGAATCAAAGGGCTTAAGTCTTAATAAGCCGTAATAAATCATGAATAAGTTATGTATACTTATATAAGTTATGAACTTATAATGAACGAATAAGAACTTGCAACATGTTTATACAAATGAAGTTAGTATGATAATAAGAAGCATGAATAATGGATAGACGTCATTAACCATAATAAGTTATATGAAAAGAAGACATAAGTTATGAGTATTGAAAATATAAGTAATTTATATTTTCATAAGTTATAAACTCACAATGAACTAGTAATAACTTATCATATTCATAAGTTAACAAACCATGTATGTCAAGATGATAGTATGATGGATTGAATCCAATTGAAACGGTTTAAAAATCTCAAGTAACAAAGTTTCGCCGAAATTCTCACGATTAGACAACAATCGTCGAATTCGAGAAATTCTCGAAATGGAAGTCGAATTTGGATATTGAACTTGGAAACATTGGTTTTCAATGGAGACAAGTCTTATTTGGCATTATAGAGTTGCGGACTCCAAAATGGCCGGATTCTGACTTAGAACGAAGAAACGAGCGTTGAACGTTCACGAACGTTTACCGTTTTCGTTGAAAATGGACTAATAGGTGAATTTTTAGCAAACAAAGTCGAATAGATAAAATTCTTGCATGAACATGTAGAGTATGTGATTTATGAACCGTAGGCTCTTGAACGAGCAAATTTGGACTTATAACGAAAAAGTTACGAGACCGAGAATCTCGTTAAGTCAAAAATCTGTCCAAAGTGTCTGGTAAACAGAGCTGGCGCCGCGGCGCCAATACAAGGCAAATAATCCTGCGTCACAGCGCTAAAGTGGCCTTCAGACCCTGCAAACTCGGTTTTGCAGTTCAAAAAATAACATATAGACTTACGCCGCGGCACCGAGTCCAGATTTTAAGCAATAAGTGGTGACGCCGCAGCGCGACATCAAGTGCAATAGCCGGCGCTGCAGTGCCAACCCTAAAACTTCGACAATGAAAAATATTTACAAATAGGAGATGAAGGGAAATTGGTTAGTAATGAACTAAGGGACTTAATCAAACATTATTAAGTTATAATTAAACCCCAAGTATGATCACTTAGCGTTAAAGAAAGTTAATTGAAGATGAACGTGAACTATACGTAATAAGTACACATAACCAATGACGATCGAGTTTCGATTAATAATGTAAGGACGTTAATAAGCCGTAAGGAAAGATGATTAACTCGAACCGAGTTATATTAATGAAATAATTTCACTTAAGTGTTATAAGAGAATGAAGTTGGTAAGGACGATGTAAAAGAATGACGGAAAGCCGGAACCAATAAATAACAAATCTAATACGGGATTAGATTGAGAAGAATGGTAAGATTCTTAAGGAACCAAGTATGTTCATTCATTACCTAATGTGGTATGTTATGTGATTATGTGTTGTAGAGATTGTAAAGACTCAAAGGAAATGCAATTATTCGGTAGCAGACGTTGAAGGCAAGTTTTTCTTAAACGCTTGTCTAACCTTCGTGTTATCCATGTTTTCAAATGATTCACATTATGGATGCATGTATGATTTTAAAGAAAGGGTCAAAGCCAGTTTTAACTCGGCTAGACTAATCTTGATAGATTGATTGATTTATTTACAAGTCTTTCAATATAGAATTACTAACGCTATCCTACGCCAATTGTTGGTACAGATTCAAAGTAAGCCTGAATATGAATAAACAAATGTATTTTCATCGAGTATTCGATGGGCACGTGAGGTTGCCACAACTTAAACGTACACACGTTTAATGGATGTAGTGTTGATCAACATAGAGTACTATAGGCTGATCACCTAGAAGTGCTCGTAAGATATGTTGGACTTACGGACTTCGTATCAAGTTGTCCTTTTCAAAGAAACTATAAGACGTTCACGTCTTGAACCAGAATTGATGTATTGCTGAATATTGTTATTGTAAGATGTTTTGAAGGAAAAGACATGCTATTTTAAGTTATTGATAGTACTTCATAACTATCATCCAGTTATTGAAGATATACAATTCCTATGTTTCAATCATGCTTTTAAAAAATGAAATTCTTGTACTTGTTGAGTTTGTTATGCTCACTCTTGCTTGAACCATATGAATGCAGCTTAGACCGAATGGACCGCAGGATTCATCAAGAAAATGGAAAAGTGAAGGCTAAAGCGAACTTGTAACGTATCTATGTAATAGTATAGCTTTGTAATGATAATATTTGATATTATGACAAGAACAAATGTAACGGTTATAAAGAACCTGGGAATGGTAGTATTATTTTGGAATATATATAAGACAGATTCGTTCTTTTGAGGCTTTTTCAATTAAATGTTTGTCTGAACTGTAGCACCGTGGAGCACCATCTGTCGGGTTGAAAGAGACCCAGATTTGGGGGCATCACAGTTGGTATCAAAGCATTAGGTTATAAAACTTAATGGGGGAAGAACCTTAGGCTCATAATCTCGTTAAGGAAGAGAAGTCCGAAGGAAGAAAAAAAACATGAGTTTTACTTTAGTTGAATGAGTCAATAAGGTATTGAGGAAACTCAGTATCAAAAGATTTAAAATATGGAAAGTAACCCTAAATAAATTAAATGTGATTTATGCTTATACTATTGTGTGTTATGTACTAATCAACATATGTGTTATTGTAGGATGTCGATCAATAGTTTGATGTATAAAGATATACCTGCGGTGAGCGAAGAGCTTTTGAACCAAGTAGAGCCTGTGCCTATGCCGGTGGCGAAGGTACCATTAATGATTCTAGAGGAGTCAGAGGCAGAGGAGTACTTTTCTGAGGAAGACTACTCCGAGGGAGAGATGGATATAATGTCATATCTTAATATGATGAATGATGGGATGGAAGAAAGAGAGCTGACATCGATTACTACGGTGGTACCTACATTGGAGTCACCACCTCCAGATGCAATGGAAGCATTGTATCTGGCAGCGCTTGACAGGAATGTGCAACTGGGTACAGTTTTATAGAATCAAAGTGAAGAGATTAGTTATCTTCATGAAGCTAAGATGTCTGCAGAAGCAGATTTTAAGTTAGAGCACGATAAGCAGGTGCTTATGGCAGAGCAGGCTAGGAATTATAAGGCAGAGGCTGATGAGCTTCGTAGAGAACTGGGGGAGAAGGACCGGAAGATAGCACGGATGTCTTACATCCATGAGAGTGCACATAAGGATTTCAAACTGAAGGTTACTTGTTATTCCATTGAGTCAAGACAAACCCGTCATATGATTAGTCGGGATACTGTAGCAATGATTGCGAATGAGAAACAAAAGGATGCTGTAATGCATTATTAGAAGTCTAGAGTTATAAATATGTGTGTAGTGACGTAAAACCCTCTTTTAAAGGGTAGTCTTTTTATAAATCCTAACTTTTGTGAAGTTCAATTGCAGAATAGAAAATATAATAGCTTTTGTCTATGAAACAAATTGTAAATAGTTTCAAACTATGAAGAAGCATATGAATATAATGATGTTTTCATGGAAATGATTTGTTATGATGCGATTTGGTATGTGGCGATTAATAACAAAGTAAGTAAATAGATAATAATGAAATTATACTTAATCTAAAAATGTCTTCAGGGAGAAGATAATGTAATAAGGAAGCGGAATCACATAATGATAATTAATGGGGTCAAAACAACCCTATGCAAGAGTTTGTTAAGTTATTAACGTCTGTTTTTACCCAAACCGGGGGTAGAGTACCCGTGAAACCTAAGGTAGCTATAATGATTACATTTAAAGAGTTTAAAAGCATAGGTCCTCCGGAGTTCAAAGGAACGACGGACCTAATCGAGGCCCATACCGGGGTAATAGAAATAGAGAAGGCGTTTGTTATTACAAGTGTAGGTGAGATGCAGAAATTTTCTTTTTTGACTTACACGAAGAAGAGTAAAACTATCTTTTGGTAGAAGGCTCACCAGGGTGGGGTTAAAACAGATTCAATAATGTGGAAACAATTCAAGAAGGTTTTCTTTGAGAATTATTTCCCTACAAATATGTGAGGGAGGATAGAGATCGAATTCTTAGAACTTAAGCAAGGGGATATTATATTTCCCCAGTACGCGACCAAATTCAAATTAATTGGCAAGGTTTATTTCACGTCAAGTGGACACGGAGGAGGTGAAGGCTCGTAGGTTGGGGCAGGGCCTGAAACCCTAGCTCTATAAAGGGATTTTGGTGATCTAGAGTGTTTCTTATGGGATCATTATGGAGAAGGTGATTATAGCATAAGGTGATAGTGAGTTATAGACTCAATACCACAAAGAGGGGAAAGATGAGAGCAATAGAGAGGGAGGAACCAAGGTAGAGAATGGTAGTGGCAGTATGCCAAAGAGACAGAAATTTTTAACTCCGGGAATACTGAAGAGGGACAAGGGGATCCTAAGTGAAGGATCAAGGTGTGTAAGACATGTGGAAAGACTTATCTAGGAGTCTATCTGGAAGGGATTATAAATACCTTTAAAACATTAAGATAGAGGAGGAGGGATTAATTTTTGTTAATTATATTCGTGGAAATGGTTTCATGAATAATATAAGTAAGCAAGTATCGGTAGATAAGTTCCAATTAATGTCGAGAGGATTTGAGGAAATTCTCGGTATGAATGGGTTGATTAACCATAGAACTATAATAAATTGTTATAAGAAAAGTGTGAACCTTTAGTTTTCTCATAAAATCTAAGGTAGTAATTTACGGTAATAAAATACCACGACATTATTATTGTTGAACCATGACACAAGTTAGGTTGGTGTTAAGGAAGAGGAGTTGTTACAGTTGCGTATTGACTATCATAGGAGGAATAAGTTAGCAGTTAATAATAAATACCCATGGCCTAGGATCGATGATCTATTTGGTCAGTTGAGAGGGGCAAATAATTTTTCCAAAGATAGATTTATGTATGGGGTATAGTCGGTTGGAAGTAAGAAAGAAAGAGGAGGTACCATTAACGTCATAGGATTTAAGAGAAAGGTTGATTGCGGAACCTGTATTGTCTATATCAGATGATACGGGGAATTTTGTAGTGTATCTCGATGTTCGCATAGATGACATGATTGTGTGTTCTTATAACATGGAAATGTCATTGTGTATGCATCACGCCAGTTAGAGGATTATGAGGAGGTCTATCCTACTTATGATCTAGAATTGGCAGTTGTAGTTTTTGACTTTTAAAAAAAATCTGAAGATAGTAATTATACTGGGAGAAAAGTAAGATATACAAGGACTCTAAGAGTCTGAGATATATCTCCACACAGAAGGAGTTAAATATGCAGTACAGAGAGGACTTGGATATCTTATATCATTCAAGGAAGGTAAACGTAGAAGCCAACGCGTTAATTAGGAAGGGTAAGGAAAACTATCGATGTTAACGACTCAGAATGAGTTAATAATAGAGATGGCGGGAGTGGGCTTAAAATTTAAATTACAGAATGAAACGATAGAAATGTTATTCAAAACATAGACTCAATCCACAATAATGGACCGAGTTAATTAAGTACAATTAGGTAACGAGGAGTACAAGTGAATGAATAAGATGATGCAGGATAAGTAAAAGACTATTTATAGTCTTATTTTGAGGGAGGAATTTGAGTTCCATATAAGTCTGTGTTAATCCTCTGTGGTGTAGGTATTATTAGCGAGATTCTGGGGATGGAATCCTTATAAGGAGGGAAGAATGTAACGCCCGAGAAAATCGGATTTTTGAGTATTAAAAAAAAAATTATTAAAGGAATTTAATTGATTATTTATGGAGCAAGCTAATCGAACGTCGTTCTCTAACCTAGGAATGTCAGAACATCGTAGGATTTTGGCTACGTGGTAGAATTAAAGTGTTTAAATTTCCAAGACGAAAATAAAAGCTTTCCGAGATATTTTCTGAAAAACACTATTCACGTATTTCTGCTCGGGAATTATTTTTGAACTTCCGAGAAATATGTAACGATAGAATATGGATGTGAGATGGAATATCCAATAATATTTCAGTTATGGGAAACGTAATATTTCGCCTGTGGACTTAAAACCTAACGTTTAGGAAATGTGACTTTCGTGAAGGAACTTAAATGTATGTAATGAATTAAGCAATGATCGTATTATACGTAGGTATTGTACGAGGTAAAGAATACGAATACTATATGAGTTATTATACGAGTAAGTATGAATAATGGTAAGTCATATATGTTGACTAAGTATACGAATTAGAGTACGAGAATTATACGTATAATATATGTTATAAGGCTTTAAGCCAAAAGAAATGAATTGGTAGGATTGTGTAAGAAGTATTAAAGTCTAATATGATTTATTGGTTAAGTCCAATAGAATTAATAAGCAAGCCTAAGGATTTGTAATGTAAAGCCCAAAGTAAATTAATGTAAGCCCAAAATGATTAAGTTAAGTTAATTAAAATAAAGCCCAAAGTAAGAACCAATGGGTTATGAGATGGTTTAAACCCATGGAGCAAACCATGGATGATCCAAGGTGATGAACAAGTAAACTTAGAGGCTAAGTAAGTGTGGTGAGCACACAAAGTGCTTAAGTGATAAACAAGTAGCTTAATGGCTAAGTTAAGTATTAACCAAGAAATAAGAGTGGTGAGCAAGTGTTGTGGGGAGCAAGTTTACTTAAGAGCTAGGTAATGAATAGTGAGGAGGTGGATGATTTAATGACCATTGAGCCCTCATCTAGGATTTCCTATAAATAGGAAGCTTTTTATTCATTTTGTTGGTTGTTCATTTCCTCCAACACCTTATACATAATAAGTTGAGAGCTTATTTACTTGAGAGAATAAGCACATAAAAGCTAGACTTCTATTATTAGATTTTCCACAACAACTTATAGCTTAATGGCTTGAGAGAAAAAGCTAGAGAAGCTAGAGTTCTTATTAAGCAAGAATCAAGAAGAAGTTTAAGGCGTAGCAAGTGAACATCAAGAGTAAGCACTCCTAAGTTTTGATTCTCTTTCTCTTCTATTGTTAGAGAAGGGGGTATTGGTAGAACAAGCATGCTAATAAGGGGTTGAAATAATGAATCAAAGGGCTTAAGTCTTAATAAGCCGTAATAAATCAGGAATAAGTTATGTATACTTATATAAGTTAGGAACTTATAATGAACGAATAAGAACTTGTAACTTGTTTATACAAATGAAGTTAGTATTATAATAAGATGCATGAATAAAGGATAGACGTTATTAACCATAATAAGTTATATGAAAAGAAGATATAAGTTATGAGTATTGAAAATATAAGTAATTTATATTTTCATAAGTTATAAACTCACAATGAACTAGTAATAAATTATCATATTCATAAGTTAACAAAGTATGCATGTCAAGATGATAGTATGATGGATTGAATCCAATTGAAACAGTTTAAAAATCTCAAGTAACGAAGTTTCGCCGAAATTCTCACGATTAGACAACAATCGCCGAATTCGTGAAATTCTCGGAATAGAAGTCAAATTTTGATATTGAACTTGGAAACATTGGTTTTCAATGGAAACAAGTCTTATTTGGCATTATAGATTTGAGAACTTGAAAATAGCCGGATTCCTACTTAGAACAAAGAAACGAGTGTTGAACGTTCACAAACATTTACCGTTTTCATTAAAAATGGACTAATAAGTGAATTTTTAGCAAACGAACTTGAATAGATAAAATTCTCGCATGAACACGTAGAGTGTGTGATTTGTGAACCGTATGCTCTTGAACAAGCCAATTCGGACTTATAACGATGAAGTTACGAGGCCGGAAATCTCATTAAGTCAAAAATCTATCCATTGTGTCTGGTGCACAGAGCTGGCGCCGCGACGCCATCACAAGGCAAATAATCCCGCGCCGCAGGGCCAAAGTGGCCTTTAGACCCTGCAAACTCATGCTACAGTTTGACAAATAACACAGAGACTCGCGCCGTGGCGACGAGTCCGAATTCTGAGCAATAAGTGGTGACGCCGCAGTGCCAACCCTAAAACATCGACAATGAAAAATGTTTACAAGTAGGAGATGAAGGAAAATTGGTTAGTAAAGAACTAAGGGACTTAATCAAACATTATTAAGTTATAATTAAACCCCAAGTATGATCACTTAGGGTTAAAGAAAGTCAATTAAAGATGAACGTGACCTATACGTAATAAGTACACATAACCAATGACGATCGAGTTTCGATTAAAAACGTAAGGACGTTAATAAGCCGTAAGGAAAGATGATTAACTCGAACCGAGTTGTATTAATGAAATAATTTCACTTAAGCGTTATAAAAGCATAAAGTTGGTAAGGACGATGTAAAAGAATGACGGAAAGCCGGAACCAATAAATAACAAATCTAATACGGGATTAGATTGAGAAGAAGGGTAAGATTCTTTAGGAACCAAGTATGTTCATTCATGACTTAATGTGGTATGCTATGTGATTATGTGTTGTTGAGACTGTAAAGACTCAAAGGAAACGTAATTATTCGATAGCAGACGCTGAAGGCAAGTTTTTCTGAAACGCTTGTCTAACCTTCGTGTTAGCCAGGTTTTTAAATGATTCATATTATGAGATGCATGTATGATTTTAAAGAAAGGGTCGAAGACAGTTTTAACTCGGCTAGACTAATCTTGATAGATTGATTGATTTATTTACAAGTCTTTCAATATAAAATTGCTAACGCTATCCTACGCTAATTGTTGGTACGGATTCAAGGTAAGCCTGGATATGAATAAATAAATGTATTTTCATCGAGTATTCGATGGGCACATGAGGTTGCCACAACTTAAACGTACACACATTTAATGGATGTAGTGTTGATCAACATAGAGTACTATAGACTGATCACCTAGAAGTGCTCGTAAGATATGCTGGACATACGGACTTCGTGCCGGGTTATCCTTTTCAATGAAACTATAAGACGTTCACGTCTTGAACCAGAATTGATGTATTGCTGAATATTGTTGTTGTAAAATGTGTTGAAGGAAAAGAAATGCTATTTTAAGTTATTGATAGTACTTCGTAACTATCATCCAGTTATTGAAGATATACGATTCTTATGTTTCAATCATGCTTTTAAAAAATGAAATTGTTGTACTTGCTGAGCTTGTTATGCTCACTCTTGCTTGAACAATATGAATGCAGCTTAGACCAGAAGGACCGCAGGATTCATCAAGGATAAAGTGAAGGCTAAAGTGAACTTGTAGCGTACCTATGTAATAGTATAGGTTTATAATGATAATATTTGATATTATGACAAGAACAAATGTAACGGTTATAAAGAACCTGGGGAATGGTAGTATTATTTTGGAATATATATAAGACGGATTCGTTCGTTTGAGGCTTTTTTAATTGAATGTTTGTGTGAACTGTAGCACCGTGGAGCACCATTTGTCAGGTTGAAAGAGACCCGGATTTGGGGGCGTCATAACTACGATCCTGGTTGCTATCAAGATCGTTGGCTTCTATTTACTTGACAGCTACTACAAATGCTGACTTTCCTTAGTCAGTTACTGAAGTCTTCTTCTGATCAACTTGTGGAAGACTTCATCTCGAATTGCTTCACAACTCAATCTGAATGTTGATTGGGTTGGTGCTTAGATCTTCTGTTAGCGTGCATGCCATTCGTTGAGTGCTCTCTAGTTTCCTTCAGGTGGGATGTGTCTTTGTAGTACACACCAGAGGTTTCATTCCTTTGGATATTCTGGGAGTGCTCATTTGTTGAGAATTGTGAGCACATCTGTTGAAATCTTAATTCTACACTCTATGATTCAGCTCCGGCTGTGTAGACACTACGACTCTGAGTTCAGATCTTGACACTCTACGATTTCTGACTTTATACTCGTTGTCTTTATTTGATCTTGCTCGACTACGATCTTTGTCTCTGATATGATCAGTTGACTCTACGACTCTGAGTGTAGTTTACGATTCTTGACTTGGCTTCGACATCAGTAGACTCTACGACTCCGAGTGTAGTCTCCGATTCTTGACTTGGCTTCGGCAGATGCTCGGTTGGCTCATAGGCAGGTTGTCTCTATGATTCTGAACATGACTTTCTCAGCAGACTACGGCTCCAAGGAAGTTCTCCTCGACACACTACGATCCTTCCTCATCTCTCCTGGCAGTCTACAAACTCTGAGATCTACTATCTTACATACTACGATTTTGCCTCGATAGCTCTAGAGTTTTCCTAGACTCTCCTGGCAGACTACGATTTTTGGTGCAGTGCTCGATGATCAGACAAGCCTATCTATTACATCATAAGATCAACCTAACAAGCTTGATCTTTCTATATTTATAGTCCTTGTACATTATTTCATAGACTTTACAGAGTTATTTTGCTTATATAGGATCAATCTAACACATTTGATCAATCCATTCTAAGTCCTTGTACATATGTTTCTATTATCTATTACAGGTCTTTACATCTTTTCTGAATGCAAGCATACTTTCATATTCATTCATATATATATATATATATATATATATATATATATATATATATATATATATATATATATATATATATATATATATATCATAATCAAATCATATTAAATAAGAATATCATTCACATGTGTATTCATGACAATCTCCCCCTAGTTGATTATGACAAAAAAATAAGTGCATATGTATGATATGAATGAATCTTATATACAGTGAGCAGCTGTATTTCTAAAACAGGTAGTCATGAATGTCATTTTATAATGATATAGAATTTTATAAGCTATAACACTTTACATCTTGGATCCAGAACATACCTAACTAGTTAGAGATGTACCTCTTTGGCTCCAAGTATGTTTCCAGGATGTCTGTTGATTGGTTACTTATTTGCTTGATCTTCTTGCTCCTACTCCCCCTAGGATGGTGACTTTATTTCTTTGTCTTTTTCTTGGCCTTCTTATCTTCACTCCTTCTGCTCTCCATGCTCTTCCTTGAATGCATCTTATTATGCCTCTTTCTATGTCTCTTTTTCTCCCCCTTTTTTTGTCATTAATCACTTGAGAAAGTTGATCCATGTTGGACATTAGTTGCTCCATCAGGTAAGATAAGTTACCAACCTCAATCTTTAGTTCTTGTTGGCTCAACTAAAGTTGTAGAGAGAAAGACTGATTCAGGTTGTCAATCTTGTCAGAGAGGACTTGGATTTGCTCTTCATTGGCCTTATATGCTCGTAGAGCTTCTGCCTTCTGATCATTTATGGCCTTCATATAGATTTGATCTCTCTCTTTGATTTTAAGAGATACATCAGCCATAGTGGCTTGAAGTCTATTTTGAACTGAATTATCTCCTGTTGCTGTCAACATCTTTGATTCTTCATTGATTAGAGATATCTTCGCAACCAGCTCATTAGAATTCTGCAATAGCTCCTGCTCCATAGGAATTTGGTCATGTGGTTAGGCAGGCTTTTGTTGAACACTAGATTGGATTCTACGATTTTCATCCTTGGACATATTTTTGAAAGTATTGAAAATCTAAAAAATTATTGAGTGTCAATCACTGTTGGAGGATAAAGGAATGTTAGACAATAGTGCTTGGGCAGAGGGAGGCTTCTCATTATGGACTTAATCATCAGTAGTGATAGAATGAACAGACTCTATGATCATCTCCTTGGCTATGATCCTTCTGCCATCCGAACCCACTCAGCTATCATGGGGAATGTAGTGGTTTCCAGCATATCGGTAGATTTTGTAGTGAGGTAGGTCTTTGATCATCATGGTTGCAAATCTTTTCACCCTTGGGAAGTTCTGTGACACCAGCTCCAAGTTTGGAAACTGAGAGTAGCACCAGCTGAAGTAACTTCCATCCTTTTCAGTATAAGCCTTTAACCAAGGCATCCATGGAAAGAATCATCTCATCAAAGGATCATCAGGATTGTAGAGGATAGTGGTGCAATTTAACTCCATGTTGTTCCAATTTTTGAACACATCATATGCAGTCATCCTTATAACCCTAAGTTGTTCATTGTCATATCTTACCCATCTTTTTGCTGGTAGTTCTTGTTGGTTCATCAAAAACTTCCACCACTATTCTTCTACTAATTCTTGCTGGGGAGAGAGTATGAGAGTTAGCTGGTTCCTCTGATTCCTGATTTGTCGAGCTAGAATCTTTCTCCATTTCTTCACTTTCTGAGCTTGAATCATGTTGACCTCTTTCATCATATTCATCAGTGAATTCTTCTTGCTGATTTTCATTAATAGTCACATCTTCAACATTTTTCTCCTTTAATTCAGATTCATCATCACTTACTTCAATGATTGCAGTAGAATGTTCACCTTGCTTCTTTGGGACAAATTTAGTAAGTAGTTTATAGCTCTTCCTTCTCCTTGGAGGTTCAGCTATAGGAGAGTCAGACTTTTCTTCTTCTTCTGAATCTAAAGCTTCTGTTTCATCAGATAAACTTCCTTGATGTTCTGTAACAGTAGGGGCATGTCCTTCTTCTTCGGACTTAACATCCTTGTAAACATCATCTGAACTTGTTGGGCCATTTACAGTTGGAGATGTAGTTATGTCAACTTGCAACCTTTCTTCATCATCAGAGTTGGACATTTCTTTTACAAAATCACCTTCTTCTTCACTGCTAGACTTGATCTTCGAGGATTCAATATTAGGGCTTTCAGTTCCCTTCCCATATTCTGACTCTACTTCCTCTTCTTTGTTGGAAGGACTTTCTTGGGGAACTGGGGTTGCCTTATTTAACACCTTTGCTTTCTTTCTTGATGGCCCTTAAAGTAGTCTGTTACTTCTTCTCTTTGTGGTTTCTGCGGTTGAGACCTTTTCACTTTCATCCTTGTCTTCAGTGGAGAGACTTCTTGGTGGAGCCTTTATTTTCTTTACACCCCTGGATTTCTTTGCTGCTGGTGTGACAGCTACTTCTATAGAGTGGTCAGAATGAGAGCTTTGCACCTCTTTTGTCTTCCACTTCTTCGCAGAGTCTTTTCTGTTGCTCCTAGTTATTGTTGGCCTCCTATTTTCCTTTGGGTTTTTCTTCCAGTTTACAAACAGATGAGGAGACATCACTTTGTGAACATTTAGAGGCTCTCCCTCGTCATCCTTGATCTTGCCTCCCAATTTCTTTTTTAGCACAATGCTCAGTAGTCTTCCATGAAAAACCTTTGTAAGGGATTTATCTGTAGACTTCTTCATCTCAGCCTTTTCCACCCATTTACAGATTTGATCGAACAAGATAGCTCCAAAGTTTATTTTCTTCTTTAGAACTATTGCAGACATGATCTTCAGTTGTTGATCAAGCACATTGTCATGTGCAGTATCCTTACATAGGATACATTTTCCCACTATCTCAACAAGGAATTCAAATTCTTTTAGAAACTCCTTTTTCTTCATGTCCTTCAGACTAGGGTTTCTTTTGTATGCCATAATATTCTTTGCTTGTTCAGTGTTGATTTCATTAAGGCTTTTTAGTCCTACGTCAGGGAGGCCTAAGTATTGATTGATATCAGACGATTTCAGCTTTTGAGACTGACCTCTAACTTTGGTAGAAAGGTTTCCAGAATTTCTGGATGTGTTTGAGTAAAACTCTTTTACCAATTCATCATATACACGATTGATTGCCTCAAGAAATTCTGAGAATCTAGCCTTCTTCATAAGTTCAAGAATATCCCTAAACTTCTTTTTGGATTTCTCAAATGTCTTGGTTCCGAGCTGAATGCCAGTGATTACTCACAAATCTGCCATTTGAAGAGTTCGAAGAATATTGGTATTTGATTTATGATATTTTATGAGAGATAATTGAATCTTATTTGGGCAAGGCTCTAGAGGGTTAATTGATTTGGGCTTTGAAGAGGATTCTAGGGTTTGAAAAAGAGAGGGAGAGAGGTTCGACAACTTTTGATAGATTTTGAATTTATCTTTATGGCAGTTCCTCCTGACTCTGTATAAGCTGTGATGTGTCAACTAGTCATTGGTTGCACGATGCCCAGTAATAAACTGTAACTCCTTATAAACTTTTTAGTTTGATATTTCTTTTAAGAAAATAGGCATCAATGACGTGGATTGACCGTTGACCTTTTTGGTTCGTAGAGTAGCTCGGTGAGGTGGCTATGAACTCTACATTTTCCTTTGTTGACTCAACGATCTTCTTCTGAGAGATGCTGCAGTGGATGGTTTTGACACTAATTCTCATCTTGGCACTGCATAATTTAGCCACTGATACACTTTATAAAGGTTTGCGCATTCTTCTTCTGAGGTGAGTTTGCAGGACATCTTTCCAGCCAGTAATCGATCTTGTCTTCTTATGATCTGAATATTTGAGCCTTTGTTTAGTTCTTTAGAGATCTTCATGAGCTAGTGTATCTTCTGGTTAGACAGTGATTGTCGAGTCTGCTTTTACGATCGCTGTGAAAACCCAAAAATTCATAAGATCTTGAATGATTAGAATAAAGGTTAAAGAATAAAACCTAGATGAGAATTTGAGGATTTATTTAAAATTTTCAAGTAAAACCAATAAGGTTTGTTATTCGAATGAGAATATAGAAAATTTGGGTTACCAAATTCCAAAACCCTAGAAATGAATTAATATGTACTTGAAGGAATATCAAGATTAAGGTATTACGATACCTGTAAATTTGATGAGAACTGAATAGTCTAAGAAATGTTATATTAGTACAGGTGGAATTTTATTAACGAAATAATATTTCACATGAGTAAAAGCTATGAGGTTAAACGAAGATGAGTATATGTATAGAAATATATATATATATATATATATATATATATATATATATATATATATATATATATATATATATATATATACACTTAGTAAGGTGCTATATATATTTTAGAAAGATGAATAATGAATTAAGTTAATGATATAAGGATCAAGATAAAACTATATTAGTAATTAACATAGCTTGAATGTGTGCCTTGATTGGAAAATAAGAAGATAAATAAGTTTAAAGTTATTAGCTAATATGATTAGCAATAAAAATGGTGTAAGATAAAACTCAAATTTTGAGTTAGAGATAGAATTTTGAAGCACAGACTGCTTGGTTGCGTCTGGAACGTTAAGTTTTGTTAGAAAGGACAATTAACACAAAATGTGTAAGGATTGGCTTTTTTTGGTCAAAGTCAACAGTTGACTTTTATAAAAAAGTGAAATATGGTATGATTATGTGAATTATGTATATGATTAAATAAATATACATTATATAATGTGAATACATTCATTTTGTATATAAAATTGAAATAAGAATTAAGTTGTGTAACCTAATATATATATTAGGTGTGTTAATTAAATAACCTAAGAGGTTATAATTTGGTAGAATATTAGTATTTATAATATATACTAATTTTAAGAGATTTATTTTATACATCTCAGTTATTTAATTTTATAACCTAATTATAGCAAGTCTAATTGTGTTAAGGAAATAAATGTGCATGAGTAAAGATTTATGTTATAATGGAGAAAATGAAAATCCTAATTAAATAATTAAGGAATAGTACTATTAAGATTGTTGGAAATGTGATATTTTGTTATGGTCCAAGGAAATTAATTAAAAGTCCAAAGAGATTAAATATGGTGGCCCAAGAGTTGGCCCAATCAATAATTTAAAAAGCCCAAAATTTTGAACCAAGTATGGGGGGGTTTTTTTTGACAAGAAAATGCATAAGTAAGGAATTTATTTTCTAGTATGAGAAATATAAACCCTGATTAAATAATTAGGGTAAAATACAATTAAATGTAATGGACAATAATAATATCATAGCCCAAAAATTTATTTAGAGTCCAAAAGAATTAGATTTAATGGACTAAGGAGGTTATATTATTTAAACAAGTCCAATTAATTATTTAATCACGTGACTTGTGGATAAAGTGATTAAGGGCGATTAAATTGTTAATCTAGTCCAATATATTATACGTGGGATAAGTATTATAATGGCCCAATTAAATTTTTGGTGGAAGCCCAACTTTATTTTGTTAGTAAGCAAAATAATAAAAGTAAAAGCCCAATAGAGTTTAATTGATAAGTGACCCAATTTTTTGTCCCACTTAAGGAGGGACTATCTAGTCATTTGTTAAGTAAATTAACAATTAAAATAAAATAAGGATTTGGAAGATGATAAGGCCACTTGGCTAAATAATAAGGAAATAAGAGATAAGAAGAAAAGATAAGATAAGAAGGATAAGAAAAGAGAAGAAAGAGAAATAAAGAAAAAGAGAGGAACGGGAGAAAGACAACCGAGAAAGAGAAAGAGGAGAAGGTGTGATAGCCATGAGGGACAAGAAGAGGAGAGAGAAAATCCTCAATGGAAGAAGGAAGAAGAAGAAGAAAGATTTTGAGAAAAGAGATAAATCCTAAAACAAGTTTATGTAGATTTTATTTTTCCAAATCAAAGCTTGGATTTATGTTTATAAACTCAAAAACCATGGGTATCCATGTTGTTGAGTGTTTCATGTTTAGATCTACCCATATTGGGTGTTGATTTAGTTGGAATCAAAAGGAATAGAAAAATAATTCTTTTAGTTTAGAAATCCAAATTTCTATGTATTTTAAAAATCTATCATTTTAAATCTATAACTCCTTTTTGCGATCAGTCAAAGTGGGGTGCTAGATAGGTAAGTTATGTAGTAAGCGCAAGTGGTAGTACTCAAAAAGGATGAGTTTACAAGTCAAAGTGACAGATTTTACTAACACAATCTCGTTTTTGGTAAAGGAAATTGACTGTTTTGGGGCAGTTTTTGTCGGGGATATTTTTGTCATTTTTCCAACCCTTAAAATTCTGGAAAAATTTGGGAGGATACTACGATAAGTTTTCAAACATCTCCAAGCGGAATTACTGTAAAAGGAGTTGTAGATTTCTGTATGGAATATTTTTAACAAAGCACGAAAAACTGCAAAATGTCAAAAAGTAAACTGCCAAGATTTTCCAGGGGCTGTTTCGAAAACTTAATTTGTGAGAAAAATTTCGGCCTTTTGGGACATGAAAATATATGGTATAAAGTACCTTGTAATACCCGAAAAAAAAATATATTAAATAATAAAAATTACTTTGTTTTAAAACATACTAATTTGACTTTGTCATTTATTTTGGGTCAAAATAGTCATTTAATTTGTATACGGAATTAATAAATCAATTGAAATTATATTTATTAATTTGAATTAATTAATTTTACTGGCAAAGTTATAAAAGTTCTTAATAATAAATTTAATAGTATTATGTTATTAATGATTGGATTGTAATAAAATCTTATTAAATTATTTAGATTGAACGAAGAGAGTCTAAACGAGTTTTTGGAATATACTTTGGGTATTACATTGCTTAATCCAGGTACGGATTCCGTACTCTTTTAGCAAGACTCTTTTGTTTTTAATTTTTTCGTTTCGTTATTCGTTTCGGAATTTAGTATTGCCTCTCATAATTGTTCTTTGTCAATTTATTGTGATAAATTTGTTTTTGCGTTGTATTAGAACTCATATTTGTACTCTTTAGACTAGTGTGTCATGTCTAAATTTTGTTTTGATATTTATAGTGATGTACATGTTAGTATTTTTTTGGAGACTTGTGTTTACGATTCGTTCGATTTAACATGTACATGTTAGAACCACTTTGTGTTGATATTTAGTCGCATGTGTTGTGACATTATATTTTTGTTAGAATACCGTAGGGTATACCTGAGCTATAACCACCTGTGGGGGTACCACATTTATGTCCTCTTGGCACCGAGGCATGACACTTTCTGTGGCGGTGTGATCAGTCCATGGCGTCTCCATTTTGTACTCCGGTGGGAGTTGGCTATTTTATGTTTTATTGTGGGAGGCGTATGGGTCGACCCTAGTTTTCTATTCTGTTCTGTTCTGTGGATTGGTGATGTTTGTGCCAAACACACCTTCCAATTTTTCTCTCATCTGGATTGCACAGTCTGGTGTGTGACTTGCCTGTGTGGCAAGGTATATTACTATTTATTCTGAGCTCGGTATGAAATAATACTCAACCATTTGATTCAGCCTATTATTTCATTGTGTTAGTTTTGTTTGTTTCATTTAAGTTCGTTTCATATCATTTTATTTAATTGAGTTAGTTATTTCGGTTCATTATATGTATTCTATATCCGTACTGGGCATTTGGCTCATGCTGTGTTTTTCTTCCGGTAGGTAATCAGGGGAATCAAGGGCAAGTGTTATGAGAGCTCATTTTATCCAAATGATTTAGATATGTTATGTTTAGGTTGTGATACGTTAGTTTGTTCGGAATTGTAATAATTATTTTAGATTATGGTTTGAGGCAGTTTGATATTTATTATGGTTTGTCTTAAGACATTTAATCAGTATGAGATTATTCTTTTGTGGATTAGAGTTTTTTTTTATATTCGTTAGTTTTGTTGTGTTTGGGTAACCTCTCTTTCTATTTCAAAAAGGGGGTGTTACAGAGTTGGTATCAAAGCTTAAGTTCTTTCTTGTAGAAAACCTATTTACGTTTGACCTATGAGTTATGGGTAGACTTATGGGTTAGGTTTTATTCAGTTTGACTTTCTGTTCAGCTATCATGTCCGCTATATTCGAATTTTTCTCTAATCTGCTTGTTTATATTTGTGATCTCTTTCTTAGATGGCTCGTATATTTGCTAGAGTTGCTGGGAGGCGAGGCAACAATAGGGGAAGAGGTGAGGGTCAGCCCAATGAGCAAACTAATGATCAGATAAATGCTCAATTGGCTACCTTGGTAAATTAGGCGGTGAATCAGGCTTTACCTCAGTTGGTGATACAGGTTGTACAGGCAATGCAGCCGCCGCCACCATACATTCCTGAGCAAGAGAATCCAAGAAAATAATGGTCAGCGTGTAAATATTGAGGAAGGGAATGTGGATGGTCAGGATCAGCAGGGGCTTGCGATGTATGTATGCTTGGAGAGGTTCCACAAGCAGAATCCACAGTCATTCAATTCCGCTCCGACTCCAATTTATGCAGAGAATTGGATTGCCCACCTGGAGAAGATTTTTGATGTGATGGAGTGCTCAATTAATTAGAGAGTGTTTCTAGCTGCTTACAAGCTGGAAGGGGATGCCCAGAGGTGGTGGAAAGTAATGAAAACAATAAATGGTGATGGTTTTGATGAGACACTTAGCTGGGCAGAGTTTTGTGAGGTCTTTTACCAACAGTATTTTCCAGCTGTTGATAAAGAGGCCTATGCCAGAGAATATCAGTCTATTCGGCAGAAAGATGATGAGTCCATCACAGATTTTATGATAAGGTTCACCAGGTTGGCAAGCTTTGCGGGAACTTCTACAGGGACTGCAGCGAAATAGGCAGAGAAGTTCAAGTGGCGGATTCATTATAGGTATCACCAATATCTTATTAACAATAAGTTTGCAGACGTGTCAGCAGTGGCCAATACGGCCAATAATATTGAGATGGAGCGACAAAATTTTCGGTCTTCTAAACTGAAAGGGAGTCGAAAGAGGGACAGAGATCACCAGTAGGGTCAAGCATCGGGTCAACATGGGAAAAATTAGGGTGGTCAGTGGGATAAGAATCGTGGTGGCCAACAGGGGCAATGGCATGGCCAGAATCAAAATAAGGGTTATGAGAAGATGCCTCAGCAAGGGCAGAATCGTCAGCTGCAGCTACCTTAGAATGGTAAGAATCGTCCGCAGTGGAGAAATCGTCAGCAGGGACAGAACCAGGGTCGTTATCTGGGACTAGCTGGTGGGGGTAACCTAAATCTCATTCTGATAGCTCTTTGTGCTACTTGTGGGGCTAATCATATAAGGAGGTAGTGCCACGGACTCACATGTGCATACTTCTTGTGTGGATAGATGTGTAATATTGTTAGGGATTGTACTGGTCCATGTGGAAATGGTGGAGGTGGTGATAATGGTAGCAATAGAGGTCGGCGTCAGGGTGGTCGAGTGTTTGCCTTGACATATAACCTGGCGGTAGGTGCACTAGGTATTTGTTCTGGCACTCTTTTAGTTGGTAATCGTGAGGCTTCTATTTTGTTTGATACGGGTTCTACTCATTCTGTTGTATCTCAGTCTTTTGTTCGGCACCTGGGTGTGCTATCTAAGTCTTTAGATCCTTTTATGTCTATTGCTACCCCGATGGGGACTTCTGTTCTTATTTCTGATTTGTATCGAGGGTGTCCAATAAGTTTTTGGGATAAGATTTATAGGGCAAATCTTCTTTCGATGAGTATGCACGATTTTTATGTCATTCTTGGGATGGACTGGTTGGATAAGCACCAGCCACTATCGATTGTCAGGCGAAGAAGGTAATATTTGGGAATGTGAAGTCTCCAGAATTCGTGTTTCAGGGTTCACAACCAAGTAGGGTGGTGAAGTTGATTTCAGCTTTGAAGGATGGAAAGTTGGTGGCAAAGGGTTGTGAGGGGTATTTGGCATTTGTGAAAGATACCTCTAAGGGTGAGTCTCATATTAAGGATGTTCTAATTATTCGTGACTTTTCTGATGTGTATCCTGAGGAGTTGTCAGGGTTACCACCGTAACGAGAAATGGAGTTTGTTGTTGAGCTTATTCTTGGTGCAGAGCCTATCTCTAAGGCACCGTATCGGATGGCACCATTGGAGTTTCAAGAGTTGAAAGAGTCGTTGCAAGAACTGTTAAATCGTGGTGTGATTCGGCCGAGTGTTTCGTCGTGGGGTGCTCCAGTCTTGTTTGTGAAAAAAAGGACGTGTCTATGAGGCTGTGTATAGACTACAGGGACTTGAACAAGATTACCATCAGGAATCGATATCTATTGTCGAGGATTGATGACTTGTTTGACCAACTTCAGGGGGCAAAATATTTTTCAAAAATAGACTTAAGGACGGGTTATCATCGGTTGAGGGTGAGGGATGAGGATATTCCTAAGACGACCTTTCGTACTCGATATGGACATTACGAGTTTCTGGTGATGCCATTCGGGTTGACTAATGCTCCAGCGGTGTTTATGGATTTAATGAATCGGGTGATCAGGGAGTAATTGGACCAATTTGTTATTGTCTTTATTGATGACATTTTGGTTTACTCCAAGTCTAAGGAAGAACATGAGGAGCATCTTCGTATAGTGTTGGGGATTTTGCAGAAAGAGAAATTATATGATAAATTCTCTGAAAGCGAGTTTTGGTTAGAGTAGGTTTCATTTTGGGCCACGTTGGTTCTACTGAGGGCATTAAGGTGGATCCTGCGAAGGTTGAGGCTATAACTAAATAGCCGAGACCTACTACAGTGACATAGATTAGGAGCTTCTTGGGTTTGGCAAGGTACTATAGGCAATTTGTAGAAGGATTCTCTTTGCTAGCCTTACCATTAACTCAGTTGATGAGAAAGCGCACGAAGTTTGTGTGGAATAAGGAGCGTGAGAAGAGTTTTGAGGAGTTGATGAAACGACTTGTGACAGCTCCTATACTTGTGTTGCCATCAGGGATAAGAGGTTACCAGATTTATAGTGTTGCTTCTAAGAAGGGCTTTGGGTGTGTTTTGATGCAACACGGTACGGTGATTTCTTGTGCTTCTAGGCAGCTTAAACCTAACGAGGTGAATTACCCCACACATGATTTGGAGTTGGCAGCGGTGATCTTTGCCCTAAAGATTTGGAGGCATTATTTTTATGGAGAGACTTATGATATCTTCACCGATCACAAAAGTCATAAATATATTTTCACTCAGAAGGAGCTCAATATGAGGCATAGGTGTTGGTTGTAGTTCGCCATTTTCTATTCATCTTGGTTCTACAAATATGTATAGGGATTTGAAGATGATTTTTTTGGTGGAATTGGATGAAAGGAGATGTGGCTAAATATGCTGGGAAGTGCCTCACTTGTCAACAAGTGAAGATAAAACATCAACGAACTAGTGGTTTGCTGCAACAGTTGGACATTCCAGTGTGGAAGTGGGATGATATCACGATGGATTTTGTGATTTGTTTGTCGAAGACTTTCAGGAAGAATGATGCCATTTGGGTAGTGGTGGACCGACTGACCAAATTGGCACACTTTTTGGCTATCCATGAGGGTTACTCAGTGGATAGGTTGACACATATCTTTCAGCAGGAGATTGTTAGACTTCAGGGTACTCCGGTGTCTATTATTTCTGATCGGGATCCACGATTCACTTCACGGTTTTGGAAATGGTTTCAGCGAGCTTGGGGTACTCGGCTCAACTTTAGTACTTCTTTCTATCCTCAAACTGATGGGAAATCTGAGAGGACTATTCAGATATTAACGGACATATTGAGGTCTTGTGCACTTGAATGGTCGGGTAATTGGGATGATTACTTGAGCCTAGTTGACTTTTCTTATAACAACAGCTGGTATGCAAGTATTGGGATGGCTCCGTTTGAGGCATTGTATGGTAGGAAGTGTCGGGCACCAACTTATTAGGATGAGGTTAGCGAAAGGGCCATAGAAGGACATGAGTTAGTTCAAATCACTACGGAGAAGGTAGCAATGGAAAAGGAGAATTTGAAGTCGGCTCGATCACAGCAGAAGTGTTATGCTAATAAGCATATGAGGACTTTAGAGTTTGAACCTGGCGAGCATGTGTTTCTAAAATTTTCTCCTTGGAAGGGAATTCAGCGATTTGGGTTGAAAGGAAAGCTTAGTCCACATTATATCGGCCCATTTGAGATTTTGGAGAGGATTAGTGAAGTTGCATATTGGTTAGCTTTGCCTCCACAGCTAGCACGTGTGCACAATGTGTTCCATGTGTCGGTGTTATCATTCTCATCTGTTGCACGTGGTGCGATATCCATTCGATAAGATTCGGAAGGATCTTAATTATGATAAGCAAGCCGAGGCAATTTTGGATCGTCAACAGCGAATTATGAGGAAGAAGACTATTCCGTTTGTTAAGGTTTTGTGGAGGAATCATTCGGAGCGAGAGGCTACATGGGAGATGGAGGAGTCTATTCGAACGGAGTATTCACATCTCTTTAAAAATTAGGTGCCTTCCATTCTTTTGATTCCGGGGACAGAATCCTTTTTTAAGGGGAAAGTGATGTAATACCCAAAAAAAAATTAAATAATAAAAATTACTTTGTTTTAAAATATATTAATAGGACTTTGTCATTTATTTTGGCTCAAAATAGTCATTTAATTTTTGTGGGCTAATGTATTAATAAGTGTTGGGTAAATTAAATTGATAAAATTGGGCTTTAAATTAAGTGGGTCAAATTTATAATTGTCTAATTTTAAAATACTATTAAGATTTGGAGAGTTAATAAATATATTATATTAATTAATAAAATCTATTTTTAAGTAAATAAATAACTAAACCTAATCTTATTTTCATTATACAACCTGAGAAAGAGAAAGAGGAACCAAGTCGTCGGTGATTGTGTTTATGCTTGTGAGAGAGATTGTATCAGGTTTGTTATTTTTCTTTTACTGCTTTTCGGGTATATAAATTATTATTATTTTTGGTGTGACTATTGATGACAGTCATGGCAATCAAAGTTTGGTTATAGACTTTTGACAGTTTATGTATATATATGCTTCTAATAAAGATATAAAGTGGTTGCAGGCTTATATATATTATTATTATATAAGAATTATATATATATATATATATAATATAATATTTTAGTAATTATTGGGCCATGAAATTTGTATACGGAATTAATAAATGAAATGAAATTATATTTATTAATTTGAATTAATTAATTTTACTAACATAGTTATAAAAATTCTTAATAATAAATTTAATAGTATTATGTTATTAATGATTGGATTGTAATAAAATCTTATTAAATTATTTAGATTGAATGGAGAGAGTCTAAACAAGTTTTTGGAATATACTTTGTGACAACCCGAATTTTTATAAGTTATTAAAATAGGAATTTAATAATTCAAATTCTTATTATGAGATGTTTTGAGTTTGAGTATGAAATACTATAATTTGATTATTATGCCTTACTGGCAATGGAATTGTTATGAATTAAATTTCATAAATATTGAGAGTAATTCACTTAATTAAAATAATGAATTAATGTAAATATATTTATTTTTGAGAGGGTAATGTGTTACATATAAATGTAATATGTTAATGTAATTTAATTGTCAATTTTATAAATAGTTAAGATAATTATCAAGAAAAATAAATATTTTAGTTCAGATATTTATTTTATAAAGTAATTTGATGGGAATTATTATGGAATAATTTATTCATGTATGATAATATTAAATAAATTGATGATAAATAATTTTATAATCGGTGCGTATTTTATTACGCTAATGGAATGACAAGGCTCTAATTTAATTAAATAATTAACTTAGAGGATGAATAATTTATTAAATAAATTTATTTTGATGATAAGGAGTGATTTGATAAATTAAGTTATTAATAAACACAATGTAATTTAATATGAAATTATAAGATTAGGTTTGGTAATGTGTGACAAATGTACCATATAATAGAGGAATGTTAAAATAATTTGAAAAAGGAGATTTTGGGTGCTAGCCAAACATGGCTTAGTGACCCTTTGTTATTATAACTGAAGAACCCATAATGCATACGCATTATGTTTATATCAGTTATATTGATATACGTGTTTTGTTCCTAAAGCCTAAGAATAGAGAAAACAAATAATATGAGAGAAATTGAGAGAGAAAGAGAAGAAATCCTTTGTTAAATTAAAAAAGAAGCGTGATTGTGGGAATCAAAGAAGGGAGAGGAAGGATAATCAAGCCATTCTCATCCTCTAATTAAGCTTATGGAGAAATTAAAAAGGTAATATTATAGCCCTAGTTCTTAGTTGCATTTTATCAAAACTTCTTCTCTTTAATTGGTTATGGTGCATGATTTGAGTAAAGAACTAGTTTATAAAGATTATTGGGTATGTATAATTTGTTAACCATCATATATGATTTATACTTGTTTGTCAAATTCGTGAGAATTGGGATTATAGGAAGGAATTGTAAAAATAGTGTTTATGTTTATAGGATATGGCTTAGAAAGTACACAATTTCATAATCAATACTTGCTATAATCTGTAAATTGATGTTGGATTATGTTAGTATGTTAAGAAATGAAAGCGGCATAGTTTGAATCATGTCAATTGGTTAAAAAACGAAGCCGTGGCGATCGAATTCACTAAATGTGTTTAAAACATGAAAATATAGCATGAACATTGAATTGGAACCCTTAAATTGATTTCTTAAAGTTTTTGAAATGTTTAAATTACTCTGTAGACGAGTAGTTCAGTGTTTCACGAGTTCATAGAATCGAAAACCAACTAATTCCGACTTAAAATAAAGAAGTTATGAAGATTTGAATTTTGTACATTGAGAACACTGTAATCTGGGCGTAGCCAAGAGCGGCCCAGGAGTGCGGGCGCGCAGCTGGGCACAGCCAAGTCGTGCGGGCGCGCGGTATTTGTGAAGGAATTGGGCGCGGTCGCGCGCCTAGTGTGCAAGGTGTGACTGCTTTGACCTGTTTTGGTCAAATGGCTATAACGTTTTCATACGAACTCCGATTGAGGTGATTTAAGATGATCCGGAACGAGGACGAATAGACCTACAACTTTTATTCTTTAAGATATTTAATTTGATGTCTTTAATAAGGGTCAAAATGGTCATTTATAGGATTGTTGTGTTTTCAGAGGCAATCGGAGGGCGTCGGGCATGCACGTATGTAAGTGTAATGCTCTTAACGATAAGAGATGTTGTTCTAAGTTATAGAATATGAATATTATGAAGTATAATGATGTTTAAAATTAATATAATAATGTATTAGTTATGTTATAGAAGCATAGTATGCATGTCCAAGAGAGTAAAATCGGGCATGTGACGAATAAACGTCGAAACGTCGTGATAAGTGTTAATGAACGTAAAAAAGTGTTTAAAGTCAAATGAATTGAACATTATAAGGTATGAAATGGGTTTAATATAAAACCAATAATGATTCCTAGCAAGACTTAAGCACTTGAATGAACTTCGAATATAAAATATAGTGAGCTATAAGTCGAAAGTTAACACAATAAAATTGAACATTATGTATTAATAATAGGAAGGGTTATGAGACGTAAATTAAAGTTTACATTATTATTACAATGTGTTGTTATGTGACTAATAATTGATGTGTATGATTATATAATTGTGTAGGGCACGTGAAGTGCAGATAACTATATGATGTTAAACGTTTATTGGTAATCAACGATCAAGGCAAGTCTTTCAGTTCCTATTTACTATGTGAACTTGGTGATTAACTATTTTAAATCTTTATTGTAAAGAGCATGATGTGTTATATATATGTTGAATGTATGGAATGTTAAAGTCAACTTATGACTACGTTGATTGAGTAAAGCATGTTGATTGAGTAAGAAACTCAATCTTTATACTTTTTATATGAACTGTAACATGTATGTTATGTTAGTCTAATGTTTATAAGATATATGTTGAGCATGCTACTATGTGCAACGTGATGCATGAAAACTGTTAGATTTTACTGGGCTGTCGAGCTCAACCTTGCAAATAACCAGTTTTGCAGCTTAAGGATTGAAGACAACACTATGTGCTACTTGAATCACGTAGATCAAAAATAATACATGAAGATTAATATCTTTAGCTAAAGTTTTTATTTCATGAAACCATGATTAGGGTTCATGAGATGTACTCAATGTTTTATGGTGTGTATTTTATGTTGAGTTGTAAAGTTAACTCCGATAAAGTGAATCATGGATTATATATGATTCAAAGGCATGTAGATGATAAAGGTTTTGATTCAGAGAATTGAAATAAGAAGATAGAAAAATTTAAATTATTTTGCATTTTATAAAGTTTAACATCGAATAATGATGTAAAATAAGAAGGTAGATGTGTTATTAATGACCAAAGTTGGGAATTAAATTATATGAATTTTTGGGGTCGTTATATACTTTGGGTATTACATACGGATTTCGTACTCTTTCAGCGAGACTCTTTTATTTTTAATTTGTTCATTTCATTATTCGTTTCGAAATTTAGTATTGCCTCTCATAATTGTTTTTGTCAATTTATTGTGATAAATTTGTTTTGGCGTTGTATTAGAACTCATATTTGTACTCTTTAGACTACTGTGTCATGTTTAAATTTTATTTTGATATTTATAGTGATGTACATGTTAGTATATTTTTGGAGACTTATGTTGATGATTCGTTCGATTTAACATGTACTTGTTAGAACCCCTTTGTGTTAATATTTTGTCGCATATGTTGTGACATTATATTTTTGTTAGAATACCGTAGAGTATACCTGAGCTATAACCACTTGTGGAGGTACCACATGTGAGAACCCAGATTTATGAATAAATACTTAATTTTCTCGAAATAATTTTTTTTTAATATTATGATGTGGATTTGATAATATGTTATAGTTGTGGGTAGTATTTATAAACATTGCAAAGTATGTAAGTTGTTATATAATATTCTTATTGTCGGGGAATATCCATACGACGGCACAATCATTGGTGGACTCCGCAGCGAAATTATTTTCGGATTGAGAATACGAAAAAAAATATTTTTATGAGAATAACGGCAGAAGTTTTACCGTTAAAACTATTGAACTACTCGGTAATAAAAGTACAGTAATACACGTGGTTGCATAATAGCACACGGTATTGATTATTAATGCTTACGTGAGAAGTCACTCAGTTTTGTTTTATTAGTATTATTAATGTAATAAAACAGAAAAGCTTTTTATATAAAACAGAATACTTTTATAAAGTTATTCTATAAATAAAATATATTATATTCTATTATGCATAGTATTTTGCATTATAAAATCTTTTTATATAAAACAGAATACTTTTATAAAGTTATTCTATAAATAGAATATATTATATTTTATTATGCATAGTGTTGTATAGTGTCTGCATAGTGTTTTGCATAGTAAAATCTTTTTATATAAAACATAATACTTTTATAAAGTTATTCGTTTTATTAGATTATAAATAGAACATATTATATTTTATTTAAAAGATTTTGCTTTAAATATGGACCGTCCGATTAAAAGTAAATCAATCTGGACTGTTCATGAATTAGTTACTATACATTCCATTCTCCTATAATTAGAAGCTCATTCCTTCATTATTTCTTACGAATTCACTGAAACTCTAGATAGAGAAACTATAGAGAGATTTCTTCTTCTATAACCTTGAGCGTAATTCTTTAGAGTTTAAGAAATCTTTGAGCGTAGTACAAGTTTCCTTCGAGTATATCCTCGCCCTACCAGTCAAAATACTCTTCTTTCAAAGGTAAGAGATATTATTTATTGTACTCGTAAGGGTATTATTTCTTTTATATTCATGAAGAGAACTTCTGTTATTCTATTCTTTATTATTATGTTTGAATAACTTGTTTATGTGAAGTGCCGCATACATGGTGAAATTCTTCTATTATTCCATTCTTTATTATTATGTTGGAATAACCTGTTTATGCGAAGTACCGCATACATGGTGAAATTCTTCTATTATTCCATTTTTTATTATTATGTTGGAATAACCTGTTTATGTGAAGTACTGCATACATGGTAAAATTCTTCTATTATTCCATTCTTTATTATTATGTTGGAATAACCTGTTTATGCGAAGTACCGCATACTTGGTGAAATTCTTCTGTTATTCCATTCTTTATTATTATGTTGGAATAACCTGTTTATGCGAAGTACAGCATACATGGTGAAATTCTTCTATTATTTTGTTCTTTATTATTCTGGTGGAATTTCATGTCGGTGCGTATTACGCCTGACCTGGTTCCATTAATTATTCTGTTGGAATAACCTGTATACGCGGATTACCGTATACCTAGTGATTTCTGTTGTTATTCCATTCTTTATTATTCTGTCAGAATATCTTGTCTGGGCGTTTACACCGGACCTGGTTCCATTATTTATTATTCTATTGGAATAACCTGTCTGTGAGATCTATTGCATGCATGGTGATTTTTGTTGTTATTCCATTCTTTATTATTCTGTTGGAATATCCTGTCGGTATATATTACGCCGAACCTGGTTCCATTATTTATTATTCTGTTGGGAATAACATGTCCGTGCAGTCTATCGCACGCATGGTGAATCCTCATGTTATTCCATTCTTTATTATTCTGTTGGAATAACCTGTCTATGTGGATTATCACATGCATGGTGAACGATCCTTTGTATTCATTCCTTATTAAATTGTGGAAATGATCTTTCTAAGTGGATTACCGCGAGGGGGGATAAAATCCATTTGCAGTTTCATATATTCTATTATACTCAGTTGGTTAAAGTTTTGGCTTCTATACTCCATGAAATTAGTGGAATATCCTTGATATTTGCGCTTCATCCAGTATCTTTTCATGAAAATATTCTTCTGAGCATTCTTGAATATTACTATACAAAGAAGTATCATGTTGACAATTTGGACGTTATTGGTTCCTGGATAAATTAATTCTTGAACTTGTTTTATTGAATTAGTATGTCATTGTCATCATCCTCATGTTTATATTATGTTGAAAGTCATATGTGGCCTGTAGTGCATAGATGGACTTGGTATGATTATGACCAGGGATTATTCGGTATAATCATGCCCGTAATGTTACAAATGATGTGGAAAAAGTCCTCATTGGCCCGTAATGCATTGATGTACAGTTTTTGGTATGATTATGGCTATGGATTCTCTTCAGCCAAGGGTACAAAGATGAATTGTTTTATGACATGATCAGGACCGTTAATGAAAACACGATTATCTTTGGCCTGTAGTGCATGGATAATTCGTGGTCATGATACTAAAGAATATCCTTGGCCTGTAGTGAAGGGATGATTTGATGATGTGGATTATTTATTGAGCTGAGTCTCAGTGATAAAAGTGATGAAAATCTTTTTAAATCATAGAAGATAGTAGATTTTATTCTCTACTTGACTCTTCTAATGGATTGCTTATTCCACTGTAGTTAAACTTGATGTTTGTTATATTGTATCAGTTTAACACTGTTGAAGGCTAACGATAATTTATTCTGCATTATCTTTGTGACACCCCCAAATCTGGATAGTTCAATTCCACGGGATTTGGTTTTCACTGTACAAATATCATCTATTTATCTACCCATAATAAATGCAAACCATGCAATAGATAAAATCATCCCTTTATAGGGTTACAACATCTGATCATAAACATAATCTCAGGTTAAACTAACCTTAAACATCTGTGCGGAAATATAAACAATAAGTCATAAATAACATCATTAACTCAAGTCTAACATAAATACATCATCAAATAAAATAACAAGTCTTCATCACTTGCTAACTTTGCCCTTGCCTTTACTAGTGAAAGGTTCATCAGTTCTTTCATTCTTAACTGCAATGTTATTATTAAACAAGAGTGAGCACTATTGCCCATAAGTATAATAATGAAATAACAGTATAATAACATTCGAATAAATCAAAGACATCTGAATGAAAGCTCAACTTTTGAATTAAGAATGAATAACAAGAATCAAAAGAATCCTGAGGGTCATAAGACCTTGAACTATGTCCTAGGTTATCAAGGGTTATACTTGAAACCTTTAACAGTCATAAGACTATGGACCTTTCTACTCGTACTTAGGATCAGCCCTTACTACCATACTGTGCACAATATCTTAACGCTAACGCATAAGTAAATCCCTTTGCAGGGTTGTTCATTTCATTTTGACATTCAAGTCCGCACCAAAGGAAGTTTAGTTTGGATAATTCATCAAAGGTTCTAAAATTTAGAACGCTCATCAACTATGGACTAGTCGAATCAATAAGGGTTCGTTAGTCTAATAAGGTTCAATAATAATGATATTCAAATTGAATAATAATCTCAGGAAGTATACAATAAGATAATTATTGTATAACTAAATCATGCTTTGAAAAGATAATCAATCTTTAATATAACATTTGAACATGGATAATAGTAATGATAATTTACTCGAGGTAAATAATAAAACTTGAACAATAATGACAAGTAGGGTTAGGAAACTTGCCTCGAGGATAATAGTAATGATAATTTACTCGAGGTAAATAATTAAATTATGCGAATTGTACTGTTCTTGAAGATTTTGAACAAAAACATAAAATTTAACACTACGAATTCGTTATAACACCGAATCCGTTCGTTTAAGGCTTGGTCTCTTCGTATCAACATGCATAATAATATACGAGTGTAAAATTTAGGGATAATACACGATCAATACATAAAATATCACGTATAAGGCCATAATGCCAAAACCCATACTATGTAAATTTTTGAAATAGCAATTCATAATATTATGAAACTGATGACATGATAATTCACATATTATATATATATATATAATCAAATATGATTTGATATATCTTAACCCATATATAAACTCATAATCAACCCCTTTCTCAATTACAGAGATTTTTATAGTATGAAAAAAGCCATTTTCATAAAACTCAAATAACGTAAAAAATAGAATTTGGGAATGAGGAGATTACTCTGTAGAGTATAAATTAGTAGTCTTAGATTCCTCACTCTCAAATCTCTTTCACAGACTCACAATTTCTCTTTGACAACCCTCTCTAATTTTCTCTCTGTGAATAGTTTATAGACTTGGAAAAAAATGAAGAAAGAAAAGAGAATATGTCGTAATAATAAATTGGCGCATTGAGGTAAGTTACCCATCATGGGTTAACTGCCCTCAACCTCTACTAGTGCCATGTTTGGCTAGCCTTAAAAGGCTTATTCTCATTTAATTTAATAACTCTTTTATCATATAGTTTAAATCAATGTCACACTCCTTCATAAAATAAATCAATATCGTATTTAATTTATTTTAAATAAAATATAATAATTTCTCATAAATTCACATAGTCACATAATTAATTTTCTCATTAATAAATAATGTCAAATTATTAACTCTGTAATTAATAATTAAATTAATTAAATAACATCATGCTTAATTAAATATTTCATTTAATTCAATAAGCTCACATAATTACATACTTGAATAATAAGTATTCTCTACATTTATTTAATAAATGTAACACATATAATTAAATTAATCTATCACAATTGCATCAATTAATTATTTAATTTAATTACTAAATCATCGAAAAATATTTATTTAATTCAATAAATATTAAAATTAATTTACAAAAATCTCGTTCGTCACATCTTTCCACCCTTAAAAGGATTATGTCCCTAGAATCACGACTCAATAAATTTGACCCGTTACATTCTCCCCCCTTACAAAGATTCTGTCCCCAGAATCGTTTATAAATAATTAAGTAAATAAATGAGGGTAATTATTCATCATATTCTCTTCGAGTTCCTACGTAGCTTCTTCAGCGTTGTGGTTCTCCAAATTACCTTAACAGAAGGTATAACTTTATTTCTGAGAACTTGTTCTTTTCGGTCGACAATTTGGACAGGGATTTCTTCGTAAGATAAGTCTTTCTCAAAATGCAGGGGTTCATATTCAATTACATGCTTGTAATCGGCCTTGTAGGGTCATAACACACACACATGGAAGACGTTGTGGACATTCTCGAGTGCTGGTGGTAAGGCTACCTCGTACGCGACTTCTCCGATTCTACGTAATACTTCAAATGGTGCAATAAATCTTGGGCTCAATTTTCCTTTCTTTTCGAACCTGATCTTTCCCTTCCAGGGAGAGACCTTCAAGAAAACATAATTACCTGATTCAAACTCGATATTTTTATGATGTAGAATAGCATATTTCTTCTGTCGATCTTGCGCCGCTACCAATCGTGTTCGGATCACTTTGACTATTTCTGTCGTGTACTGTACCAATTCTGGCCCTAGCAATTGTCTTTCACCAACTTCATCCGAGTAAAGTGGAGTTCTGCACTTTCTGCCGTTTAATGCTTCGTAAGGCGGCATGCCTATACTAGCGTGATAATTGTTGTTGTAGCCGAACACTACTAATGGTAGGTGATCATCCCAATTTCCTTTGAAGTCCATCACACAGGCTCTTAGCATATCTTCTAACGTTTGAATTGTTCGTTCGATCTGTCCATCTGTTTGAGGGTGATAAGCTGTACTTATTCATAATTGCGTACCCATACATTCCTGAAGGCGTTTCCAGAAATTTGACGTGAAGCGCAGAACTCTATCAGAAACAATTGACACTGCAATTCCGTGCTTCAAAACAATCTCTTTCACATATAACCTTGCCAACTGATCTAAGTTGAATCTGATTTTAATCGAAAGGAAGTGTGCAGATTTCGTCAGTCGATCAACGATAACCGATACTGCGTTGTAGCCTTTTTGAGTCATCGAAAGGCTAACCACGAAGTCCATTGTAATATGTTCCCATTTCCATTCTGGAATTTCTAACGGTTGAAGCAATCCACTTGGTTTGTATTGTTTTGCTTTCACTTTCTGACAGGTTAGGCACTTGGCAACACATTCTGCAACATCATGTTTTAAATTCGGCCACCAGAAATGTTGTCGAAGATCTTGATACATCTTGGTACTACCAGGGTGAATCGAATATCGTGAACTATGACCCTCGCTCAAATTATCTTCCTTAATCTCTTGTACTGGTGGAACCCAAATTCTACTCTCAAATCTCAGTATTCCTTCTTTATCCATCTTAAATCTCGGTTCGGTTCATTCAGATATCTTCTTTTTCACCTTTTTACATTCATCGTCCTGAAGTTGAGCCTCCTTTACTTTATCTAGTAGAGTTGTACCAGATTGCATCTGAAATAGCTTCTCATCACTCTACATAGGATACTTCACTTCCAACTCTAGTTTCTCTATTTCTACAATTAGCCCTTCCTGAGCAGTCAATATCATCAATTTCTCACGACCATTTCTACTTAAGGCGTCGGCAACCACATTTGCTTTCCCCAGATGGTATAAAATCTCACAGTCGTAATCCTTAATTAATTCCAACCATCTTCTTTGACGCATATTCAAATCCTTCTGTGTAAAAATATATTTCAGACTCTTGTGGTCCGTATATATGTCACATTCTCCCCGTATAGATAGTGCTTCCAAATTTTTAGAGCAAAAGCAACTGCAGCTAACTCCAAATCATGGGTCGGGTAACCCTTCTCGTAGTCCTTCAACTGACGTGATGCATACGCAATGACTTTGTCGTTTTACATAAGCACACAGCCAGGTCCTTTATGTTACGCATCGCTAAAAACAACAAAATTTCATGTATCATCCGGAAGGGATAACACAGGTGACGTACTCAATCTATTCTTCAATTCTTGAAAGCTCTCCTCACACTTCTCCGTCCAAACAAATTTCACATCTTAACTAGTTAAATTCATTAACTGAGTTGCGATCTTGGAAAAGTCTTGTATGAACCTTCTATAATATCCTTCTAATCCAAGAAAACTTCTTACTTCTGACGGCGTTCTCGGCTGATCCCAGTTAATCATGGCTTCGACTTTAGATGGATCTACCGAAATTCCATTTTTATCGATCACGTGCCCAAGAAATTGCACTCGTTCAATCCAAAATTCGCATTTCAAAAATTTGGCATACAACTTTTCCCTTCTGAATACTTCCAATGTTAACCTCAAATGTTCTTCGTGTTCTTCTTTGGTTTTAGAATATACCAAAATATCGTCTATAAATACCACCATGAATTTGTTCAAAAACGACTTGAACACACCATTCATTGGTCCCATAAATGCTGCAGGAGCTTTCGTTAGACCAAATGACATTACTAAAAATTCATAGGGACCTTATCGCATTCTTAACGCTGTCTTCGGTACATCCTCTGGTCTCACCTTCAATTGATGATAACCGCTTCTCAAGTCTATCTTGGAAAAGTATATCGCTCCCTTTAATTGATCAAACAGGTCGTCTATCCTCGGTAATGGATATCTATTTTTAATCGTGACCTTATTCAGTTCTCTATAATCAATACAGAGCTGCATCGTTCCATCATTCTTCTTAAAAAACAACACCAGCACTCCCCACAGCGATACGCTCAGTTGAATGTACTTCTTGTCCAACAATTCTTGTAGTTGCACCATTAATTCCTTCATCTCTACTGGTGCCATTCGGTATGGTGCCTTAGATAATGGAGTGGTTTTGGGCGCCAAATCGATCACGAAATTTACCTCTCTATCTGGTGGAAGTCATGGTAAATCGTCTGGAAATACGTCGACGAAGTCCTTCACAATCGGTATTTCTTCTACCTTCGGATTCTCTTTTCGAATGTCGACTATGTAAGCTAAGTATCCTACAAACCCTTGTCTCAACAACTTCCTGGTCTGCATCATCGTCACACAACTCGCTTGTCTAGGCGACTTGCTACCATAAAACACAACCTTTGACGGAGTCATAAGTTTAATACGCTTCTTTTGCCAATCAATTACAGCACCGTAATTGAATAATCAGTCCATTCCCAATATAACGTCAAACTCCCCAAGTTGAATAGGGATAAGATCTATATTCATGATATTACCCTTAATATCCACTCTACAGTTCTTATGTACATACTTAACAGGGATTATTTTTCTATTCGTAAGTTCTATATTCATGGGATAATCCAATTCATTCTTAGGCAAATCTAAATTCTTGGTAAAATCATCGGATATATAGGAACAAGTAGCGCCTGAATCAAATAATACGTAAGCATTAACTTTATTGATCGGAATGATACCTGACACCGCATAACAAGATTGAACTGCATCTTATACCGTCATGTTGAAAGTCTGGGCGGTCGGTCTGTTTGTTGCGGTAGGTCCAGTGATGGTTAAGGCATTTCCACTGTTGTTTTCCCGGTTTCCTCCTGATCCTGACCCTACCGATCCCTTCTTGGGATAATCTCTTGCCAGATGGTCCTTCAAACCACAAGTGAAACAAGCACCCTTCTTTGGGTTTGGACAGTTTGGTGCTATGTGGCCTTCCTGACCACAATTGTAGCACACTCTCTTTTCTATGGGCTTTCCCGCAAGTCGGGCATGCTTCAATTCTTTTCTTCTGATTACCTTGTTGATTTCCTGGTGATGAGTTGTCGTTCCACCTTTTCTTCTGATTTAAATTTCCATCTCCTGTGCCACTTCCACTAGCTTTGTTATTAATTTTACCTTCACTCTTCTTCTTCTTCTTCTGATCTTGATTGTACTTCATCACCGCATCGCTTCCTCCTTCAGCGAGGATGGCCTTTTCTAATACTCCGGCAAATGTGTTTATCTGAAACATTAATACTTTACTGTAAACCCAAGGCTTTAGTCCTTGTTCAAATCTTCTGGTCTTTCTCTCGTCAGTGTGTAATTGGTACGGGGCGAACCTTGCCAACTCGTTCAATTTATCAACGTAGTCAGGTACCCTCATGTTTACTTGCTTCAGTTCCAGAAATTAAACTTCCATCTGATTCTGCGAACTAGTTGGGAAATACATTTCGAAAAACATTTCTTTAAATCTCTCCCGCGTAATTACACCTTCACCTCCTCGCACTTTGTTTGCTTGCCACCAGTAGCTAGCCTCAAACTTCAACATAAACGTTGCAAAAGCGGTCTTCTGGTCTTCTCTAACCCTAGCAACATCGAAAACCTTCTCCATCTCCATAACCCACGTTTGAGCTTCGATTGGGTTCTTGGAACCTTTGAACTCTGGCGGTCCCACCGCCTTGAAGTCCTTAAACGTTGTGTTTGGTGGAGCTTGAGGTTGATTATTCATTGCTGCAGTCAGTAAGTTCACCAACTGCTGAACATGATTAGCATTGGCGTTATTGTTATTATTGGTAGACTCTTCATGAGCCGGTTGACGTTGTTGTCTTCTCCTTGGAAGCATTTTTCTATTAAATAAATGCTTTATTAGAACTTTATTTATTTCTCTAAATAGTTAAGGCATTACTCAACAATTTAACATACTCATTTAACACATCATCTCAAACAACTTGATATATTTTCATTCAAATCAAAAGTTTTAACATCAAACTATAGCATCATTGTTATTTACATCAACTATCCTGGAATAAAGAATCCACGGGATTTAAAACATTAACATATTCCTTCGTTCAAAAGCATATCGGAATTTACATCTAAAACTAATTTAATTTCTTCACATAACTAAACAAATCGTATCACTATCGGTCAAGGTACTGATTAGCCTTGCTACGCTCCTCTTCTAAGATGCGATGCATTGTCCTGCGATCCATCATGTACAATGGTAGTCCCTCGAACTGGATTGGGTACCTCAAAACTCGATCTTGGGTCTCATTCATTACCTTGCTAAGTGTAGAGTACGTTTCCCCAATCTTTGCTTTCTTTGCACGACTATCAACCTTTGCACGATCAGCTCAACGCGATTCTCTTACCCAGCCTTCCTCTGCTATGTTCAGCCTTTCGGAGGTTTCCTTCAGTTCCTTCTTCAGTTTCTCTATCTCCTCGGTCTTATCTTCAGTTTGACCCTTCTCATGGACCAAATCACATTCTACATTACCTCTCTTTCTGCTCTAGAGTAATATGCTGAATAACCGCTCGCTCAGTCAAATCCTGGACCTCGTCTCATAACTCCACATTACGGTCGTATAACGTGTCATACATCTTATCATCAACGGTGTACCATGGTAACTCCTCTTCCTCCTCTTCCTCTTTCTCTTCCTCAACAAATTCCTCCTCAGGATCCTCCTCAAGATCAGTCTCGGGCTCATGCTCCTGACCAACAACGGTGATCAATGAAGATGACTCCCTCTGTACCAGCTGCTCCCTAACGACATGAATGTCTCAGAACTCTTCCTCTGTTGGTACTATAGGTGCACGGGGTTCCTCCTCAGTAGGTACTATAGGTACCCGGGGTTCTTCCTCCCCAGCTTGACTAGCTTCTCCAACATTCGACATCCTGACAACAAAATTTTAAGTTTTAGTTACTAAGTTGTATCATTTAACGCATACTTTAACACATAAACTCATAAGGTCTTTTATTATCTTCAACGAATTACAAAAATTCATTTCTTAGAACTCGATAAGAGTTTTCCATTACTATCTTCTTTCTATAAGGCTACTACCTAAGGTTGTTCCCCCACCTAAGGTTCATAACCTACAGCTCGGATACCAACTTGTGGACCCCCAAATCCGGGTACTTCGATTCCACGGGATTTGGTGTTCACTGTACAAATATCATCTATTTATCTACCCATAATAAATGCAAACCATGCAATAGATAAAATCTTCCCTTTATAGGGTTACAACATCTGAATCATAAACATAATCCCACGTTAAACTAACCTTAAACATCTGTGCGAAAATATAAACAATAAGTCTTAAACAACATCATTAACTCAAGTCTAACATAAGTACATCATCAAATAAAATAACAAGTCTTCATCACTTGCTAACTTTGCTCTTGCCTTTACTAGTGGAAGGTTCATCAGTTCTTTTATTCTTAACTGCAATGTTATTATTAAGCAAGAGTGAGCATTATTGCCCACAAGTATAATAATGAAATAACAGTATAATAACATGCGAATAAATCAAATACATCTGAATGAAAGCTCAACTTTTGAATCAAGAATGAATAACAAGAATCAAAAGAATTCTGAGGGTTATAAGACCTTGAACAATGTCTTAGGTTATCAAGGGTTATACTTGAAACCTTTAACAGTCATAAGACTATGGACCTTTCTACTCGTACTTAGGGGGATCAGCCCTTAGTACTATACTGTGCACACTATCTTAACGCTAACGCATAAGTAAATCCCTTTGCAGGGTTGTTCATCTCAGTTTGACATTCAAGTCCGCACCAAAGGAAGTTTGGTATGGATAATTCATCAAGGGTTCTAAAATTTAGAACGCTCATTAACTATGGATTAGTCGAATCAATAAGGGTTCGCTAGTCTAATAAGGTTCAATAATAATGATATTCAAATTGAATAATAATCTCAGGAAGTATACAATGGGACAATTATTGTATAACTAAATCATGCTTTGAAAAGATAATCAATCTTTAATATAACATTTGAACATGGATAATAGTAATGATAATTTACTCGAGGTAAATAATAAACTTGAACAATAATGACAAGTAGGGTTAGGAAACTTGCCTCGTACGTAGATTACACTTTAACTAAGCACGTTCTTTGAATTTAATCCTACATACCATTCATATTCACAATACTAGTTAATTATAACTTAACTAATCATCATAAACTCATTCTCTTAGTCTAAACTATGGTTATGACTATACTTAGTCAAATTATCACATTGTCACATAATTTGTACGTCATGGATAACAAACTAATTATGTATTTAATAACTCAATCCACATGTAATTATGTTATTTACATGTTAAACATCTAATTTAGATCTCATTATACTTCTAACATGTTTACATGTTCATTACATTAATTTACTAACACATTGTTAGAATTAATCAATTTAAAAATCGCATTTCTGAACTTTCTGGAGAGTGGCGCTATGACGCTACTGTTACACTTAGTCTTCGCCGTTGCGGTGCGCTGGCGCTGCGGCCGGACTCTTGGCGCTGCGGCGCGAGAAATAGGCAGGTAGCCGGCGCTGCGGCACGGCGTACCAGACACAGAAATGTCAGTTCGCGAAAAATCATAGAACATGCCAATTTCTTATTTTCTATTCGAAATTAGACATACCCATATTGTGTAATTCATGCATAAACATAACCCAACATTTATTTAACGACTTTAACAATTTAAAACACATAATCACCTAATTAAATTATGCAAATTGTACTATTCTTGAAGATTTTGAACAAAAACATAAAATTTAACACTGCGGATTCATTATAATACCGAATCCGTTCGTTTAAGGCTTGGTCTCTTCGTATCAACATGCAAAATAATATACGAGTGTAAAATTTAGGGATAATATTCGATCAATACATAAAATATCACGTATAAGGCCATAAGGCCAAAACCCATACTCTGTAAATTTTTGAAATAGCAATTCATAGTATTATTAAACTGATGACATGATAATTCACATAATATATATATATATAATCAAATATGATTTGATATATCTTAACCCATATATAAACTCATAATCAAACCCTTTCTCAATTACAGAGATTTTACAGTATGAATGAAAGCCATTTTTATAAAACTCAAATAACGTAAAAAATAGAATTTGAGAAGTAGGAGATTACCCTGTAGAGTATAAATTAGTAGGCTTAGATTCCTCACTCTCAAATCTCTTTCACAGACTCACAATTTCTCTCTGACAACCCTCTCAGATTTTCTCTCTGTGAATAGTTTATAGACTTAGGAAAAAATGAAGAAAGAAAAGAGAATACGTCATAATAATAAACTGGCGCATTGAGGTCAGTTACCCATCATGGGTTAACTGCCCTCAACCTCTACTAGTGTCATGTTTGGCTAGCCTTAAAAGGATTATTCTCATTTAATTTAATAACTCTTTTATCATATAGTTTAAATCAATGTCACACTCCTTTATAAAATAAATAAATATCTTATTTAATTTATTTTAAATAAAATATAATAATTTCTCATAAATTCACATAGTCACATAATTAATTTTGTCATTAATAAATAATGTCAAATTATTAACTCTCTAATTAATAACTAAATTAATTAAATAACATCGTGCTTAATTAAATATTTCATTTAATTCAATAAGCTCACATAATTACATACTTGAATAATAAGTATTCTCTATATTAATTTAATAAATGTAAAACATATAATTAAATTAATCTATCACAATTGCATCAATTAATTATTTAATCTAATAATTAAATCATCGGAAATTATTTATTTAATTCAATAAATATTAAAATTAATTTACAAATATCTCGTTCGTCACAATCTTAGTCATAATATTTCTTACTGGGCTAGTTGAGCTCACCCTTTCTTTCACTGTTCTCTTCAGGAAATGAGAATATAGCTGGGACGAGTCAGGGAACAGAGTGATAGTCCTAGATGGTGCATTAGTAGTCCTCACTATTATGTGAAATAGTGTAATAATAAATGTAATGAGGACTCCATTGAGTGCGGATATTGTCTAGATGATAATATTTGTATTAAAACTCACAGCATTTGTTTTGTCGTATTTTACACGACTGTTGTTTAATTAGTTTGTATTTGTATTCAGTACCTTGTATCTGACGACCCAAGATGGGTGATGTATTCCTATTTTGGGGGCGTCACAGTTGGTATCAAACCTTAGGGATATGATCCTTAGTTGAGATGTGAAGCAAGAACTAGGAGGGGAGAGATGGGGAATTCCTTCGCTAGTATGACCTACCTAAGTTTATTTGGTATTTAATTGGTCGGTCAGAGTATAGGGATAATATGTGATATGTCAATTAACCCTTGTTTTGTGACAGTGTTTGAAAATGGCATCCGAAAATGTTGAGATAAGCAATGGAGAAAAATAATATGACCATATCGCAGAACAAGGCTAAGTTTGCAGAGTTATCTCGATTTGTATCCCATTTGGTCGATAATGTGAAGCGAATGACGTGAATGTTTCTAAGAGATTTAAAACCCAATATACGTCAATACCTCATTTCTCATAAACTTTGTTTATATTCAGATGTTTTGAATATGGTTCAGTTACTGGAGCGTGATAATGAGTTAGCACAACCAAAAGGTAACGACCAACAACACGATAATAATCTTAGCATTGGAAACGGCGATCGGAACAATGATGACCATCATGGGGGAAATTATCATGCCAAGAATGGTAACCACTTCAGTGGTAATCATGACCAAGATAATAGAAGTGGAAATTTCAAGAAGAGAAGGTCATTTAGCTCGATTTTGTCGTATAATGAAGTCAAGTCCAGCTGGGATGGTGGCACAAAAGGCGGATACGGACAAAACAAAGTCGGTGGTTTTAGGAAGAGCGTTTTTCGTGACTTCTCAAAAAGCGAGTAACCCGAACGAAGTTAGCACGGGTTAGTTAATTATAAGTTTTTTGCGGAGTCTATACCTTATTAGATACCGGTTCTACCCATTCTTTTATCTCTCTTGCTTGCGTTCAACGTTTAAATTTGACACCGGAGAAGTTAGACTTTGACTTATCTGTTGAAACTCCGTTAGGAGAAACCTTCATTACATGTGCTATCCAAGTCTTGGATGAGAATCACAGTTTTGAATGATATTTCTACCGTTAATAAATTTCCTGACGTATTCTTGAAGACTTCCTAGCTTACCCCTAGAGCGTGAAATCGAATTTTGTATTGACCCCAGTACAAAACTCATTTCTAAAACCCTTAAATATTTCTTCAACCAAAATAAACGTAACATGCGCCAAAGACGTTGACTCAAGCTGTTGAAGATTACGATCGTACCATTCAATACAATCGTAGGAAAAGAGAAAATGGTAGCTAACGCATTGAGTAGAAGATCGTATGTGTTTAGAAGTGCGAATATACGAACCTATGTAAAGATAACGAATATACGAGTAGAATCGACTTTAATCGATAAAGTTAAAGCCGCTCAAGCTACATACTCAGAGCTAATGAATGTGAATAAGAAGGTTCAAGAGGGCGTTATTCAAGAAGCAAGAATCAATGAAGAGAGAAAATCTCAACCCTCGATTTTAATTAGCCCATTTGAAATCCTCGATCGAGTAGGAACTGTGGCTTATAGACTCGTTTTACCGCCAAATATGTTGCGTGTTCATAACGTTTATCACGTACCGATGTTACGTAAATATGTGGACGACCCGAACCACATTATTAAATTAGAACTAGACGAGATAGCAAAAGATTTAACGTATGAGGAGATACGTGTTAAAATCTTGGATAAGAAGGATCGTATTCAACACTCAAAGGTTATCTCTCAAGAGTTAGAATCTAAAATGAAGACAAGGTATCCTCACCTATTCAGCATACCAGGTACGTACGTAAATTTTAAGGGTGAAATTCCATAAGGAGGGGAGATTGTGAGAACCCAGCTTTTATGAATAAATATTTAATTTTCTCGAAATAATTTTTTTCAATATTATGGTGTGGATTTGATATAATGTTATAGTTGTGGGTAGTATTTATAAACATTGCAAAGTATGTAAGTTGTTATATAATATTCTTTTTGTCGGAGAATATTCGTACGATGGCACAATCATTGGTGGACCCCGCAACGAAATTATTATCGGATTGAGAAAACGACAAAAATATTTTTATGAGAATAACGGCAGAAGTTTTACCGTTAAAACTGTTGAACTACTCGGTAGTAAAAGTACAGTAATACGCGTGGTTGCATAGAAGCACACGATATTGATTATTAATGCTTACGTGAGAAGTGACTCAGTTTTGTTTTATTAGTATTATTAATGTAATAAAACAGAAAAGCTTTTTATATAAAATAGAATACTTTTATAAAGTTATTCTAAAAATAAAATATATTATATTCTATTATGCATAGTGTTTTGCATAGTAAAATCTTTTTATATAAAATAGAATACTTTTATAAAGTTATTCTATAAATAGAATATATTATATTTTATTATGCATAGTGTTTCATAGTACCTGCATAGTGTTTTGCATAGTAAAATCTTTTTATATAAAACATAATACTTTTATAAAGTTATTCGTTTTATTAGATTATAAATAGAACATATTATATTTTATTTAAAAGAGTTTGCTTTAAATATGGACCGTCCGATTAAAAGTAAATTAATCTGGACCGTTCATGAATTAGTTACTATACATTCCATTCTTCTATAAATAGAAGCTCATTCCTTCATTATTTCTTACGAATTCACTGAAACTCTAGAGAGAGAAACTATAGAGAGAGTTTTTTTCTATAATCTTGAGCGTATTTCTTTAGAGTTTAAGAAAGATTTGAGCGTAGTACAAGTTTTTTTCGAGTATATCCTCGTCCTACCAGTCGGAATACTCTTCTTTCAAACGTAAGGGATATTATTTGTTGTACTCGTAAGAGGTATTATTTCTTTTATATTCATGAAGAGAACTTCTGTTATTCCATTCTTTATTATTATGTTGGAATAACCTATTTATGCGAAGTGCCGCATACGTGGTGAAATTCTTTTATTATTCCATTTTTTATTATTATGTTGGAATAACATGTTTATTCGAAGTACCGCATACATGGTCAAATTATTCTATTATTCCATTCTTTATTATTATGTTGGAATAACCTGTTTATGCGAAGTACCGCATACTTGGTAAAATTCTTTTATTATTCCATTCTTTATTATTATGTTGGAATAACCTGTTTATGTGAAGTACCGCATACTTGGTGAAATTCTTCTGTTATTTCATTCTTTATTATTCTGTTGGAATAACCTGTTTATGCGAAGTATCGCATACATGGTGAAATTCTTCTATTATTCCGTTCTTTATTATTATGTCAGAATATCCTGTCGATGCATATTACGCCTGACCTGGTTCCATTAATTATTCTATTGGAATAACCTGTCTACACGGATTACCGTATACCTGGTGATTTCTGTTGTTATTTCATTCTTTATTATTCTGTCAGAATATCCTATCTGTGCGTTTATGCCGGACCTGGTTCCAATATTTATTATTCTGTTGGAATAACATGTATGTGCGATCTATCGAATGCATGGTGATTTCTGTTGTTATTCCATTCTTTATTATTCTGTTGGAATATCCTGTCGCTGTGTATTACGTCAGACCTGGTTCCATTATTTATTATTCTGTTGGGAATAACCTGTCTGTGCAGTCTATTGCACGCATGATGAATCCTCTTGTTATTCCAATCTTTATTATTCTGTTGAAATAACCTGTCTATGTGGATTATCACATGTATGGTGAACGATCCTTTGTATTCATTCCTTATTAAATTACGGAAATGATCTGTCTAAGTGGATTACCGCAAGGTGGGCGAAAATCCATTTTTAGTTTCATATATTCTATTATACTCAGTTGATTAAAGTTTTGGCTTCTATACTCCATGAAATTAGTGGAATATCCTTGATATTTGCGCTTCATCCAGTATCTTTTCATGGAAATATTCTTCTGAGCATTCTTGAATATTACTCTACAAAGAAGTATCATGTTGACAATTTGGAGTTATTGGTTCCTGGATAAATTAATTCGTGAACTTATTTTATTGAATTATTATGTCATTGTAATCATCCTCATGTTTATATTATGTTGAAATTCATATGTGGCATGTAGTGCATAGATGGACTTGGTATGATTATGACCAAGGATTATTAGGTATAATCATGACCGTAATGTTACAAATAATGTGGAAGAAGTCCTCATTGGCCCATAATGCATTGATGTATAGTTTTTTTTGTATGATTATGGCTATGGATTCTCTTCAGCCAAGGGTGCAAAGATGAATTATTTTATGGCATGATCAGGACCGTTGATGAAAACACGATTATCTTTGGCCCGTAGTGCATGGATAATTCGTGGTCGTGAAACTAAAGAATATCCTTGGGCTGTAGTGCAGGGATGATTTGATGATGTGGATTATTTATTGAGCTGAGTCTCAGCGATAAAAGTGATGAAAAAACTTTTAAATCATAGATGATAGTAGATTTTATTCTCTACTTGACTCTTCTAATGGATTGCTTGTTTCGCTGCAGTTAAACTTGATGTTTGTTATATTTTATCAGTTTAACACTGTTGAAGGCTAACGATAATTTATTATGCATTATCTTAGTCATAATATTTCTTACTGGGCTAGTTGAGCTCACCTTTTCTTTCACTGTTCTCTTCAGGAAATGAGAATATAGCTGGGACGAGTCGGGGAACAAAGTGATGGTCCTAGATGGTGCATTAGTAGTCCTCACTATTCTATGAAATAGTGTAATAATAAATGTAATGAGGCCTTCATTGAGTGTTGATATTGTCTAGATGATAATATTTGTATTAAAACTCACAGCATTTGTTTTATCGTATTTTACACGACTGCTGTATTATTAGTTTGTATTTGTATTCAGTACCATGTATCAGACGACCCAAGATGGGTGATGTATTCTTATTTTAAGGGCATCACACCACACGCGTGTCTTCTTGGCACCGAGACATGACATTTTCCATGGAGGTGTGATTAGTCCACGGCGTCTCCGTTTTGTGCTCCGGTGGGAGTTGGCTATTTGGTGTTTTGTTGTGGGAGGCGTATGGGTCGACCCTAATTTTCTGTTCTGTTTTGTTCTGCGGATTGGTGATGTTTGTGCCAAACACACATTCCAATTTTGCACGCATCTGGATTGTACAGTCTGGTGTGTGACTTGCCTGTGTGGCATTAATTTGATTGCCTTTGTGCCATTATTTAACTTGCCTGTGTGGCAAGGTATATTACTATTTATTCTGAGCTCGGTATGAAATAACACCCAACCATTTGATTCAGCCTATTATTTCCTTGTGTTAGTTTTGTTTTTTTCGTTTCAGTTCGTTTCATATCATTTCATTTAATTGAGTTAATTATTTTGGTTCATTATATGTATTCTATATCCGTACTGGGCATTTGGCTCATGTTGTGTTTTTCTTCTGGCAGGTAATCAGGGGAATCAAGGGTAAGTGTGATAAGCGCTCCCTTTTATCCAAATGATTTAGATATGTTATGTTTAGGTTGTGATACGTTAGTTTGTTCGATATTGTAATAATTATTTTAGATTATGATTTGAGGCAGTTTGATATTTATTATGGTTTATCTTAAGACATTTATTCAGTATGAGATTATTCTTTTGTTGATTAGAGTTTTGTTATATATTCGTCAGTTTTATTGTGTTTGGGTAACCACTCTTTCTATTTCGAAAAGGGGGTGTTACAGAGTTTAATGAAACAACCCGGGTCAAATCCCGAGTCCGAAACAAATCTCGGGTCAAATCTCAAGTTCGATTCGAATCAAATCCATCAAAATAAGGCCTCAAACTACTGACCCAATAGTATCTTCTTGGGTAATCTTAGCCCACCACAGGCTCCCAAAAGGTCACTACTTGAAGGTACTATTGGTAGTAACTTATTTCCTTATATACAGATAAATTTTTCCGCTATCTTTCGATGTGGGACTGGGGTGTTACAAACTCCCCCACATAAATTTCTGGCGTCCCCGTCAAAACTGATCACACACACGGCCCAAAGATCTTTGCCTCTCTAGCCATTGTGGGATAATACCGGCTGGCTTCATGTCCCCACCTCCGGATCTCTATCTCTCCATTGTGGGATAATACCACCAGCCTTCGTGTCCCCAACTCTGGCAACCCGATCGGATGACCTGACCCGAGCTTTCGAGAGTCGAATTTGATACCATATGAAACAACCCGGGTCAAATCCTGAGTCCGTAACAAATCTCGGGTCAAATCCCAAGTTCGAATCAAATCAAATCCATCAAAATAAGGCCTCAAACTACTTGCCCAATAGTATCTTCTGAGGTCATCTTAGCCCACCACAAGCTCCCAAAAGGTCATGACTTGAAGGTACTATTGGTAGTAACTTATTTCCTTATATACAAACAAATTTTTCCCCTATCTTTCGATGTGGGACTGGGGTGTTACATACCTCCTGTCCAAAAATGAGCTCATTCCGACTTACATTGAGCAAGTTATGGCCATTTCAATATTTGAGTTTTTCGGACAAAAATTTCTATAACCGGAGTTCTATAACTCTGATGGCCACGATATTTAAACTGGAGCGTCACGTTAACACGTATAAGATTGTGTCAAAAGATGAGAATTTCTGGAGTTAAACGTGATGGGGATAATTTCTTAAGATACGCACTAAAAACGATTTTTGAAAAATACTAAAGAGAATTGAAAATTTTTGGAAAAATAATTTTTGTGTATGAAATACATGTATATAAGCATGGCCAAAAGATAGAAAAATAATAAGTTTATTTGGTATTTTTATTCAAGGAGATATGAAATCTAGCTTGCTGGATTGGAAAATCTGATGAATCCAGTTTGCTGGTTTGATGGAGAAGCTTACTGAATTGAAGGATTTAGAATCCAGATTGCTGGATTGATGGATTGGTGAATCCAGGCTTGCTGGATTGCAATCTAGTTGCTAGATTTGGAATCCAGTTAGCTGGATTGCCATTTGGGTTGCGGATTTGGAATCAAGTCTGCTGGATTGGCAATTAGGTTGCTAGATTTAGAATTCAGGTTGCTGGATTAGTATTTAACTTATTAGATGTTAAAGAATAACTTATGAAATGAAAAAGTGAGTGTTAAATCATAATGGATATGATATAGTGATTAAAGAATTATCAAAGGACAATAATATACTGATTTGTAAAAATGTTATCTAATATTTTATTAAGTGTTAGATAATCTATGTATAAAGTAATAGTATTTTGACCTAACAGGTATGTTATGTTAACTGAAAGATTAATTTTATAATTTATATGTCTTTCATAAAAGATTACATTAGATTGCTTAGCAGTAATCAGCGGTGCAAGCAAGTTTCCCTAACTCAAACTTGAGTTGTATGTTCAAAGCATGTTAGTGAATAATTGTTGTTGATTATTCATGTCTATACTGATTATTGATTCACACTTAGTGCATGTTGCATATGTTCATTAGGTATGAAAGGTTGGTCACCTTCATTAACATAAGGTTCATTTAAATTATTTATGGTCATAGTTGACCTTCAAACATTATTGATTCAGTCATGCAATTATTAAAACTTGATTCATGTTATTTCACAATTATTATATTGTCGAAAACTTGAAAGCTTATTCATTATTTTCAATCATGATATATCTTCATTGTATTTAAAACTTGCTAGGCAAATTTGTTGCTCACCATTGCTATATCATGATAAAATTTTCAAATTTAGATGAAAGCTCGAATAAAGACAAAAGCAAAGTCAAGGTGCAAGATTAAATTATGTTGCAGTTAGATATATTAAATTTTTTGACTAAAATAGCATTGTAAATTTTCTAAGATATTGAAGGTATGTATTAAGTTAAAGTTGTAGACCTTGGGAATGATGTGTAAAGGTTTTTTGTATAAACAATTTATTTTTATATCTTCCGCAATAGTTGTAGAAATGATGTACCAGATCTGAGGTAAAAAGAACCCGGATTTGGGGATGTCACAGGTGGTATCAAAGTCGTAGGTTATAAACCTTAGGTAGAGGTACCTTAGGCTATAATCGTGGAGATGATGATAAGGAATAATCTTAGATCGAGTTTAAGGGATAAGAGATGATTTTAAGAAATTCATCATTAAAGTAAAGAAAAAGATAAATAAGATTCAAAGAAGAATCTTGAAGAGATATAAGGATAAGAATCTGGAGTTACATGACTCCTGTAATAAAGACGAAAAGTGATAATAAATAGATGATGTCTATAAGATGAAAAGTGTAAATAAAATCATAATATAATATGATTAAATAAAAGAAGAAGATCGTAGTATAAAACGATCGTGAGTATAAGGAGAAATAATTACAAAATAAGATCACGACGTGATCAGATTAAATCATTGAATAACATATGATATGTTAAGTGATTGGTATGATATAGCTTGATGCTATAAAGAGAAGGTACTAGGAAATGGTACAATGTAAACTCAGAAAAGAGTGATAAATGTTAAGATACAGATTAAAGAAAACTCGTATTAAGAAAAGAGAAAGTAGAATTAAGTGGGATTTCAATTGAGGACTCAAGTCAACAGTTGAGTTGTATGATTTCTTGTATGGGTGGGGAATTTGTACTTGGTTTTAGAATCACTTAGCTTCCGGGTCGATATAGTGGTTAGGTTGACCAATTCTTTGTATGGGCGAGGAATTGTTTGATTAGCTTACTATGTTGATTAGTGGCCGAGTTTGGTTTGACAACCACTTAGTTTATGGTATTGATAATCATTGAAATATCTGTGTCGCGCTATTTGCTATATATCTATTGAGAGGGTTATTCGTTTCTCAAGTGTATAACAGATAGGTACGGTATAGTTAGAGAATATAAGGTTAAGTACGAGTTCTTAAAACTCATACTTATGGTACGTTCGTAACTCATAATTATATGAAATGTTTATGAACCCCTCAACGAATGGTTGCCAAAGTCTGACTAGGACAAGTTCTTAAACTCATATGATTGTGGAAAGTTCCTGAACTTGTAATGTGTGGTAAGTTTGACGAACTGGGTATAGTTATGTGTGAATAGAGAATTGAAGATAAGTGAAATAGATAGATTTAATAAGCAATGGATCATTAAAGAAATTGAAGTTGATGATGGAAGTATATGTATTCCAAATCTTCTAGCTATGCTAGACTTCGAAGTTTTTTACATCAAGCTAAATTCACACTAATGTGCCTTTCGAAATAAAATAAATTTTTGTTATCCTCAACACATGGTGACAAGTGTCTAGGTATGGACTTCGGCCCACTAACACATCGTTACCTGTTGTGGCATGATGACACCAAAGATGATTTTCAAATTTTTTTGAACGGTTTAAAGAAGAGTCTTTGCTAATTGATTCGGCTAGATAATAATGATTTGAGATGTCAAAATTTATTTTATATATCATCAATGTATCATGGAACCTGATGCAGAATGATAAAAATGATGGAGTTATCAATTAGAATTACTTAGTGTTGGATGTGATCTAAGGATCGTCAGCCCACTATGGAATGATGTAGTATGACAAAGTCACAAAATGACGAAATCCTCAAACGGACTATAAATACAGTGCGGTATCATGACGTCATAAAATGATTTTAAGACTTTTAAAGGTAAATTATTGCCAACTGAATTTGGCTAGCAATGTTTCGATTGAAATTCAAATTATTTGATATGCGTCGAAGCTATTTGATTTAGCTAGACAAATGTTTATGAAAATTCAAAGTATTTTTGAGAATTTATCCCGAACCAAATTGTTTTGGTGCGGAATCCTATGATAAGACGGAGGTGAACTATATTGATTGGATAAAATAATCCAATCTAGTAGCGTAAATATTCGCTAGACATGATTGATACGTTTTGCATGACGTAAGAGTACGATAGGCTAATCACCTAAAGTACTAGTAATGGTAGTTAATTTACCTTCTTTGTGATTGTAAACATACCTAATAATTTACTGTTTTGCGATATAAATATCATTAAAACTACGTGTTCATAGTCTATATGACCCCTCCGCATGATTTGAAAAGTTTTAACTCCTTAGACTGAAGTTATGGAAGAATGTGATAGTAGTAGAGCTCCTCATAGTAGAAAGCAAGATGTACTCATTAAATTGAGCATGAAATCAAGTAAAGGTTAATTTGAAAACCTAGTTATGATGAATAAAAGAAGTGGTGATTAGTAAACTGTAATTTCGAGGACAAAATTCTTAGAAGAAGGGGTGAATATGACAACCCGATAATTCATAAAATCTTGAATGATTAGAATAAAGGTTCAAGAATAAAACCTAGATGAGAATTTGAGGATTTATTTAAAATTTTCAAGTAAAACCTATATGGTTTGCTATTCGAATGAGAATATAGAAATTTTGGGTTACCAAATTCCAAAACCTAAAAATGAATTAAGATGTACTTGAAGGAATATCAAGATTAAGGTATTACTATGACAACCTGAAAATTTATAAAATCTTGAATGATTAGAATAAAGGTTAAAGAATAAAACCTAGCTAAGAATTTAAGGATTTATCTAAAATTTTCATGTAAAACCTATATGGTTTACTAGTCGAATGAGAATAGAGAAAATATGGATTACAAAAATTTCAAAACCCTAGAAATGAATTTATATGTATTTGAATGAATATCAAGAATAAGGTATTGTGATACCTGTAAAATTTGATGTGAATTGAATAAGTATAAAGTCGTTAGTTAATACGATTTGCAATATGAAGGGAATAATTTAAAACTCAAAATTTGAGTTAGAGATAGAATTTTGAAGCATGGACTGCTCGGTTGCATCCGGAGCGTCAAGTTTAGTCAGAATGGACAGTAAACACAAAATGTGTAAAGGTTGACTTTTGGTCAAAGTCAACAATTAACTTTTTATGGAGACAAGTCAAAATTAGTGTAAGAAGTGAAATATATTATGATTATGTGAATTATGTATATAATTTAATAAATATACATTATATAATGTGAATACATTTATTTTTATATATAAAAGTGAATTAAGAATTAAGTTATGTAACCTAATATATATATATATATATATATATATATATATATTAGGTGTGGTAATTAAATAACCTAAGAGGTTATAATATGGAAGAATATTAGTATATAAATATATATACTAACATTAAGAGATTTATTTTATATATCTCAAAATAATTAATTTTATAACCAAGTCTAATTGAGTTATAAAATTAAAATGGCATAAGTAAGGAATTTATTTTCTAGTGTGAGAAATAAAAACCCTAATTAAATGATTAGGGTAGAATAGAATTAAAAGTAATGGACTATAATGAGATCATAGCCCAAGAATTTAAATATAGTCCAAGAGAATTAAATTTAATGGACTAAGGAAGTTATATTATTTAAACAAGCCCAATTAATTAATTAAGCATGAGACTTGTAGATAGAGTGGCTAAGGGCGATTAAATTATTTAATCTAGCCCAATATATTATGTATGTGACAAGTGTTAATGACCCAATTTAATTAGGGTTGAAGGCCCAAGTTAATTTTTGTTAGTAAGTAAAACAAATAAAAATTGTTAGCTCAATGGAATTAATTAAGTGCCCAAACTAAACCCACTTGTGGAAAAATAATAATATTAAAATTATATTAAGTGGGGAGATATATTTTTTATTATCTCCAGTTATAAATTTTATAACTTAATTAAAACAAGTTTATTTGGGTTATAGAATTTATTGTACAAGAGTGATGGATTTAAATTCTAAATATTTGGAATGGATACCCTAATTAAATATTTAGGGTGAGGTAAAATGAAAATGATTGGGCTATATAAATATTACATAGCCCAAAGGATTAATTTGAAAGCCCAAAAGATTAAAGAGAGTGACCCAATTTTTAAACCCAATTATTGAGGGCATTGTGGTCATTTAATAAAGCAATTAAATAAAAAGATATGCGGGAGATAAGAAGCCACATGTGGCCGAAATAGAGGAGAAAAAAAAAGGAGAAGATCGGCTACATTAGAGATAAGAAGAGAGTGGAAAGAAGAAAAGAAGAGAAAAATGAAAGAGAAAGAGAGAAGCTGAGAGGAAGAAAGAAAGAAGAACGGGAAAAAGAAGAAAGATGGAGAGAAAGAGAAGGGTGGTCGAAGCCATAGAAGAAGAAGAAGAAGAAATGTATAAATATATGTTTCCTAAGCTTTCTTCCTTTATTTTTCTTATTTGACGAATAGAGGGTTTTTGATTTGGATGTTCAAACCCTTATGATCTATATGTTCTTCATGGATTCAAATATGGATTTACTCAAATTGGGTGTTGATTTTGTTGGAATCAAAAAGGAAAAGAAAAATAATTTTTCTAGTTTTGAATCCCATATTTCTATTTACTTTGAAAATCCACCGTTTTAAATCTATAACTCATTTTTACGATCTGTCAAAGAGGGGTGCTAGATATATGTGTTTACTAGTTAACCCAAGTGGTAGCACTCAAAATATTGAGTTTTCATGGAGTACTGGTTGTGGAGGTCAAAACAGTCCCGGTTTTTGGAAAGAAAATAGTACTGTTTTAGAATAGTCAGCAACGGGGTCATTTTCGTCCACTTTTTGTGCTTTACAAATTTTGAAAATATTTGGAGTGGTAATATCAGAAGTTATGCAGGTTGTGTAAAAATATGAGAATTTTTGGCCATACGGTTTGAGAGTTATGGATTTTTACAGTGAAGGGCTATTGTTATGAGGCCACCCGAATAACTCTCTGTGTATAAGTCCAAAAATTATAAAATTATTACTGGAAGTACATGTGTATATCAAAAACATACTGTATAAATTTCAGAATATTTGGAGTTAATCTTGATTTATGAAAAATCGGGGAATATTTGGCTATTATGGACTATTTAAATATAGTAAATGGATTTTTAAAAATTTCGGAAAAAATATATGTTCAATATGGAACTATATTCTGTCAAATCCTAGAAAAGAAATATTTTAGGAACTAATTTGGTATTTTTCATCTAAATGATGATAAATGGATAAATGGATTTAATTAAATATATGATGTCCAAAAACATGAAAAAAAAAATACGATTTATGACTTGAGACCCTTGAGCATGGCTTATGCGGATTTTTGATGAAGTTTTGGGTCGGGTGTGAAGTATTGTGATGTTTATGGCATTTTAGAATGATTAAATACATTATTTGGTAAAGTGTAAACAATTAAAATAAATTGTTTATAAGCTTAATAATGATTAAAATATTATTATTATAATAATAATATAGGTTATGAGATTATTGTGTGATTAATAACATTTGAATTAAAGTGTTATGAAATCATTGATTTAAAATATTATTTAATGATTAATAATATTAGTAAATGAATTTAATGTTATTAAATGGAGTTTAAAAGAGGAGTTAAGTTAATTTGGCATTCAATAGGTCATATTGAATGTATAGTATGATGATTTAGAAATTTGATATATTGAAAACGAAAATAGCTTGCTGAATTGGAAAAAGCAGCTTGCTGAATTAGAGAAAATAGCTTGTTGAATTATAAAACAGTTTGCTGGATTGTAAATTAGTTTGATGTCAAGTTGCTGAAATTAAAGAATAGTTTCAGTACAGGTTGCTGGATTGTTATGTTTAAATAATCCAGATTATAATATTAGTATTTGTTCTACTGGATTATAGAAAGGAACTTGTGAAATGAAAAAGCGAGTGTAAAATCATAATGAATATGATATAGTGATTAAAGAATTATCAAATGACAATAATAATACTGATGTGTTAAGAGGTTATCTGATATTTGATTAAGTGTTAGATAATCTATGAATAAAGTAATTGTATTATGATACAAAGTAGAATATGCTGACTGAAAAACCAATCTTATTATTAATGAAAGGTCTTACCAAAAGAAGTTAACTTAAACTGCGTAGCAGTAGTCAATGAATCAGGCAAGTTTCCTTAACTCAAACTTGAGTTGTATGTTCAAAGCATGTTAGTGAATAATTATTGTTGATTATTCACGTCTATACTGATTTTTGATTCGCACATAGTGCATGTTGCATATGTTCATCAGGTATGAAAGGCTGATCACCTTCATTACCATTAGGTTTAGTTAAATTGTTTATGGTCATTGTTGACCTTCAAACATTATTGATTCAGTCATGAAATTATTGAAACTTGATGCATGTTATTTCATAATTATTATATTGTTGAAAACTTGATAGCTTATTCATTCTTTTCAATCATGATATATCTTCATTGTATTTAAAACTTGTCGAGCAAATTTGTTGCTCACCCTTGCTATATCATGATAAAATTTTCAGATTTAGATGAAAGCTCGAATAAAGACAGAAGCAAAGTCAAAGTGAAAGATTAAATTATGTTGCAGTTAGATTTATTAAATTTTTTGACGAAAATAGCATTGTAAATCTTCTAAGATATTGAAGGTATGTATTAAGTTAAGGTTATAGACCTTTGTAATGATGTGTAAAAGTTTAATGTATAAACAATTTATGTTTATATCTTTCGCAATAGTTATAGAAATGATGTACCAGAACTGAGGTAAAAAGTACCCGGATTTGGGGATGCTACCATTACAATACCTATAAATTCGATGAGAACTGAATAGTCTAAGAAATGTTATATTAGTACAGGTGGAATTTTATTAACGAAATAAGATTTCACAGGAGGAAAAGCTATGAGGTTAAACGAAGATGAGTATATGTATAGTAATATATATATATATATATATATATATATATATAGAGTCCGGATCCAGTCCGGACTCCCGGATTTTGTTAAAATCCGGACTTTTTTTTTTTTTTTTTTTTTTTGCTTTTTTTTTTTTTGAAACAACTAAAAAAAAAAAAAAAAAATTTATGGAATTGGAATTTTTACATTATACAGTGTTTTGGGTGTGATTTGGATGCCTATAACGAAACATGTCTGTACAGTCTGGGCAGACTGTACATACATTGGTTGGGGTAGGTATTAAAAACACACCCAAAACACTGTATTATTGAAAAATTTCAGTTCCATAAATTTTTTTTTTTTTTTTTTTAGTTGTTCCAAAAAAAAAAAAGCAAAAAAAAAAAAAAAAAAAATTGGACCGGATTTTGATCCAGTCCGGACTCCCGGACTGGATCAGTTCTGTATATATATATATATATATATATATATATATACTTAGTAAGGTGCTGTATATATTTTAAAAAGATGAATAATGAATTAAGTTAATGATATTAGGATCAAGACAAAAATATGTTAGCAATTAACATAACTTAAATGTGGGCCTTGATTGGCAAATAAGAAGATAAATAAGTTTAAAGTTATTAGCTAATACGATTAGCAATAAAAATGGCGTAAGATAAAACTCAAAATTTGAGTTAGAGATAGAATTTTGAAGCACGGACTACTCAGTTACGTCCGGAACGTCAATTTAAGTCAGAAAGGACAATTAACACAAAATGTGTAAGGGTTGACTTTTTGGTCAACGTCAATCGTTGACTTTTATAGAAAAAAGTCAAAATTGGATTTAGAAGTAAAAAATGTTATGATTATGTGAATTATGTATATGATTAAATAAATATACATTATATAATGTGAATATATTTATTTTGTATATAAAAGTGAAATAAGAATTAAGTTATGTAACCTAATATATATTTATATATATATATATATATATATATATATATATATATATATATATATATTAGGTATGTTAATTAAATAACCTAAGATGTTATAATATGGTAGAATATTAGTATTTATAATATATACTAATTTAAGATATTTATTTTATACATCTCAGTTAATTAATTTTATAACCTAATTATAGCAAGTCTAACTGGGTTGAGAAAATAAATGTGCATGAGTAAAGATTTATGTTATAATGGAGGAAATGAAAACCCTAATTAAATAATTAGGGAATGGTAATATTAAGAGTGTTGGAAATGTGATATTTTGTTATGGCCCAAAGAAATTAATTAAAATCCAAAGAGATTAGATATGGTGGCCCAAGAGTTGGCCCAATCAATAATTTAAAAAGCCCAAAAATTTGATCCAAGTATGGGGGGATATTTTTGGACAAGAAAATGCATAAGTAAGAAATTTATTTTCTAGTGTGAGAAATAAAAACCCTAATTAAATAATTAGGGTGAAATAGAATTAAATGTAATGTACTATAATAATATCATAGCCCAATAATTTATTTAGATTCCAAAAGAATTAGATTTAATGGACTATGGAGGTTATATTATTTAAACAAGTTCAATTAATTATTTAATCATGTGACTTGTGGATAAAGTTATTAAGGGCGATTAAATTGTTAATCTAGGCCAATATATTATATGAGGGACAAGTATTATAATGGGACAAGTATTATAATGGCCCAATTAAATTTTTGGTGGAAACCCAACTTTATTTTGTTAGTAAACAAAATAATAAAAGTACAAGCCCAATAGAATTTAATTGATAAGTGACCCAATTTTTTGACCCACTTAAGGAGGGACTATCTAGTCATTTGTTAAGTAAATTAACAATTAAATTAAAATAAGGATTTGGAAGATGATAAGGCCACTTGGCTAAATAATACTCCTTCCTATTCAGATTAAATGTCTTTTTAGAGATTTTCATTTTATTCTATATAAGTGTCGTTTTGGAATCCCTATGCAATATTACTCTATTTTTTCCTAATTTACCCCTCTATTTAATATGCTTAGTAAATGCAGTTCCATGGACCATTGTGGAGAGAGAAATAATTAATTAGGGATACAAAAGATATTTTGTGTTATTTCTTAATAAGTGTGCTCAACTCTGAAAAGACATTTAATCTAAATAGGAGGGAGTAAGGAAATAAGATATAAGAAGAAAAGATAAGATAAGAAGGATAAGGAAAGAGAAGAAAGAGAAATAAAAAAAAAGAGAGGAACGGGAGAAATACAACCGAGAATGAGAAAGAGGAGAAGGTACGGTAGCCGTGAGGGAGAAGTAGAGGAGAGAGAAGATCCTCCATTGAAGAAGGAAGAAGAAGAAGAAGAAAGATTTTGAGAAAAGAGATAAATCGTAAACCTAGTTTATGTAATTGATTTTAGTTTTTCCAAATCAAATCTTGGATTTATGTTTATAAACTCAAAAACCATGGGTATCCATGTTGATGAGTATTTCATATTTAGATCTACCCATATTGGGTTGTGATTTGGTTTGAATCAAAAGGAGTAGAAAAATATTTTTTTAGTTTAGAAACCCAAATTTCTATGTATTTTAAAAATCCACCATTTTAAATCTATAACTCCTTTTTGTGATCCGTCAAAGAGGGGTGCTAGATATGTACGTTATGTAGTAAACTCAAGTGGTGGTACTCAAAAAGGATGATTTTACAAGTCATAGTGCCTGATTTTGCTAACACAATCCCATTTTTGGTAAAGGAAATAGACTATTTTGGGGTAGTTTTTTCGGGGGTATTTCTGTCATTTTTATGACCCTCAAAAATTTTGGAAAACTTTGGGAGGATATTGTGATATGTTTTCTAACATCTCCAAGTGGAATCCATGTAAAAGGAGTTGTAGATTTTCGTATGGAATATTTTTAACAAAGCACGAAAAACTGCAAAAAGTCAAAAAGTAAACTGTCAGGATTTTCTAGGGGCTGTTTTGGCAACTTAATTTGTGAGAAAATTTCCGGCTTTTTGGGACATGAAAATATATGGTGTAAAGTACCTCCTGTCCAAAAATGAGCTCATTCCGACTTAAATTGAGCAAGTTATGGCCATTTCAATATTTAGGGTTTTCGGATGAATATCGTTATAAACGGAGTTCTATAACTCTGACTGCCACAAAATTTAAACTGGAGCATCACGTTAACACGTATAAGATCGTGTCAAACGATGGGAATTTCTGGAGATAAACGTGATGGAGCTAATTTCTTAAGCTACGCACTAAAAATGATTTTTGAAAAATACCAAAGAGAATTGAAAATTTTTGGAAAAATACTTTTTGTATATGAAATACATGTATATAAGCATGGCCAAAAGATAGAAAAATAATAAGTCAATTTGGTATTTTCGTTAAAGGAGATATGGAATCTAACTTGCTGGATTGGAAAATATGATGAATCCAGCTTGCTGGATTAATGGAGAAGCTTATTGAATTGAAGGATTTAGAATTCAGTTTGCTGGATTGATAGATTGTTGAATCCGGGCTTGCTAGATTGCAATCTAGTTGCTAGATTTGGAATCTAGTTAGCTGGATTGCCGTTTGGGTTGCTGGATTTGGAATCCAGTCTGTTGGATTGGCAATTTGGTTACTTGATTTAAAATTGAGGCTGTTGGATTATTATTTATCTTATTAGATGTTAAAGAATAACTTATAAAATGAAAAGGTGAGTGTTAAATCATAATGGATATGATATAGTGATTAAAGAATTATCAAAGGACAATAATAATATTGGTATGTTAAAATGTTATCTAATATTTGATTAAGTGTTAGATAATCTATGTATAAAGTAATAGTATTTTGAGCTAACAGTTATGTTATGGTAACTGAAAGATTAATTTTATAATTGATAGGTCTTTCATAAGAGATTACATTAGATTGCTTAGCGGTAATCAGCGGTGCAGGCAAGTTTCCCTAACTCAAACTTGAATTGTATGGTCAAAGCTTGTTAGTGAATAATTATTGTTGATTATTCACGTCTATACTATTTATTGATTTGTACTTAGTGCATGTTGCATATGTTCATCGGGTATGAAAGGTTGATCACCTTCATTACCGTAAGGTTCATTTAAATTGTTTATGGTCATAGTTGACCTTCAAACATTATTGATTCAGGCATGCAATTATTGAAACTTGATTCATGTTATTTCACAATTATTATATTGTTGAAAACTTGAAAGCTTATTCATTCTTTTCAATCATGATATATCTTCATTGTATTTAAAACTTGATGGGCAAATTTGTTGTTCACCCTTGCTATATCATGACAAAATTTTCAGATTTAGATTAAAGCTCGAATAAAGACAAAAGCAAAGTCAAAGTGCAAGATTAAATTTTGTTGCAGTTAGATCTATTAAATTTTCTGACGAAAATATCATTGTAAAATTTCTAAGATATGGTCTGGGAGTCGTTGGTCGAAAGCTCGCTAAGGGGTATCACTGTTAGCCTAATGGAATGAGACATTGCACAGTTATGGTTAAATATATATATATATATATATATATATATATATATATATATATATATATATATGAAAAAAAAAACACTAAAACGGGAAAAGAGCAAAAAGCCCCCCGTAAAGCACAATAAAGCATAAGTATCCCGGATTGGACTCTTAAATTTTGGTGGATATTTGTCTTTAGTTGGTTTTAACTTGTTCGTGAATTTTGTGAGTTTACACTGTATGATTCCTTTAAAGAGATTTATTATGTGTTGTATTTAGCATCATATCAGTTAGCATGGATGTTAAGCACACACACACTATATCAATAATAACAGGTTAAGATTTGATGATTGACGAGGAAATTATTAATCTGTTTTGATATGATGTACTAGCATGTTTATTGTGATTTCTCTGAGGCTTGATGAATAGATTTTGTTCTGTTTGACTGCTGGAATGTAGGCATTTAGATAGCTGCATTTGCATTGCATATTTAGTTATTGCATTATGTTGTGTTGCTTGGGGACAAGCAATTGGTTAAGTTTGGGGGTATTTGATGAGTAGGTTTTATACCTATGAATCTGATATTATTAAACTTAATTATTGTTATATTTAATTGTTTTTTAGGATCTTTTATGTGTTTTGTGTTTATTTGTTGTAGGTTGGAGCTGGAGGGACAAATTTGTCATTTCGGAGAAGAAAAAGGTCAAAAATCATGAAAATTAAAGCTGAGTGGCATTTCTGTAATTACGTGGTCCTGGCCAAGCGCCTAGGCGCTTGAAAATGCCCTATGATGAGCGCCTAGGCGCTCTAGTGCGTAGAAAGTTGCGTTTTTCTGCTGCCAAGGGGGTTTTTGAAGCCAAAGAGGAGTCTGAATGAGGGCTGAGACCAATACAAATAAGAGAGGACTCTAGAAAAGGGAGGGAACGAATTTTGCAAGGAATCAATCAATTTTTCAAGAGATTTGCAGAGAGAACAAGGAAGAAAAGCACGAAGGAGAATTGCAAAGGCTGAAGAACTAAGAGAGAGTTTAAGAGCAAATTTAGAGTTTCTTCTTCTCTTCTCTAGTTTTATCTTTTGTAACTATCTGGGATGTTTGGATTATTAATTGAGATGATGTTTTTCTTTATTATTATCATGAACTAAATTTTAATTAAGATTGCAACGGAACTTGGTATGTAGTTTAAATTGCAAGCTTCCCATTGATTGAAAGTTAGTTTTTATTGAATTGTTTATTATATCTTATGCTTATTGATTAATTGTTTGGCCAACAATTACTGTGATAATCTATATAAAATTGGAAGATGGAGTATAGATTGAGATCTGGATATGATAACATCTGTTCATATAATCTGAATAGAGTTAATATGATTAGCATATAGGATAGGAATATACCTATGTGTCTTTTGTATCCGTTGAAAGAATTTGTGCATAAACCCTAATTAACTTGATTCACATAGGAATATAGTGAGTTGATTAACTGGGGTGTTCCTTGTAATTTCGCGTATTAAAGATTGGATTTAGGAGGATTTGTTCACGTGTCTTTGGAAGAAGTGCGTGAATATTCATAAAACATTCTTGGATAACAATTCATATTAATTGATTTATTTTAAATGGGAAGTAAGTTAGTTTAAATGAAATACCAAGGGAAGTTGTAATCTTAACCTGTTAAATCTGCAGTTATTCTTGTGAAATTCTGATTTTAATCATTAGTTTGTTAAGTTTAAATTTCATATCATAAACAAAATTTTCTTAGTTTAAAATAGGATTAATTGCATTAGAATTAGTAATTGATAAATATTAGTCTATTTCCTCGTGCGAACGATATCCTTGCTTGCTGAATATTACAATTGAACGCGTATACTTGCATGGTAAAGTGCTATTAAAAATTTAGGCAACAAGTTTTTGGCGCCGCTGCCGGGGATATTAGTTTAATATTTTGTCATTATTGATTTTTATAGCGTTAATCTTAATTTAAACTTTTTCTGTTCTGTTCTATTCAGGTGATTCGTGACTAGTGTATTCAAACGCGATCGAAGAAGCCAGATTTATTGCCTCACGAGGACGACATCGAGAAAAAATTTCAGCAGTTGCGTAAGTGGGTTAAAGAAACCAAAGAAGCACTTAATAAGAAAGATGATATGGCTGAAGAAGAGCAAAAAGCACTACGGGATTATGCTACGCCGCGGGTTACTGAAATTCAGTCGAGTATTACGAGACCTGCCATTACTGCTACAAGTTTTGAGATAAAACCGGGGACAATACAGATGATTCAAAACTCATGTCAGTTTGGAGGGTTACCAAACGATGATCCGAACGATCACATAGTCAGCTTTATAGAAATCTGCGATACTTTCAAGTACAATAATGTGTCAGAGGATGCAATAAGGCTAAGGCTATTTCCATTTACTCTCAGAGATAAGGCTAAGAGTTGGCTCCATTCACTACCACCAGGCTCGATCACTACATGGAATGATCTAGCCCAGAAATTGCTTGCAAAGTTTTTCCCGCCTGCAAAAACAGCAAAGTTGCGGAACAATATCTTCTCTTTCGTTCAGCACAATTCAGAATCACTATATGAAGCTTGGGAGAGATTCAAAGATTCATTGCGAAAATGTCCACACCATGGGATTCCTAAATGGCTTCAGGTGAAAACTTTTTATAACGGTTTATTCAGCACAGTGAGATCGAGTATAGATGCTGCAGCAGGAGGAGCTATTATGGCCAAGAATTGTGATGAGGGGTATCAGTTGCTTGAAACCATGGCAGCTAATAATTATCAGTGGCCAACAGCAAGAACAACTCAGCCAAGGACAGTCGGAGTGTATGAAGTGGATGCGATGACAGCATTGTCAGCTCAAGTGACAGCTCAGATTTCTGCTCTTACAAAGAAGATAGATGCACTTGGGGTACAACTAGTTTAGAAAAATGGAAACGATATGTGAAATATGTGCGGGTAACCACTCAAGTGATCAATTCGCAATAAATCCTGAGTCAATCCAGTTTGTTTCCAATTATAACAGGCAGCAGGGCAGTTATTCAAATAACTACAATTCAGGAGTGAGAAACCACCCGAATTTTTCTTAGAGTAATAATCAGTCACATGCTCAAGCCCAAGCTCCAAGGCAAACATATCCACCTGGATTTCAGCCACATCAACAAACTCAACAACACCCACAACCTCATCAACCTGATAAGTTATCACAAATGGAAGAATTGTTGGCAAGATTGGCAACTCAGTTTGAAGCCACAACGAAAAACCAATCAGCGGCAATCAAGAATCTTGAGAATCAAATGGGGCAAATGGCTAATGCTTTGAATACTAGAGCTCCAGGTTCTTTACCTAGTGATACGGAGAAAAATCCAAGGAATGATGGAAATGAGCACTGTAAGGCAGTTACACTCAGAAGCGGAAAGGAGTTGACTACAGATTTGGACGGACACAAGAAAATAATTTCTGCTGAGGATGGTGAACAAGAGAGTGGAAATTTGGAACATAAATCTTGGGAAAAGTTGTGACAAAGCAACAAGAAGATAAGCAAACAACAGTTTTTGTACCACCTGTGCCGTTTCCTCAAAGATTTCAAAAGAAGAAATTAGATAGACAATTTTCAAAATTTTTAGAAGTATTCAAAAAGCTGCAAATCAACATTCCATTCGCAGATGCTTTAGAACAAATGCCTAGTTATGCAAAATTTATGAAAGATATTTTATCAAGAAAGAGGAAGCTAGGGGAGTTCGAAACTGTAGCATTAACAGAAGAATGTAGCGCAATTCTGCAAAGAAAGGTACCACCGAAGTTGAAGGATCCGGGTAGCTTCACCATACCGTGCACGATTGGGCCCCAGTTCTTTAACAGATGTTTGTGTGATTTGGGCGCGAGTATTAACTTGATGCCACTTTCGATCTACATTCAGTTGGGATTACCAGCGCCAAAGCCAACAAATATCTCTCTACAGCTCGCAGATAGATCAGTGACATACCCTAGGGGCATTGTGGAAGACATATTAGTGAAGGTGGACAAATTCATATTTCCAGTTGACTTCATTGTGTTGGACTACGAAGAGGATAAAGACATACCCATTATCCTTGGAAGACCGTTTTTAGCCACTGGAAGGACATTAATTGATGTACAAAAGGGAGAGTTAACAATGAGAGTTCAAGATGAAGAAGTAACTTTTAATGTTTTCAAGGCTATGAAATTTCCGAAGGAAGAGGAAGAGTGCTTAAGAGTTGATCTAATTGAAGAAGCAACTGAAGAGGTATTTAGTGAATTTGTGATTGAAAACCCTCTTGAAATCGCATTGGTTAGTGAAAATTTATTTGATGATTCAACGGTGATAGAATGGGTCCAAATGTTAGATTCAACTCCAAAGTTAACACGATGTCTACAAAAATTTGAACCTCTGGATTATCGGGGAAAGCTAGATAAAAAGGTGACATCATCCGTAGAAGAACCGCCTACCTTGGAACTTAAGCCATTGCCTAACCACCTCCGGTACACCTACCTTGGTTCTTCTTCCTCCTTGCCAGTCATTATTTCTGCATCAGTTGACAAGGTTCAAGAAGAAAAGCTACTAAGGGTACTTCGACAGTACAAGACTGCTCTTGGATGGACTATTGCAGATATCAAGGGAATAAGCCCATCAATTTGTATGCATAAGATTTTGTTGGAAGACGAAGCGAAACCGACTATTGAACAACAACGAAGACTCAATCCCATCATGAAGGAAGTTGTTAAAAAGGAAATCATTAAATGGTTGGATGCGGGAATTATCTACCCTATCTCAGATAGCTCATGGGTAAGTCCGGTTCAATGCGTGCCAAAGAAAGGGGGAATGACAGTAGTCGCAAATGAGCAGAATGAATTGATTCCAACGCGAACAGTTACTGGTTGGCGGGTGTGTATGGATTACAGAAAGTTGAATAAGGCCACTCGTAAAGACCATTTTCCTCTACCATTCATAGATCAGATGTTGGACAGGCTTGCAGGGCACGAGTATTATTGCCTCTTGGATGGATACTCAGGCTATAACCAGATTGCCATTGCACCCGAGGATCAGGAGAAAACAACATTCACATGCCCATATGGCACCTTTGCTTTTCGCAGAATGTCCTTTGGGTTATGTAATGCGCCAGCAACGTTTCAACGGTGTATGATGGCTATTTTTTCTGATATGGTTGAACAAAATCTTGAGGTATTTATGGATGATTTTTCAATTTTTGGGGATTCGTTTGATTATTGTTTGGAAAATCTCACTCTCGTGCTCAAACGTTGTATGGAAACGAATTTGGTTTTAAACTGGGAGAAATGTCATTTTATGGTGCAAGAGGGGATAATCTTGGGTCACCGAGTATCATCAAAAGGAATTGAGGTTGATAGAGCTAAAATCGAAACCATTGAGAACCTGCCACCACCAATTTCTGTAAAGGGTATTCGAAGTTTTTTGGGACACGCTGGTTTCTATAAACGATTTATAAAAGACTTCTCCAAAATCACAAAACCACTTTGCAATCTTTTGGAGAAGGATGTCCCTTTCAACTTTGATCAAGCATGCCTAGAGGCTTTTGATGTGTTGAAGAAGAAACTTGTTACCGCACCTGTAATCATAGCGCCAGATTGGAATATCCCATTCGAATTAATGTGTGATGCTAGCGACTATGCGATTGGTGCAGTTCTTGGCCAACGAAAAGATAAAATTTTCACGCTATATACTATGCTAGTAAGACATTGACGGATGCTCAACTGAATTATACCACTACCGAGAAGGAGCTATTGGCAGTTGTTTATGCATTTGATAAATTTCGCTCATATTTGATTGGAACAAAGGTGATTGTGTTTACAGATCATTCGACAATTAAGTACTTAATAGAAAAGAAAGACGCAAAGCCGAGATTAATTAGATGGGTATTATTGCTACAAGAGTTTGACTTGGAGATCCAGGACCGAAAAGGAACAGAAAATCAGGTTGCTGATCATTTATCATGGTTAGAAAATTTAGAAATAAAGAAAAATGACACAACAGTGATCAACGAATTTTTTCCGAATGAACAGCTATTTGCGGTAAGGATGGATACACCATGGTATGCAGATTATGTAAATTTCATTGTCAGTAAGGTGTTTCCGCCTGATTTGACAAGCCAGCAGAAGAAGAAATTTCTCCATGATGTGAAACAGTATTTATGGGATGATCCATTTTTATTCAAACAATGTGGCGATCAAGTAATAAGAAGGTGCGTCCCGAAAGTTGAAATGGAGAATATTCTATACCAATGTCATGTATCTGACTATGGTGGACATTTTGGGGGAGAAAGAACGGCAGCTAAAGTGCTTCAATGTGGATTTGTCTGGCCAACACTCTTCAAAGATGCCCGTGTGTTTTCTTTAAAATGTGACAGATGCCAAAGAGTTGGTAATATATCAAAGCGACACGAGATGCCCCTTAATATGATCCTGGAAGTCGAATTGTTTGATGTTTGGGGAATTGACTTCATGGGACCATTTCCACCATCTTTCTGTAACTCCTATATACTTCTAGCGGTGGACTACGTTTCGAAGTGGGTAGAAGCTATAGCATCGCCCACCAATGATGCGAAGGTTGTGATTAAGTTCATTCAGAAGAACATTTTCTCTAGATTCGGCACTCCTCACGCAATCATTAGTGATGAAGGAATGCACTTCTGTAATAAGCAGTTTTCAGCTATCCTCGCTAAGTACGGAGTCACTCATAGGATAGCTATTGCTTACCATCCACAAACAAGTGGTCAAGCCGAGGTATCTAACCGAGAAGTGAAACGAATCCTCGAGAAGATAGTGAATCCTAGTCGGAAAGATTGGTCTAGCAAGTTGGACGATGCTTTATGGGCATACCGTACAGCTTACAAAACTCCGATAGGAATGTCTCCGTACAGGTTAGTTTATGGGAAGGCATGCCATCTTCCAGTTGAACTCGAACACAGTGCTTATTGGGCAATTCGGAAGTTAAACTTTGATATATCTGCCGCGGGGGAGAAGCGCCTCTTACAATTGAATCAAATGGATGAATTCAGACTCCAATCGTATGAGAACGCGAAGTTATATAAAGAAAAGATTAAGAGGTGGCATGATGAGAAAATTCTGGAAAGAAAGTTTGAAGCAGGTCAAACAGTGTTATTATACAATTAAAGGCTTAAATTGTTTCCTGGAAATTTGAAATCTCGTTGGTCTGGGCCATTTATAATTATAAAAGTCTATCCTCATGGAGCTGTAGAAGTGGAAGACCCGTATTCAAAACGTAATTTTAAAGTCAACGGTCAAATATTGAAGCACTACTATGGGGGTTGTGTTGATCGTGAAAAGACATCGGTCAACCTTGCTGATTAGAACAGAGGAGAAAGTCAGGCTGAAGACTATAAACCAAGCGCTAACTGGGAGGCAACCCAGGAAGTTTTATTGTTATTTGATATTTCTACTCTTTTTAATTTGCTCTACTGTTAGTTTATTCAGTGGTTAAAGTTTTTATTGTTTAGGATTTGTTACATCCATCGTTCTCTAACAGATATTCAATTGATTGCAGGAAAGCAGCCCAAGCATTTATGATCTTAATAAGTTGAACGTCTTCTCATCAAAATCTCAAATTTCTAATCAAATCCGCAAATTTTGGTGTGGAAGGAAACACGTTATTGAAGGTATGGCATACAAGAAGCGTAAACACTAAAACAAGCACTGTACACTGACCAAGCGCCTAGGCGTTCCATACAAGCCAAGACCAAGCGCCTAGGCGCTCAAAGTCAGTACCTACAATGCAGCACAAGCGCCTAGGCGCTCCTCTTCAAGCCAAATCAAGCGCCTAGGCGCTCAAAGTCAGTATCTGTTTTCATGACCAAGCGCCTAGGCGCTCCAGCCAAGCACAAACCAAGCGCCTAGGCGCTCTACACGTCCAAAGCATTCTGCAAGCCACCGCCTAGGCGGTCCAGACAGCACATTATCCAGCGCCTAGGCGCTCCAATACAAAAAAAAAATTAAAAGCCCCAATTCGGGCTACACTTCTCCCATTCCAAATCAAACACTCTCTTACTCTCCTACTCCATCTCTAACCCACCACAACACTAAACCCTCATCTAATCTAGCCTAAACAACCAATCTTTCTCTTCCAAATCCTAATCAAACACTAAATCTCTACCCAAACCAAGGCAACTAAGTCCCATATTGTCATCCTTCTTCACCAATTCGGGATTCAACTTGCATTCAAGCCACATCTATCTAAAGTAAGGGTTCAAAGCTCAAATTGCTCATCCAACCTTGATTGAACATCATATTTGGCTATACCCAAGTAAGTACATAAGATTTTATCGCAAATTATTTGGATTCACTTGGATAATAGCTATGTTAGTACTTTGAAGCTAGTTTATATCATTGTGTTGGCTCAAGTGGGTGTGGGTACTCTTAATTATTACTTGTATTGCCTTGGAAGTATTGTGGGTTTAGTAATTGGAAAAATTGGTGAAAATTAAGTTTGGGGGAGTGCATACCAATAGTGTTCCAAATCTGTGCACACAAAGTGTTTGATAAATTGTCACAAAGAGGATTTTGGCTCTCCTAAGTCATTGAGTATCATTTGGGTTGGCAAGAACTTAGTACATAAGACTATGGCTACTAAGAGACAAAGAGGAGAAACTTCGGGCACATCGCAAAAGTATGACAAAAAGAGATTTACAAGTGCTAAAGCGTCCGACAGATATTACAATGTACTTTTTAATAAAGCACTAATTCCCGAGCGTGGATTATTGCCCGAGATAGAAGATGGGGAATTATTACAAATGATTGGGAGTAGAAGATGGGTGAACTTTACAGCCCAACCGGATGCATCGGTTGTTAAGATTGTTAAGGAATTCTACACCAATGCAATAGATCATGTTGGTAACGTAATTTGGGTTCGCGATAAATCTGTGGAGGTCAGTTTTGGGTCAATAAATGCTTATTACGGCTTGAACACGATACCCAATAATGGATACATGCAATATTTACAACACGAGCTAGACTACAGTGAGATCATTCAAGCCTTGTGTGTACCTGGAACAACATGGAAATTAACAGATCAACAAGAAGCTGTGTTGTTCCCCGCATCCAAACTAAGCAGTTATGGGAAAGCATGTCATGCTTTTATTTGTGCAAAGATGATGCCATGTAGGCATATGAGTGATGTTATAAATCAAAGGGCAGCACTACTTTTCTGCATTGCATCAGGAAAAATTATAGATGTGGGCCAAGTTATTCATGATTCCATTGACAAAGCAATTCGAGGAGGGACCTCAGGTGGATTACCACACCCATCTTTGATCACAGGACTATGCTTACAAGCTGGGGTAAAATGGGATGCCGAGGAAGCTACACAGCCTCTTTTAGCCGCAATTGACCACTCGCTTATTAAGAAGTACAAGGTATGGGGTGGGGGTATACCACACCCGAGAGGGTTAGGATTCATTATTGCTCCTCCCGAGCCTGCAGCCGAGCCTATTCACCAATTACACGACAATCCTCCTGCAGCTGGAAGTTCTGAGCAACCACCTAATTTTTATGAAGATATCCGTCGAGATTTGAGAAATCAAACTAGAAGGATCGACATGGTGGCCACTCGAGTTCAGGAAGGTTTTGACCGAATGGAAAGAAATCAGGATAGTTTAGCTCAGCGGCAAACGGAGGTGTATCAGAATTTTAGTGCAGCATTCCTTGAAATGTTTGCCCGCATGAATCCAGGTGCCGCTCCCTATCAATTTCCACCATTGTCTGCATACCCCCCAGATGAAGAAGAAGAAGAGGAAGAAGAAGAGGAAGAAGATTCTGACGAGGAATAAAGCTTCTATCTTTCAGGGAAGTCCTCAGTGCTTATTTTCTTAAATTTTATTTGTTATATACAATGAGGACATTGCATTGATTAAGTTTGGGGGTGTAATTGTCCAGCTCCAGTTCATGCATGTAGTATTCATCTAGTGCATTCATATAGTATTTAGTTAATAGTTTTTCATGTAGTTTTCATTTATTAAAAAAAAAAAAATTAAGTCTGTTTTACATATAGTAGTTTTTGCATGTTTTCAGCCGTTAGATAGTTTAAGTCTGTTTTGGCCAGTGATGAGATTGGAATTGAGTAGACAAGTATAGTATTGTCTGTTAAGACTTTGATGTGATTTCTTGTCATGATTTGAATCTTTACCTGTTTGAAACTGATATAATAAGGATAGCACAGTAAAAATAACCATGTTGACTGATTGAGTTTAAATTGACACATAATGGACTTCTAGAGGATAATGCTAGTTTGAATGAATGAAAAATATGAATAGGCGAAGATGACTGAATTTAGATAAAAGCTTAAGTTTGGAGGAAAAATTTGGGATATATAAGCTTAAAATAAAAAAAAAATAATACCGTGACTAGTTTTGTTTCGGGGCCTTTGTTACTTGAGCAAGTACGCCCGAAGGGGGATCTTAAAACCTAGCGCCCTAACGTCTTATATGGTCTGGGAGTCGTTGGTCGAAAGCTCGCTAAGGGGTATCACTATTAGCCTAATATAATGAGACATTGCACAGTTATGGTTAAATATATATATATATATATATATATATATGAAAAAAAAACAATAAAACGGGAAAAGAGCAAAAAGCCCCCGTAAAGCACAATAAAGCATAAGTATCCCGGATTGGACTCTTAAATTTTGGTGGATATTTGTCTTTAGTTGGTTTTAGCTTGTTCGTGAATTTTGTGAGTTTACACTGTATGATTCCTATAAAGAGATTTATTATGTGTTGTATTTAGCATCATATCAGTTAGCATGGATGTTAAGCACACACACATTATATCAATAATAACAGGTTAAGATTTGATGATTGACGAGGAAATTATTAATCTGTTTTGATATGATGTACTAGCATGTTTATTGTGATTTCTCTGAGGCTTGATGAATAGATTTTGTTCTGTTTGACTGCTGGAATATAGGCATTTAGATAGCTGCATTTGCATTGCATATTTAGTTATTGCATTATGTTGTGTTGCTTGGGGACAAGCAATTGGTTAAGTTTGGGGGTATTTGATAAGTAGGTTTTATACCTATGAATCTGATATTATTAAACTTAATTATTGTTATATTTAATTGTTTTTCAGGATCTTTTTATGTGTTTTGTGTTTATTTATTGTAGGTTGGAGCTGGAGGGACAAATTGGTCATTTCGGAGAAGAAAAAGGTCAAAAATCATGAAAATTAAAGCTGAGTGGCATTTCTGTAATTACGTGGTCCTGGCCAAGCGCCTAGGCGCTTGAAAATGCCCTATGATGAGAGCCTAGGCGCTCTAGTGCGTAGAAAGTTGCGTTTTTCTGCTGCCAAGGGGGTTTTTGAAGCCAAAGAGGAGTCTGAATGAGGGCTGAGACCAATACAAATAGGAGAGGACTCTAGAAAAGGGAGGGAACGAATTTTGCAAGGAATCAATCAATTTTTCAAGAGATTTGCAGAGAGAACAAGGAAGAAAAGCACGAAGGAGAATTGCAAAGGCTGAAGAACTAAGAGAGAGTTTAAGAGTAAATTTAGAGTTTCTTCTTCTCTTCTCTAGTTTTATCTTTTGTAACTATCTGGGATGTTTGGATTATTAATCGAGATGATGTTTTTCTTTATTATTATCATGAACTAAATTTTAATTAAGATTGCAACGGAACTTGGTATGTAGTTTAAATTGCAAGCTTCCCATTGATTGAAAGTTGGTTTTTATTGAATTGTTTATTATATCTTATGCTTATTGATTAATTGTTTGGCCAACAATTACTGTGATAACCTATATAAAATTGTAAGATGGAGTATAGATTGAGATCTGGATATGATAACATCTGTTCATATAATCTGAATAGGGTTAATATGATTAGCATGTAGGATAGGAATATACTTATGTGTCTTTTGTATCCGTTAAAAGAATTTGTGCATAAACCCTAATTAACTTGATTCACATATGAATATAGTGAGTTGATTAACTGGGGTGTTCCTTGTAATTCCGCGTCTTAAAGATTGGATTTAGGAGGATTTGTTCACGTGTCTTTGGAAGAAGTGCGTGAATATTCATAAAACATTCTTGGATAACAATTCATATTAATTGATTTATTTTAAATGGGAAGTAAGTTAGTTTAAATGAAATACCAAGGGAAGTCGTAATCTTAACCTGTTAAATCTGCAGTTATTCTTGTGAAATTCTGATTTTAATCATTAGTTTGTTAAGTTTAAATTTCAAATCATAAACAAAATTTTCTTAGTTTAAAATAGGATTAATTGCATTAGAATTAGTAATTGATAAATATTAGTCTATTTTCTCGTGGGAACGATATCCTTGCTTGCTGAATATTACAATTGAACGCGTATACTTGCGTGGTAAAGTGCTATTAAAAATTTAGGCAACAATGTGTAAGGGTTTTTTGTATAAACAATTTATATTTATATCTTCCGCAATAGTTGTAGAAATGATGTACCAGATCTGAGGTAAAAAGAACCCGGATTTGGGGATGTCACAATCGCTGAGGTTGCACTACGATCGTTGAGTTCTATTAAACCTCTACTCTACAATCGTTGACTGTCTTGGTCCTTGAGATGAACTTTACAAAGCATTCCTTCTGGGTTAAGGAAGCTCATGAAGGGCCAACCTCTTAGAGTGAACTAAAGGTCAGGTTTGTCCCTGAGGCGCTTTCCAGATGAAAAACTTTAGAAGTGATTTGTACTGACATCTCATTCAACCTTTTCTGTTGGGGAGTTCCTCTACGAACTTTAGACATTTGCATTGGCTGTAATCGTAGTGTCCTCCTTCTCTTACACTATGATCAGATGTTTGATCATAGGCGCTCCACGATTTTGAGTTGAGTGGTTGACAAGGTTATCAGTAGTACATTTTGAGACGTTCCTACTGACTATGGATCTTCATTTGGTTCGTCAGTCACAATGTTTTGGGACTCTGTAACTGGTACATTACCTCGTAGTGTATTTTTGATACTTTCAGTGCTGATGTTCTTTTAGCAAATCACTACTCCCCCATAGTTGATACTGTCTTCTAAGAGAGATATAAGTTCTTCTTTTTCATGTGTATCAAAAGGCAGCCTTGCATATCTCATTCTAGCTGAAGTCATTTAAATCTTCTGTATTGTAGAAATGGGTATTTTTCAGGGTTGATCATTCTACGATCCTTTGACATCACTACGAACGTAGTCTTCCTTATCAGTGTGTACTTATGGAGTTCTGCTCCCGTAATGAGTTCCTCATGATTGATGCTCGATGATCCTATAATGTAAGCTTCCGTGAGGATTCTTCTCATATGTCATGCTTTGCATGATTGAGCATATAAGACCCTTTTCATCTTTGGTTGAATGGCCTGCTTCCATATAACGATCAGCAGTCATGTGAGCTTCATTCAGATTAGGTCAGCAGATCTTCAAGGACAGGCTTTGACATATAGGAATTTTATCAGAATCATTTCTGAAAAGTCTGAAGCCTTCTGATGGTTGAATCTTTCTTGACTGAAGTCCTCTACTTCAGCATTCCTTAGTGTGGCCAGATAAACCAAGTACCTGCAAGTTAGATGCATTTCTATTTTTGGTACCTATAGTTAATTAGGTCCTGCCAGGTTAGTTTTCAAAATCCTTGTTCCTCATGTGTTTGGATAAACATCATATTGCTCATCAGCAGTCATATTCATGCATGTATCCAAATTAGATATGACATCTTAAGATGCATGATGATGAGTGTGTGTAAGATTAACCATTTTAATAAAACACTCTTTTCCTATGATGGTTTCGTCATTTGCTTGGTTATGTTCACATAGTTTAAATGTTCACAGAGTGAGAATCAACACTATTACTTATTTGTATCTGGTTGATTCGTAGAGGTGATTAGTTTCTATGAATCTTCAAGTTACTCTTGTAGAACTAATCATACTATATGCGTTATCAAAAACTTAGAACATAGGTTTATACATATATACTAACCCAATAGCAAAGATTACTCTAATAAATATTAATTTAAATCATGATATGATTATGACCTATTGCATACTTCTTTTAAGATGTAATCTTCAGCCTAAAACTTGGATGGAGAGAAAGTTTGTAAGCATTTGAGTTTCCAATTTCATTGTACTTTCTCTCTTCCTCTTTTTAGGTAGAATATGGTCTCTTGATAGAATACTGTTATAGTGCATAAGGTGGTGCAACATGATGTACACATTTATATTAGTGAGGAACAGTACCTTTCTACTGTCAATTTCTTTATAGTCATTTAACTTAGATATACTGAGGTTAGGCATTGATGTGCATAGATTTCCATTTGCTCCTGACAGCTTGTTGCTCCAGTTGTCCTTTAATTAATCAGTCATGATCTTGAAGATGCAGGCTAAGAGATTCTTTGCATCTTTAGTTCTTTGACACCCTTGAGTCCACAACGTTTACATCCAGCTGTTGGTTGGCCAAATACTTATTTGAGAATACTTCTTTTTTCTCGGGATGAGCCTTTCTTAGCATGTATGGCCTTTTCATCTTTCAGACTGGTGGATGTTTGACTCTTTGCTGTTGATGTCTCTTGATCTTTCTCGCCTGGTCTTCAGACTACAAGATTGACTGCGAGCAAGGATTAGTCTAGTTGTAATGGCATTTAAGAACATGGACCAATCTGAGCAGCTTCAGGTTTTTACACACATTTACCTGTACACAATATTTCCATCGTGTGAGCTCATCTGCATATAACAAGTGACTTACTACTAAACTAAGTTTAGAACAATGTATGTGCCTAGGATCAAACTCAAAGCGATTATCTTTTGAATAGCATGAGAACCTGCTCTGATACCAATTGTTAGTTCCCAGTAGGCACACTATAGATCTAGAAGGGGGTTGAATAGATCCTTTTTTATTTTCAAATATTTTTCTCGTTTATTTTGTATTGCTAATGATTTAGCATATGACAAACATAAGAATCTTTTCAAGCACAGTTGAATAAGTAAAAGATCCCCTTCATTGATATATTCATAATCATATATACATTATTCTTAGAGTTAGTTAAGTTGTAAGTAGTTAATCCATGCATAACAGTTATAGCAGTTAGGTACATAATGTAAATGACATAAAGTAAAAGACAAGGTATTTTTAGTTGTTCAGACACTCAGGCTCCTAATCCACTCGTCTGCTTTTAACTAGCAGGATTTCCACTAAGAAAGGGCAGCATCCTGATTCACTAAGATTCCTTCAAGGCCAGCAGCCTTGGGACTTCAGTTCACTAAGAACTCTTTAAGGCCAGCAGCCTTGGAACTTCTCTAGTTCCCTAGGAACTCTTCAAGCCTAACAGGCTTGGAACTTCGTTAAGTCCCTCCAGACAAGGACCCCTCGGGCACTGGCTTCTTGTTGTTGATGTTTGTTGGTGGTGGTGGTGCTGAGCTGCTAAGATGTCTTTAAGCTTGAACATCTTTTGTACTTAACAGCTAGGTGTGGTCCTCTTTGCATTCTGACTCGAGTCTGGATCACATCTTCTTTGGTGCAGCTGATCTTAATTATGTTCTGCTCATTTTAATAAGATATCAGCTGTGCACTAAAACCATTTCCTGAACCCTTCTTGACTGGTTGGAAGACATGGTTCTGCATTTGTTCTGTTTCAGCTTTAGGTCTATGGTGATTCATAGAGTGGCTCTCAGGATCTGCTTTGTGCTTTGCCACTCTTCTAAATGCTATCTTCTTGTCCTTCTCGACTCCAAGCTTGACTGCCATCTTCAATGGCATTCTCATCTTTGTTGAGTGAAGCTTTAGTCTGTTCAAGTCCTTCTTCAAAGCTGCTTCACTTCCACCTTCGTAGTCTCACTATCACTGAGACTTGTTCTATTAAGCTTAGGTGAAACTCGTAGAGTCAACATTAGCATTCTCACAACGCAACGATTCTGTAACATGGCAATCATTAACAACTCTTGATCTTTGAAGCTCTGTTGATTTATACTCCTTCCCAATCTTCCCGTTGGAAAATAGCCGTTGAAAGCTTTTTGAATTGATTTGCATATTTTAAGTTATTTGGTGCAGACTGCAGATGTGACATGACATCCCCTTTATTGCTTTCTGACACTGCAGTCTACTGTTTCACCTACCCTGTCAGAGATGTCACTTTGATGTCTCGGGCAGGTAGTCAACTTTATTTCTTCCTTTTGATTTCTAGATCAGAGGTTGTCCTTTTGCATCGATGCTCTCAACAAGCTTTGTTCGAATATCAATCTTCAGGTTGAACCATTGTCAATGCTTCAATCTTCAGTTGTTCGAACTCTACGATTATGATGCATATCTTCTTGGACCTAATCGTAGTGTCTTGTTGACCGGTAGAGACAACACTATGATCTTGAAGAGTTTTGATTGGATCTTCAACGTAGAACACCTCTTCCTTCTCTTGTGCAGTGCTTTAGCACTTCTGTTTACCTCGTCTGTTCTCAGATACTGATGGCTTAACTCCTTGCTCTGGTCCCTTCTGAATAGCAAGACACTTCAGATTTGTGGCGTGTCCAGCTCGCTTTCTCCTTGTGATCTCCCGTTCACTTATCATCAATGGACTGACCTAATGCTTAATCACTTTAGCCTTGTTCTTTAGAGGCTGACCATTACCTTTGTGTACACTCCATCAGTTCCTTCTTTGTTTTGCCAACACTACGATCCTGGTTGCTTCCAAGATCGTTGTCTTCTATTTACTTGACAGCTACTGCACATGCAGACTTTCTTCAGTCAGTTACTTAAATCTTCTTCTGATCAACTTGTGAAAGACTTCATCTCGAATAGCTTCACAACTCAATCTGAATGTTGATTGGGTTGGTGCTTAGATCTTCTGTTAGCTTGAATGTCATTCGTTGAGTGCTCTCTGGTTTTCTTCAGGTGGGATGTATCTTTGCAGTACCAATCAGAGGCTTCATTCCTTTGGATATTCTGGGAGTGCTCATTTATTGAGAATCGTGTTCGCTCTACGATTCTGCCGTGGTGTTGTGCGCACATTTGTTGAAGTCTTAGTCCTACACTGTATGATTCAACTTCGGCTGTGCAGACACTACGACTCCGAGATCAGATCTTGACACTCTACAATTTCTGACTTTGTGCTCGTTGTCTTCATCTGATCTTGCTCGACTACAATCTCTGCCTCTGATATGATCAGTAGACTCTGTGACTCTGTGTGTAGTCTACAATTCTTGACTTGGCTTCGACATCAGTAGACTCTACGACTCCGAGTGTAGTCTACGATTCTTGACTTGTCTTCGGCAGATGCTCGGTCGGCTCGTAGGCAGGCTGTCTCTACAATTCTTAACATGACTTTCTCAGTAGACTACGGCTCCGAGGAAGTTCTCCTTGACACACTACGATCCTTCCTCGTCTCTCCTGGTAGTCTACGAACTCTGAGATCTACTATCTTGCAGACTACGATTCTGCCTTGACAGCTCTCAAGTTTTCCTTGACTCTCCTGGAAGACTACGATTTCTGGTGCAGTGCTCGATGTTCAAACAAACCTATCTATTACATCATAAGATCAACCTAACAAGCTTGATCTTTCTATACTTATAGTCCCTGTACATCATTTCTTTTTAAGGACTTTACAAAGCTGTTTTGCTTATATAGGATCAACCTAACACATTTGATCAATTCATTCTAAGTCCTCGTACATATGTTTCTATTCTCTATTAAAGGACTTTACAGCTTTTCTTAATGCAAGCATACTTGCATATTCATTCATATATACATCATAATCAAATCATATTAAATAGTAATATCATTCATATGCTTATTCCTGACAATATCTAGCACCCTTCAATTGATCAAACAAGTCATCTATTCTTCGCAATGGATATTTATTCTTAATAGTGACTTTGTTTAATTTCTTATAATCAATGCAAAGACGCATTGACCTATCCTTCTTCTTCACGAATAACACAGGCTCTCCCCACGGTGATACGTTCGCTTGAATATACTTCTTATCTAACAGTCTTCTAGTTGTACCATCAATTCCTTCATCTCTACTAGAGCCATTCTGTACGAGGCCTTCGATATTGGAGCAGTTCCTGGCGCTAAGTCGATCATGAACTCAATTTCTCTGTCAGGCGAAAGTCCTGGCAAATCTTCCGAAAAAACGTCCACAAAATCCCTAACCACTGGTATCTCTTCCAGTTTCACACCCCTCTTCTTTGGAGTATCGACTATGTAAGTTAGGTACCCTACACAGCCGTGACTCAACAACTTATTGGATGTGGGCTTATTTGATGATACTGGTCCAGCAATAGTCAATGTACCTTCACTGCTACCTCCCTTGCTTCCAGTTGCCTCTCCATCTTTCTTCTTAGGGCACTCGCAAGTAAAATGATCCTTTGACCGCAGGTGTAGCAAACATTCTTCTTGGGTTGGTTGCAATTTGGGGCAATGTGACCCTTCTGATCACAGTTAAAGCATACACGCTTTCCTCTTAAGAACATACACGTGTGAAACCTCTTGCATGTAGCACATGCTTCAAACTTCTTCTTCTGCTGGTTACCCTGCTGATTTCTAGCTCCCACATTTGCATTCTATTTCCTCTTCAAGTTATTGTTACCATTTCCACAGCTACCACCATCATTCTTAGCTTCGCTTTCACTCTTCTTCTTTCTCTACTCTTGATTGTACTTTGTTACAGCCTCACCTCCACCTTCAGCGAGAATTGCCTTCTCCTGCACTGCTGTAAATGTCTTTAGCTGAAACATGGAGACCCTACTGTACAACCAGGGTTTTAGTCCCTGCTCAAACATCTTAGCCTTTCACTCATCTATGTTGACTTGATATGGCGCAAACCTCGCCAATTCGTTAAATTTCGTGGCATACTTTGATGCCGTCATTGATCCCTGCTTCAGTTCTAGAAACTGCACCTCCATTTGATTCTTCGAACTTTCGGGGAAATAAGTTTCAAAAAATATCTCCTTAAACCTATCCCAAGTCATTATCCCTTGACCTCCTAAAGTTTTTTTGGCTTGCCACCAATAACTAGCTTCTGCTTTCAACATAAACGTTGCAAAAGCAGTCTTCTGATTCTCACCTACTCTAGCAACATCAAAAATTGTGAAACCCCAAAACCCTGGTACTTCATTATCTCAAGATTTGGTGTTCACTTAATCAAAACATTAACATCTAACTACCCAATCATAATAAAAATTTAATAATAAACCTTCCCTTAAGGGATTACATTAATAAAAAATCTCTCAAGTTATCTAACCTTTAAATACAATTCATTAAAATGCGGAAATTAAATAAATATTTCATTACATCAATCAAATTAAAGTCTGATAAAATATCAACATATTACAAGTCTTCAATACTTGTTCATCTTTCCTTTTCACTTACTGGTGCTAGGTACATCGACCTTCTTATCATTAGCTGTAATGGTTATATAAGTAAGAGTGAGCAAACAAAGCTCACTTGAAATAATAATGGATAAACTTTACAACATTTGTCAAATAGGTTCAATAGAACTGAATGATATATTCTATAAACATTCTGAAATATAAAACTGAGGGACTAATGACCACGAACCATGTCCACAATTATGAGTAATCTTTCAACTTAAACTTTAACACTCATAAGACTATAAGGACTCCACGTACTTAGGGGGATCAACCCTTCGTACAATGTATTATGCACAAATATTTCAACACTAAGCGTAAACCCCTAATAATAGGGTTGTTCATCTCAGTATTTAGAGTACAAGTCCGCACCAAAGTAAGTTTGGTTTGGATACATTTCAAGGTAATTTGGAATTCAACGAACGTCAACTAAGGATTAGTTGAATAAAAAGGTAATAACTCTATGTTACGGAACAAACCATAACTGAATCAACATTGTATACTAACTTCATTCTTTAGGAATAATCTAATAGAATAAAGATTAGATAATATACCATACCTTGCTTTGGACAACATTAAGCTAAGGTTAAATCTTAGAATTGAATATTAAACATGCATAATAAGTAATGACTTGAACGATAAAGTTGTTCATCATAATAAAGATACTTGCATGTTGACAATAACAAGTTTAGGTTTAGAAAAACATGCAAAACATAAAATAGAACTAGCTCAACGAAAGTGTTGAGTTAGGAAGACTTTCATAATTATAATCGAACTAGAAATAATAACTTGTTCAATGAAAGAAGTTAACAACAAGAATAACTTAATCAATATAATCAAGATAAGGTAAGTAAACTTGCATAACGAAAATAAACTTGCACAATGAAGTTCTTAGGGTTAGAAGAACTTGCTCAAAGAGAGTTTAGATACTTGCACAATTATAAAAGAAGAGTTACAAAACTTGCCTCGTGCGTAGGTTAAACAATCACTACTCACGTTCACCACAAGTCCTACATATATCATACGTATTTACAATACACATTAGTTACACTAATATTAGTTTCATATAGCTCACTAACAACATCACATCTTTTTATGAACATCACTATTTAGCTTTATTACAACTACTTAAGTGATCAAGTCATTTCATCAAATACACATTAACAACTTGATACAACATCCTATTACATGTCCAAAATGTTACCATTAGGTTATACTAATACACAAAGGATTACACTTGCATCTACGCATCCTGACTCCCTCTGATGGCCTCTAAATACACAACAGTCCCAAAGATAGCCGTTTTAACCCTTCATAACGATTTCAAATTGAAACACTTAAAGAATAAAGTTATAGGCCTATTCGTCCTCGTACCGAATCATCTTGAATCGCATCGATCAGAGTTCGTATGAAAATGTTCTGCTCATTTTAGTAAACTATGTCCGGTTAGTTTTTTTTCCCAAAATTTTGTCTTGACAGAATACCCCCCACGGGGGCAGGGGTTTTTACACTAGGGGGGCCCATCGGGGCTGGGTTCTCTGCTACGACTTCGCAATTTCAGCTCTAGAACACTACGGAAAGCCAAATTAGGCCTCCAAGCTCCTTTCTAACAACCATACCTACCTACCCAAGGTGTAATAGGTTTACAGAAACATAATCTAATGTTTTCTAATGCGTTTCTAGCCATCTAAACAGCATAAACATCCAAATTTCAACCATTAATTTTCACTATTTTTGCTAAAGCTTCACTTTTTGAAAGTTTCAGTGAAAAATCATCACTATGATTTTGTTTTCAACCAAAACAGTTAATTCAAAATATTATGCTTATGTTTATTCATCCTCTTTCAAATTCAATAGTCAATTTATAAATTAAATAACTAATTAGACCTTAATTTTACTTTAAACTAAGTCATATTCATAGATATTCATATAAACTCGCTGTAATATGGATTTCTTCACAAAGTACAAACATACATGAATTAATTGACTATTCACATATATAACTTATGAAAAATAATTTTATAACAAACAATTTATCATACAAAACCAAAAACCACACACAATTTATCCTTCACAAAGCTTTTACATGGAATTTTGGAAGAAGAAGACAACTAAACTTTAAAGAATTTTAAAAAGGGTTTAGATGATACCTTGTATGCTAGAAGATGATAACTTTCTTCCTTTGTTCAACAAAACTTCTTTTCCCCAATTTTTCTCTAGGATTCTCTCAATTTTTCTCTGTATTCTTCTTCTTCTTTTTCTCCTATTTCTTCTTCTGAGTCTTTCTCCTAACTCTTTTCTAACTTACGTACTAACCAAAAAGATATAACGTATAATAATAATAATAATAATAATAATAATAATAATAATAATAATAATATAGGTATTAAGTATAAAATTTTAACTGACATCAGTTATAAATTATTTAAAAATCAAAAGCCATAAGGCTTGTTTGGCTAGCTAACTAAAAATAACTCATTAACTCTTACACCTTGTTTGGTAAACCTAATTAAAATAAATCAATTAATCCCTATACCTTGTTTGGTAAAACACCATTATATTAAAGACTTAATATGCATTAAGATTTGTTTGGCCAAAACTAAATTAACTCCTTTAATTTATTTTAATAACTTCTTTATATTAAGGTTATTTGTCACCCTTTTATTTAATTAAATTTTAATAATCAATTTAATTAATTCTAATAGTGATTTATTAAATTACTTTAACACATAAATCAATACCACATAATTATAATTTCTTTTATAATTATAACTTTATTTAATCAACTAACACTTCATTTTAACTACAAATTCAATTCAAAATATAATTATTCATTTAATTATTATAAACTCTATAACTTAACTATTAAATTAAATTAGAATATTATCTCATAACAATTAACTTTCTTAACTCCTGAATTATTTTACTTAACAAATAATTAACTAAATCAAATCAGATCAAATTGAACAATTATTTATTCAACAATAAATATATCCATTATATACTTATATAATTCAATAAATATTTAATATTACACTTTAAATTTTTGTAATGTTACATCATTCCCTCCTTACAAGGATTTTGTCCCCGGAATCACAACTCAAACAAATCATTCGTTACATTCTTCCCTACTTACAAAGATTATGTCCCCAGAATCGAAGACACGGATTAAACAAATAACTCAGGATAATCTTTCATCATTTTTTCCTCCAGTTCCCACGTAGCTTCTTCAACATTGTGGTTCATCTATATCACCTTTGCGGAAGGTATAACTTTATTTTTGAGCACCTGTTCTTTCCTATCAACTATCTGGATAGGAATCTCTTCATAGGACAAGTCTTTGTCAAACTGCAACGGTTCGTACTCGATCACGTGCTTGTAATCAGGTTTATACGGTCGTAACACCGAAATGTGAAAAACATTGTGAACGTTTTCCAACTCTGGAGGTAGAGCTACCTTGTAAGCCACTTCTCCAACTCTTCACAGCGCTTCGAAGGGTCCAATAAACCTCGGGCTTAATTTTCCCTCCTTACCAAAACGAATTTTCCCCTTCCTAGGAAAAACTTTTAGGAATACGTAATTTCCTACGTCGAATGCACGATCTTGTCTATGTTTATCAGCATACTTTTTCTGTCTATCTTGGGCTGCTACCAATCTTATCCTGATGAGTTTGACAACCTCAGTAGTTTGTTGTACCAATTATGGTCCTAACAACTGGCGTTCACCGACTTCATCCCAGCACAGTGGAGTTCTGCATTTTCTGCCGTATAATGCTTTATAAGGCGGCATGCCGATGCTCGCGTGGTAACTGTTGTTGTAAGCAAATTCCATCAACGATAAATGTTCTTCCCAGCTTCCTTTGAAATCCATGATGCATGCTCTCAACATATCTTCCGATGTCTGGATTGTTCTTTCGCTTTGGCCATCTGTTTGTGGATGAAAAGTCATACTCATTCGCAACTTTGTTCCCATACATTCTTGTAGCCTCTTCCAAAAGTTTGACATGAACTGCGGATCCCTATCTGACACTGGCACTCCATGCCTCGAAACGATCTCTTTAACGTACAACCTTGCCAACTGATCAAGATTGAACCTAATCTTTATTTGTAAAAAGTTTGTTGATTTTGTTAATATGTCCACTATCACCCAAATCGTATCACATCCTCTCTGAGTAGTTGGAAGACCCACCACAAAATCCATTGTGATGTGTTCCCACTTCTATTATGGTATTTCTAACGGTTGAAGTAATCCGCTCGGTCTTTGATGCTCGGCTTTGACTCTTTGACATGTCAAGCATCTCGCGACAATTTATGACATCTCTTTTCATGTTCGGCCACCAAAAATGTAGTCGTAAATCCTGATACATCTTCGTACTTCCTGGATGAATCGAATATCTTGTGTTATGTGCTTTAGTTAAGATTTCTTCTCTAATATCTGGTACTGCAGGAACCCAAATTCTTCCCTCAAACTGTAGTAGTCCTTGGGTATCGATCTTGTATTTCGCATCACTACTCTCAACCAGATTATCTTTTATTTTCCCACATTCTTCATCTTGTAGTTGAGCATTCTTCACTTTGTCCACTAAAGTTGGACCAGCTTCTATCTAGAATAGTCATTCATCGGATTCCTTTGGAAATTTTATTTCCAACTCTAGCTTTGCCATTGCTGATATAAGCTCCTCCTGAGAGGTTATCAACATCAATTTTTACCGACCTTTCCTGCTCAAAGCATCTGCAACCACATTCGCTTTTCCCGGATGATAAAAGATCTCACAATCTTAATCCTTTATCAATTCCATCCATCTTCTTTGACGCATGTTCAGGTCCTTCTGAGTGAAAATATACTTCAGACTCTTATAATCTGTTTAGATTTCACATTTCTCTCCATAGAGATATTGTCTCCATATCTTCAGAGCAAATACTACTGCAGCCAATACCCTTTCTCATAATCCTTTAGTTGCCTTGATGCATAGGCAATAACTTTGTTGTTCTGCATAAGAACACAACCCAACCCTTTATGTGAGGCATCACTATACATCACAAAGTTACCTGTACTATCTGGTAATGAAAACACAGGTTCCATGCTTAATTTCTTCTTCAAGTCCTAGAAACTCTCTTCACATTTCTCCGGCCAAACAAATTTTACTGCCTTCCTTGTCAAATTTATTAATGGAGTGGCTATCTTGGAAAAATCTTGAATGAATCGTTTGTAATAACCTGCCAGTCCCAAGAATCTCCTCACCTCCGAAGGTGTCCTTGGTTGTTCCCAATTGATTATAGCTTCCACTTTCGATGGATACACTGAAATCCCATCCTTGCCAATCACATGACCCAAAAATTATACACGATCGAGCCAAAATTCACACTTAGAAAATTTTACGTACAACTTTTCCTTTCTTAGTGTCTCTGACGTTAAACGTAAATGTTCCACATGTTCTTCTTGTGTTTTGGAATACACCAGAATGTCGTCGATAAATACCACAACAAACTTGTCCAAGAATGGTTTAAACACCCTGTTCATCAAATCCATGAATGCAGCAGGGGAATTGGTTAAACCAAAAGACATCACCAGAAACTCGTAATGTCCATACCTAGTTCTGAATGCTGTTCGAGGTATATCCTCCTTCCTTACCTTCAATTGGTGATACCCACCCCTCAAATATATTTTTGAGAAGTATTTAGCACCCTTCAACTGATCAAACAAGTCATCTATTCTTGGAAATGGGTATTTATTCTTAATAGTGACTTTGTTTAATTATCTATAATCAATATAGAGACGCATTGATCCATCCTTCTTCTTCACGAACAAAACTGGCGCTCCCCACAGTGATACGCTTGGTTGAATATACTTCTTGTCTAGCAACTCTTGTAATTACAGCATTAGTTCCTTCATCTCTACCGAAGCCATTCTGTATGGGGCCTTTGATATCGGTGTAGTTCCTGGCGCTAAGTCGACCACGAACTCAATTTCTCTGTCAGGCGGACGTCCTGACAAATCCTCTGAAAACACATCCTCAAATTCCCTCACCACTGGTATCTCTTCCAGTTTCACACCCTTCTTTTGAGTATCGACAATGTAAGCTAAATATCCCACACAGCCTTGACTCAACAATTTCTTGGCCTGCATAATCGTCAGACATTTCTTTTGTCTAGGCAACTTGCTACCATAAAATACTACCTTTGACGGGGTCATAAATTTTACACACTTCTTTTGGCAATCAATTACCGCTCCATATTTGAACAGCCAATCCATTCCCAAAATAACATCAAATTTTCCAAGTCTAATTGGAATTAAATCTACCATCATGATATTCCCCTTAATGTTCACCCTACAGTTCTTATATATGAATCTAATAGGGATTACCTCCTTATTCGCAATTTCTATGTTCAAAGGAAAATTCAGTTCTTCTCTAGGCAATTCTAACCTCTTAGCAAATTCATCAGAGATAAACGAGCAAGTAGCACCCGAATCAAATAATACATAAGCATTTATATCATTGATTGGGATAATACCTGAAACCACATCTTTTGATTGCACAGCATCTTGCACAGTCATGTTGAAGGTTCTGGTTGTGGGTTTGTTTGATGTTGTTAGTCCAGCAATGGCCCATGTACCTCCACCGCTACCTCCATTGCTTCTGGTTGTCTCTCTAGTCTTCTTCTTAGGGCATTCACGAGCAAAGTGATCCTTGGATCCACACGTGAAGCAAACATTCTTCATAGGTTAAGTGTAATTTGGGCCGATGTGACCCTCCTTGCCACAATTGAAGCATACACGTTTCCCCATCAAGCACACACCCTTGTGAAACTTTCCACATGTAACACATGCTTCAAACTTCTTATTTTGTTGGTTACCCTGATGGTTTCTAACACCCACATTCCCATTCCACTTTCTCTTCAAATTGTTGTTGCCGTTTCCACTACTACCACCTCCATTCTTGATCTCCACTTCATTTTTCTTCTTTTTCTGTTCATGATTGAATTTTGTCATTGCCTCACCTCTACCTTCAGCTAGTATTTCCTTCTCCATCACTGCGGTGAAAGTCTTCAACTGGAACAGGGAGACCCTACTGTACAACCAGGGCTTCAGTCCCTGTTCAAACCTCTTCGCCTTGCATTCGTCCGTGCTGACTTGATATGGCGTAAACCTCGCCAACTCGTTGAATTTAGTGGCATACTCAGACACCGTCATCGTTCCCTGCTTTAGTTCTAAAAAATAAACCTCCATCTGACTCTTCGAACTTTTTTGGAAATAGGTCTCGAAGAATATCTCCTTAAACCTATCCCAGGTCATCATCCCTTGTCCTTCTCGAGTTTTATTGGCCTGCCACCAATAACTAGCCTCTGCTTTCAACATGAATGTTGCAAAAGCAGTCTCCTGGTCATCCCCTACCCTAGCAACATCGAACACCTTTTCTATCTCCATAATTCAGGTCTTTACCTCGATTGGATTCGTGGACCCACGAAATTCAGGTGGTCCAACTACCTTAAACTCCTTAAATGTTGTTCCTTGGTTCTGTGGTTGATTCTGCAACGCTCCTGTAAGTAGCGTCACTAGTTGTTGAATGGGGTTACCATCAACATTGTCGTTATTGGTTCCTTCAGTGGATCTCTGTCGTGGTGGTTGACGTCTAGGAGGCATTTTCTGTTAAAAATACATTCATTAGATTATTATTCAATTCTTTTAAGAAATTTCTACTTAGCTTGCCTCCAAAAAGAAATTACCACATAACATATAACACTTTGAATAAAGTAATGACTTTTATTTATTCATAATCTCTTTGAAAATATAAACAATAGCATCACTGTTATTTACATAATCTTCCTGAACTATAAAAGTATCAGGACAACATTATCATCATATCCCATAGGTTTCATAATACATGGGATTTACAATTTTATTTATCATTTTATTCATCGCATAACAACTACGATGTTCTATTAAGATACCGCTTAGCCTTACTACGTTCCTCCTCCATGATCTGAAACATTGTTCTGCGATCTAATACATATGATGGCAGCGTCTCGAACTGAATAGGATATCCAATGACCCGATCTTGAGCTCGATTAATCGTGGTGTTAAATACTTTATCCATCTCTTCCATCTTCATTCTCTTTGTCTGCGCGTCTCTTGCTGCTATTCTGGTTCGTTGAAAAGCTTCCTCGTAGGCATCTTCAGCTCTTGCCCTTTTAGTAGCTTCTTCTCTCAGCTTGTTCTTCAGTTCAGCGACCACTTCGATTAGTTGTTCTTTTTCTCCTTCATTCTGTACTAGTTTCACCTCGACATTTGTCAGTCGTTCCTCACAATCCTGGATCTCGCTGTCTTTTTGTGTCATTGCGGTCTGTTGTTCAGTTACTATCTCCTGCAACTCCTCAACTATATCCTAAAGTTCCACGTTACGGTCATAGACTTCATCGTACATACGAGCAGCCATCGAGGTTAATGGAGTCTCTTCCTCCTCGTCCACGTCATCCTCATCCTCCTGTGGAAACTCAACGGGATTCTCTTCATCCGTCTCCACGTCATCATCCTCATCTTCAACTACTATGACCAACGGGGCTGACTCCCGTGGCAGTAGTTGTTCCCAAACAACCTGAATGTTGCGAGACTCCTCCTCTATAGGCATTTGAGGTCCCTCCTCCCTAGCCTGACTGGATTCTCCGACATTAGTCATCCTGACAACAAAAATTTTAAGTTTTAATTATTAATCATTACTACTCGACACTCTCGAGCACATAAGTTATAAACACATAAGCACATAAGTGTTTTATTACATCTTCTTTAAAACTCGATAAGAGTTAATCACCACTATCTTTTCAAAGGTTACTTCCTAAGGCTTTTCCCCACCTAAGGTTCATAACCTAAGGCTTTGATACCAACTTGTGACACCCCCAAATCCCGGTACTTCATTACATCAAGATTTGGTGTTCACTTAATCAAAACATTCACATCTAACTACCCAATCATAATAAAAAATGAATAATAAACCTTCCCTTAAGGGATTACATTAATAAAAAATCTCTCAGGTTATCTAACCTTTAAATACAATTCATTCAAATGCGGAAATTAAATAAATATTTCATTACATCAATCAAATTAAAGTCTAATAAAATATCAACATATTATAAGTCTTCAATACTTGTTCATCTTTCTTTTTCTCTTATTAGTGCTAGGTACATCGACCTTCTCGTCCTTAGCTGTAATGGTTATATAAGCAAGAGTGAGCAAACAAAGCTCACTTGAAATAATAATGAATAAACTTTACAACATTTGTCAAATAAGTTCAATAGAACTGAATGATATATTCGATTAACATTCTGAAATATACAACTGAGGGACTAATGACCACGAACCATGTCCACAGTTATAAGTAGTCTTTCAACTTAAAATTTAATAGTCATAAGACTATAAGGACTCCACGTACTTAGGGGGATAAACCCTTCGTACAATGTATTGTGCACAAACATTTCAACGCTAAACGTAAACCCCTAATAATAGGGTTGTTCATCTCAGTATTTAGAGTACAAGTTCACACCAAAGTAAGTTTGGTTTGGATATATTTCAAGGTAATTTGGAATTCAACGAACATCAACTAAGGATTAGTTGAATAAAAAGATAATAACTCTATGTTAAGGAATAAACCATAACTGAATCAACATTGTAAACTAAGTTCATGCTTTAGGAATAATCTAATAGCATAAAGATTGAATAATATACCATACCTTGCTTTGAACAACATTAAGGTAAGGTTAAATCTTAGAATTAAATATTAAACATGCATAATAAGTAATGACTTGAACGATAAACTTGTTCATCAGAATAAAGATACTTGCATGTTGACAATAACAAGTTTAGGTTTAGAAAAACATACAAAACATAACAATAGAACTAGCTCAACGAAAGTGTTGAGTTAGGAAGACTTGCATAATTGTAATCGAACTAGAAATAATAACTTTTTCAATGAAACAAGTTAACAACAAGAATAACTTAATCAATATAATCAAGATAAGGTAAGTAAACTTGCATAACGAAAATAAACTTGCACAACGAAGTTTTTAGGGTTAGAAGAACTTGCTCAAAGAGAGTTTAGATACTTGCACAATTATAATAATAGAGTTAGAGAACTTGCCTCATGCATAGGTTAAACAATCACTACTCACGTTCACCACAAGTCCTACATATATCATATGTATTTACAATACACATTAGTCACACTAATATTAGTTTCATATAGCTCACTAACAACATCACATCTTTTCATGAACATCACTATTTAGCTTTATTACAACTACTTAAGTGATCAAGTCATTACACCAAATATACATTAACAACTTGATACAACATCATATTACATGTCCAACATGTTACCATTAGGTTATAGTAATACACAAAGGATTGCACTTGCATCCGCGCATCCAGACACCCTCCGATGGCCTCCAAATACACAATAGTCCTAAAGATAGCCGTTTTAACCCTTCATAACGATTTCAAATTGAACACTTATAGAATAAAAGTTATAGTCCTATTCGTCCTCGTTCCGAATCATCTTGAATCGCATCAATCGGAGTTTGTATGAAAGCGTTATGCTCATTTTAGTAAACTATGTCCGGTTAGTTTTTTTTCCCAAAATTTTGTCTTGACAGAATACCCCCCACGGGGGCAGGGGTTTTTACACTAGGGGGGCCCGTCGGGGCTGGGTTCTCTGCTACGACTTCGCAGTTTCAGCTCTAGAACACTACGGAAAGCCAAATTAGGCCTACAAGCTCCTTTCTAACAACCATACCTACCTACCCTAGGTGTAATAGGTTTACAGAAACATAATCTAATGTTTTTTAACGCAATTCTAGCCATCTAAACAGCATAAAAATCCAAATTACAACCATTAATTTTCACTATTTTTGCTAAAGCTTCACTTTTTGAAAGTTTCAGTGAAAAATCATCACTATGATTTTGTTTTCAACCAAAACAGTTAATTCAAAATACTATGCTTATGTTTATTCATCCTCTTTCAAATTCAATAGTCAATTTATAAATTAAACAACTAATTAGACATTAATTTTACTTTAAACTAAGCCATATTTATATATATTCGTATAACTCACTATAATATGGTTTTCTTCACAAAGTACAAACATACATGAATTAATTGACTATTCACATATATAACTTATGAAAAACAGTTTTATAACAAACAATTTATCATACAAAACCAAAAACCACACACAATTTATCCTTCACAAAGTTTTTACATAGAATTTTGGAAGAAGAAGACATCTAAACTTTAAAGAATTTTAAAAAGGGTTTATGTAACGCCCCAGAAAATTGAACATTTTGTAATTTCTTTTAATAATGAATAAAATAATATTATTTATTGTTATTACGTGTTGAGAAGATGGATGTCGTTCTATAACCTAGAAACGTCGTAATGTCGTAGTATTTTAACTGTATGGGAGAATTAAAGTGTTTGAATTTCTAAAACGAAAATAAAAGTTTTCTGAGAAATTTTCCGAAAAACACTATTCATCAATTTCTGCTCGGGAATTATTTTTGAACTTCCGAGAAATACGTAATGTTATAATATCGAGATGATATCGATTATGTACTAATAATCTAAGTATGGAAAATGAAATATTTCGCATGCGTACCTAATTTGAGATAGTTAGGTTATTAAGCGTTAAAAGAATGAAGTTGTAATTGTATAATGTGTAAACATTATATGGAGTAAGGAATGGAGGTATAATACGACGTATTGTACTATTATGTACGAAGAACGAGATATCGTATATTTCGAATTAATATACGAGATAGCATACGAGAATTATATGTAGGATATGTATGTTAAGTTATTGAATTTAAGATAATGGACTTGTGGGATTTCTAGTTTATTGATAGAAGCCCAAGTGTATGATTATCACAAGTCCAATCTATTGTAACTCAAGCCCAATAGGAAAGTAGTGGGATTAATTAACCAAGCCCAAGGTAAAGCCTTGACCCATAGGTCAAACCAAGTGAGGAAGTGGGTAGTCTTGATGGGCAAGGATTAAGTGTGATGACCAAGTGTTGTGGTGAGCAAGTAAAAGAAGTGACTAGCAAGAAGACTTGAAGGTTAAGTTATGAATAGTAAGGAGGTGGAATGAGGAGGTGGGATTATTTATTGTCCATTTTGCCCCAAGCTTTGGTGGCCTATAAATACCAAGTTCATTTCATTTTTGTTGGTTGTTTTGTTATCATCCAACACTTTCCTCTCAAACATATAAGCTACTTATTCGGTAGAGAGAATAAGTCACTTAAAGCACTTATAAGCCACTTCAACCTTTGATAGTTTCCAAAGCAAATAGAAGTCTTCAAGGGTAAGACTCATTTTCTTTTATCTATATCTTTTCTATGATAGGATTGATAGAGAAGGGGGATTGCTTGAGGATAACATGTAATAAGTTATAAGGAATGAACTTAAGCCGAATAAGTTGAATAAGTACCTTGAACCCTAATAAGTTGTTAAGATCATGAAGGACTTGTCATATGATGATTAGTAGGTTGTTTATAACATGTGAACATTGATTGAAGGACTTAAATTATTGGTAAGTCATGAGTATGAAGATTTCTAGTTCATAAGTTGAGAAAGTCAATGACTTATGGAAATAAGTCAAAACCTACTTTGATTATAAGTTGGTGTAATAAATAACTTGAAATGATGATATGTTGGTTAAAATCCACTTAGAACACTTAGTATGGTTGAATTGACGAACTTCGCACGATTAGACGATTAACGTCGAATTCGTGAAAGTCTCGGAATAGAAGTCATATTTTGTATTGGAAGTCAAAAACGTTGGTTTTCAATGGAGACAAGTCGTTGTAGTCATTATAGAGTTGCGGACTCGAAAATGACTGGATTCCGACTTAGAACGAAGAAATGAGCGTTGAACGTTCACGAACGTTTATCGTTTTCGTTAAAATGGACTAATAGGTCAAATTTTAGCAAATGAAGTCAAATAGATAAAATTCTTGCATGAACGCATAGATTATGAAATTTGTGAACCGTAGGCTTTTGAACGGACCAATTCAGAGTTAAAACGAAGAAGTTATGCGTCCGGGAAGTTAGCAAAATTTCAAAAACTGCAAAATTTTCTGAGGACCAGAGTCCGCGCCGCGGCGCGACTCTAAGCCTTCTTGGCCGCGCCGCAGCGCGAGGCCGGAGGATGACACACTGCTAACTCGCGCCGCAGCGCGAGTCACAGACCAATTAGTGGCGCCGCGGCGCCAGTGCAAGGAAGAAGATAGAGAAGAAGGGTTCCAAGTGTAGAATAAAAGAGGGATTAATAGTAATGAATTGTGATGTAATCACAACATAATTAAGACCTTGTAAGGTGCTTGTAATACACTAATGCATGTTTATAATCAATCAAAGATGAGCGGGATATGAATGACGTAATGAAAACCGAAACCCTTAATAACGAAACTAAGTTAGAATTACATTGAGATGAAGGGTAAGGTATAATAGAAAACATAGCTGATTAATTATGATCTAATATGGTACGTTATATGATTATGAATTGTAGAATCATAAAGACTTAAAGTGTACGTGTATTAACCAGTAAGCAATCACCAAAGGCAAGTATTCTAACCCTTGTTCCAGTTCAGTCTGGACAAGCTTTGTAATTCATGTTCTCTTTCACATGAAATCTAGAATGATGAAGTCTTAAGCCAATTCTTCCGGCTAGACTTATATTATGATTCTGTCAAGCATGATTTGTAAATTACCGAGTTATATTGGTATGGTTTTCAATCGAAGACCACGCATGTTCAAATGTTTTTGTCGTTTAACGACCGGCACGTGAGGTTGCCACAATTAAACGTATACACGTTTAATGAATGTAGTGTTGATCAACATAGAGTACTATGAGCTGATCACTCAGAAGTGCTCGTAAGCTATGCCGGACTTACGGACTTAGTGCCGGGATGTCCTTTTTAAAAGAACTTATGTATGCTCATAATCTTGAGCCATAATTGTTATTCTACTGAATATTGATGGAAAAACGTTTTGAAGGAAATGAAGTGCTATTTTGAATCACCGATAGTACTTCGTAACTATTGTTCAGTTACTGGAGATATATATTTGCTCTATGTTTCAAGCATGTTGTTTATTAGAATTATAGTACTTGCTGAGCTAGCCATGCTCACTCTTGCTTGAACCATATGAACACAGCTAAGATCGAGCGGACTGAGGGATCCGGCAAGGATAAATGCAAGGCGAAGACGAACCCGTAGCATATTTATGTAATAGTATAGGAAGAATGTCTGTAATATATTGATATTATGACAAGAACAAATGAAAGGGTTACAAAGAACCTGGGTAATGTAATATTATTTTGATATATATATGGAGTTATATTAGTCCTCTTGTGACTATTTGAGGAAATGTGTGAATGAATGGTAGTACCGTGTAGCACCATTTGTCGGGTTGGAAGAGACCCGGATTTGGGGGCGTCACAGGTTGGTATCAAAGCCACAGGTTATAAAACTTAAGGGGGGAATTAAAACCTTAAGCCATAACCTTAGGAAGAATCAAAGAAATACAAGAAGAAAATAACCTTATAAAAATGCATTATGATTATGATATGTATGTTTATTATTCTACTGACGTGTACTAATCAACTCATTTGTTTTATGTAGATGTCAGGAGTAAACGAGATGTTTGTTTATGAACAGACCATAAGTGAAGAGTCGGTGAACCAAGTAGAGGTTGTACCAAACCCTATAGCAGCAGAGCCAGAAGTAGTAATCATTGAGTCTGAAGACTCAGAAGAAGCTGACTACATGTCAGTATTTGACGGGATGATAGAGGAGGAGGTAGAGACAGTCTCCTTTAACCCAGTGGCTATAGCAACAGAGATAGCTCCTGGGGGGTCGATGATGTCTCTGTTTATGTCAGTGTTGGATAGAAATATCCATTACTGTCAGGAGGTTAAGGAGCTAAAGGCAGAGCTTCAAATGCTTATAGAGGACAAGACTGATGTCGAGTCCATGTGGGAGCAGGAGCATGACGAGAGGATTTTGGCTAAGGACAAAGTCCAGGATTTAAAGCACGAGGTCTTGGAGCTCAAGGAGGAGCTCAAGACAAAAGTGCAGAAAATAGGGAGGATGTCCTATATCTATAGGAGTTCTCACACGGATTTTCAGCAGCAGGTAGCTGGATATCCGGTGGAGGTGGGGCAAACGAGGCATACTATTAGCCGTGATATCATTGCCAGTCTGGCCAAGGCAGATTTCAATAATGCCTTGAGGCAGATGTATTTTAGTGGTGGTTAGAGTAATTTGTAGATATTTTTGGTAAGTAGTAGTGATGTAAAACCCTTTTTGTATAGTAAAGGGTAGTCTTTTGTAAATCCCAATTTTTGGAAAGTGATAGCGGGAAAGTAATGTAATCAGCTTAGGCTGAGTATGTAACCGATGTAGTATTATACTGCAAAGAATGTATATAAAGATCATTTTATGGAAAGCAATGAGTTATGAATGTTTGGAGTTATTGTTTTATATTAATGATAGCTAATAAAGAAAGGAATAATAACGTAATGTGTTTATTGTATCAGGCAAAATGCCGCCGAGAAGAGTGCAACGAAATCAAGGTGCGGACGTAAATCAACCGGAGGGAGGTCCGGTTAACGCGATGCAGGAGTTTGTTAATTTATTAACAGCCGCCTTTAATAGAACAGGGGCTAATATCCCCGTAAATCCAGGAGTAGCACGAGCTACTACCTTTAAGGATTTTAAGAGTGTAGGTCCGCCGGAGTTCAAAGGAACTACGGACCCAATCGAAGCCCAAACGTGGGTTAAGGAAATAGAGAAGGCATTTGTAATTGCAAATGTTGATGAGGCCCAGAAGGTTGCCTTTGCAACCTATATGATGAAGGGAGAGGCCAATTTTTGGTGGGAAGCCAATCAGGCTAGGGTCGGGATAACGACTTTAACGTGGGATAGATTCAAGGAGATATTCTTCGAGAACTATTTTCCCACGAGCATGCAGGGAAGGATGGAGATGCGGTTTTTAGAACTGAAACAAGGGGAAATGACGGTTCCCCAATACGCTGCCAAGTTCAATGAACTGGATAGGTTCGCTCCACACCAAGTGGATACCGAGGTGAGAAAGGCGAGACGGTTTGAGCAGGGCTTGAAACCCTGGCTCTATAACCGTATATCACTATTACAAAGTACTTCTTTTGGGATCGTTTTAGAGAAGGCGATAATCGCCGAAGGTGGTAGTGAGGCGTTGAGCTAATACCACAAGGAAAAGAAGAATAAGGGGAAGGTTGACGGGAGAGTCAAGATTGAGGGAGCCAGTGGGAGTGGCGAGGGTCAGAAGAGGAAGGTAATTAACTCTGAGAATACCGGAGTGAAGCAAGGGGACCCAAAGAGAAGAATGGAGGCCTGCAAGACCTGTGGAAAGACTCATCTAGGAGTCTGTCTCAAGGGGAAGGCCGTCTGTTACAACTGCGGACAGGAGGGGCACATTGCGCCAAATTGTCCGAGTCCGAAAAAGAATCATGGATGCTTTGTGTGTGGGTCAACCGACCACATGGCAAAGAACTGCCCGAAGAAGGGGACTGGCGGGAATCGGGGCACTAATAGCGGTAAGTCAGCTATTGGGGGTCCAGCTCAGCAGGGTAGGCCGATGGGTCGTACCTTTAATATGACAGTCCAGGATGCGGTTGCATCAGGGGACGTTGTTGCAGGTATTATCCCAATCAACGATATCAATGCGTACGTGCTGTTTGATTCGGGTGCTACCTGTTCATTTATAGCATGCGGTTTTGCTAGACGATTAGGACTACTTCCTGAAAAGTTACCTATACCTGTAAATATTAAGGTAGCAAATGAAGATATAATTCCTATTGAAGATGTTCATAGAAGTTGTTGTGTAGATATACGGGGTTGTAAATTATCGGTAGATTTATTACCAATAAAGTTAGAAGAATTCGATGTAATTCTTGGAATGGATTGGTTAGTAAACCATGGGGCAATAATAGATTGTCAAAAGAAGTGTGTGAACATTAAGACGTTAGAACAACCTCGGGTAGTATTTTATGGGAATAGATTTCCGGGGAGTTCGTGTTATCTAACCATGACACAAACTAGAAAATTACTGAGGAAGGGATGCGTAGGATATCTGTGCCATGTTGTTGATACCGAAAGAGTGGTAGCAACCATGGAACAAATACCTATAGTGAGGGAATTCGCCGATGTATTTCCGAGTGAATTACCTGGTCTTCCGCCGGATAGGGAGACAGAATTTGTGATAGACATTGTGCCAGGAGCGGCACCAGTTTCCAGGGCACCGTATCGTATGGCGCCAGTAGAGATGAAGGAGTTGATGGTGCAGTTACAAGAACTGTTGGATAGGAAGTACATTCAGCCGAGTGTGTCACCGTGGGGAGCACCGGTACTGTTTGTCAAGAAGAAGGATGGATCGTTAAGACTTTGTATCGACTACAGAGAGTTGAACAAGTTAACGATAAAGAATAAATACCCATTGCCCAGGATCGATGATCTCTTTGATCAGCTAAAAGGGGCTAATTATTTTTATAAAATAGATTTACGAACGGGGTATCTTCAGTTGAAGGTTAGGAAGGAGGATGTTCCAAAGACAGCATTCAGGACTCGTTATGGTCATTATGAGTTTTTAGTGATGTCATTTGGGTTGACAAATGCACCAGCTGCATTCATGGATATGATGAACAGAGTGTTCAAACAATATTTGGACAAGTTCGTCGTGGTGTTTATAGATGATATTCTAGTCTATTCTAAGACGCCAGAAGATCATGCTGAACACCTTAAATTAGTGTTGGCGACATTAAGGAAGGAGAAGTTGTATGCGAAATTCACAAAGTGTGAATTTTGGTTAGAGAAGGTGCAATTTTTAGGTCATGTCATTGACCATGAGGGGATTTCAGTGGATCCAGCGAAGGTAGAAGCCGTGATGAATTGGGAACAACCGAAAACGCCGACTGAGGTGCGGAGTTTCCTAGGGTTAGCGGGTTACTATCGGAGATTTATCCAGGATTTTTCAAAGATAGCTACTCCGTTGACTAATTTGACGAGGAAGACTGTAAAATACGCTTGGACTGACAAGTGTGAGAACAGTTTCCAAGAACTAAAGAAGAGGTTGAGTGAAGCACATGTGTTGTCATTACCCGATGACACGGGAAATTTTGTAGTTTATAGTGATGCTTCGCATAGAGGACTTGGTTGCGTGCTCATGCAGCATGGCAAGGTCATTGCGTATGCATCTAGGCAGTTGAAGGATTATGAGAAAGTTTACCCTACTCATGATCTAGAACTAGCCGCAGTAGTTTTTGCTCTAAAGATATGGAGACATTATCTTTATGGAGAAAAATGTGAGATATACACGGACCATAAAAGTCTAAAATATATCTTCACACAGAAGGAGTTGAATATGAGGCAGAGAAGATGGCTAGAGTTGATAAAGGATTACGACTGTGAAATCCTGTATCACCCTGGAAAAGCCAATGTAGTTGCCGATGCCTTAAGTAGAAAGGGTCGGGAAAAGTTGTCTTTGTTAACGGCTCAAACTGAGTTAATAACAGAGATGGCTAGGATGGAGTTAGAGGTGAAGCTTCCCAGTGAAGAAGAAGGACCAATGTTGTTTGCAATGGAGATGCAACCAACCATCGTAGAGAGAGTTAAGGAGGTGCAACTCAAAACTGATGAGTGTGACCGGATGAAGGAACGGCTGACCAACGAAAAAGATACTAAATATAGTCTTGATAACGAGGGATTGTTGAGATTTGACGGAAGAATTTGGGTTCCAAATGAGACGGAATTAAAGGAGCAGGTTCTACACGAGTCTCATGGTTCAAGGTTTTCGATTCATCCTGGTAGCACTAAGATGTATCAAGACCTTCGACAGAGTTTCTGGTGGCCAAACATGAAGAGAGAGATTGCTGAGTACGTCAGTAGGTGCTTAACTTGTCAGAGAGTTAAGGCTGAACATCAACGACCTAGTGGCTTGTTACAGTCATTAGAGATTCCGGAGTGGAAGTGGGAGAATATCACAATGGATTTTGTGGTAGGACTTCCGACTACTCATAAGGGGTATGGTGCAATTTGGGTAATAGTGGACCGATGGACGAAATCAGCTCACTTTTTGCCAATTAGGGTTAAGTATAACTTAGACCAGTTAGCTAGACTTTATATTAAGGAAATAATCTCTAGACATGGAGTGCCAGTATCGATTGTGTCAGATCGTGATCCACGATTCACGTCGAACTTTTGGACAAGTCTGCAAGAGCAGTTGGGAACGCAGTTGAAGCTGAGTACGGCGTATCATCCACAAACGGATGGACAAAGTGAGAGGACAATTCAGACATTAGAAGATATGCTGAGAGCATGCGTTATGGACTTCAAGGGTAGTTGGGATGATCATCTACCATTAGTGGAGTTTGCGTATAACAATAGTTATCATGCAAGCATAGGTATGCCGCCTTACGAAGCTTTGTATGGTAGGAAATGCAGAACGCCACTGTATTGGGATGAGGTAGGAGAACGCCGAATGGTGGGACCAGAATTGGTGCAACAGACAGCGGATATTGTTAAAAAGATTCAGATGCGTCTCTTAGCAGCTCAAGACAGACAGAAGAGGTTTACAGATCTGCATAGAGAGAATCGAGAGTTTGAAGTGGGTTCATACGTATTCCTAAAAGTATCTCCCTGGAAAGGAAAGATACATTTTGGGAAGAAAGGAAAGTTAAGTCCGAGATTTATAGGACCTTTTGAGGTTTTAAAACGGGTAGGTGAGGTAGCTTACATGGTAGCATTACCTCCAGACCTAGAACGAATACATAATGTATTTCACGTTTCAGTATTGCGTCCTTATAAGCCGGATTATAAGCACGTGATAGAATACGAGCCTATTCATGTCGAGAAGGACTTAACATATGAGGAAACGCCAATTCAAATTGTCGATAAGAAAGAACAAGTTCTGCGGAACAAAAGTATAGTTTCAGTAAAGGTGATATGGAAGAACCACGATGCAGAAGAAGCAACGTGGGAGTTAGAAGAAATGATGAAAAAGAATTACCCGAATTTATTTGTGTAATTTTTTTTTATATAGCGAGATTCTGGGGACAGAATCCTTATAAGGGGGAGAGAGTGTAACGCCCCAGAAAATTGAACATTTTGTAATTTCTTTTAATAATGAATAAAATAATATTATTTATTGTTATTACGTGTTGAGAAGATGGATGTCGTTCTATAACCTAGAAACGTCGTAATGTCGTAGTATTTTAACTGTATGGGAGAATTAAAGTGTTTGAATTTCTAAAACGAAAATAAAAGTTTTTTGAGAAATTTTCTAAAAAACACTATTCATCAATTTCTGCTCGGGAATTATTTTTGAACTTCCGAGAAATACGTAATGTTATAATATCGAGATGATATCGATTATGTACTAATAATCTAAGTATGGAAAATGAAATATTTCGCATGCGTACCTAATTTGAGATAGTTAGGTTATTAAGCGTTAAAAGAATGAAGTTGTAATTGTATAATGTGTAAACATTATATGGAGTAAGGAATGGAGGTATAATATGACGTATTGTACTATTATGTACGAAGAACGAGATATCGTATATTTCGAATTAATATACGAGATAGCATACGAGAATTATATGTAGGATATGTATGTTAAGTTATTGAATTTAAGATAATGGACTTGTGGGATTTCTAGTTTATTGATAGAAGCCCAAGTGTATGATTATCACAAGTCCAATCTATTGTAACTCAAGCCCAATAGGAAAGTAGTGGGATTAATTAACCAAGCCCAAGGTAAAGCCTTGACCCATGGGTCAAACCAAGTGAGGAAGTGGGTAGTCTTGATGGGCAAGGATTAAGTGTGATGACCAAGTGTTGTGGTGAGCAAGTAAAAGAAGTGACTAGCAAGAAGAGTTGAAGGTTAAGTTATGAATAGTAAGGAGGTGGAATGAGGAGGTGGGATTGTTTATTGTCCATTTTGCCCCAAGCTTTGGTGGCCTATAAATACCAAGTTCATTTCATTTTTGTTGGTTGTTTTGTTATCATCCAACACTTTCCTCTCAAACATATAAGCTACTTATTCGGTAGAGAGAATAAGTCACTTAAAGCACTTATAAGCCACTTCAACCTTTGATAGTTTCCAAAGCAAATAGAAGTCTTCAAGGGTAAGACTCATTTTCTTTTATCTATATCTTTTCTATGATAGGATTGATAGAGAAGGGGGATTGCTTGAGGATAACATGTAATAAGTTATAAGGAATGAACTTAAGCCGAATAAGTTGAATAAGCAACTTGAACCCTAATAAGTTGTTAAGATCATGAAGGACTTGTCATATGATAATTAGTAGGTTGTTTATAACATGAGAACATTGATTGAAGGACTTAAATTATTGGTAAGTCATGAGTATGAAGATTTCTAGTTCATAAGTTGAGAAAGTCAATGACTTATGGAAATAAGTCAAAACCTACTTTGATTATAAGTTGGTGTAATAAATAACTTGAAATGATGATATTTTGGTTAAAATCCACTTAGAACACTTAGTATGGTTGAATTGACGAACTTCGCACGATTAGACGATTAACGTCGAATTCGTGAAAGTCTCGGAATAGAAGTCATATTTTGTATTGGAAGTCGAAAACGTTGGTTTTCAATGGAGACAAGTCATTGTAGTCATTATAGAGTTGCGGACTCGAAAATGACCGGATTCCGACTTAGAACGAAGAAATGAGCGTTGAACGTTCACGAACGTTTATCGTTTTCGTTAAAATGGACTAATAGGTCAAATTTTAGCAAATGAAGTCAAATAGATAAAATTCTTGCATGAACGCATAGATTATGAAATTTGTGAACCGTAGGCTTTTGAACGGACCAATTCGGAGTTAAAACGAAGAAGTTATGCGTCCGGGAAGTTAGCAAAATTTCAAAAACTGCAAAATTTTCTGAGGACCAGAGTCCGCGCCGCGGCGCGACTCTAAGCCTTCTTGGCCGCGCCGCAGCGTGAGGCCGGAGGATGACACACTGCTAACTCGCGCCGCAGCGCGAGTCACAGACCAATTAGTGGCGCCGCGGCGCCAGTGCAAGGAAGAAGATAGAGAAGAAGGGTTCCAAGTGTAGAATAAAAGAGGGATTAATAGTAATGAATTGTGATGTAATCACAACATAATTAAGACCTTGTAAGGTGCTTGTAATACACTAATGCATGTTTATAATCAATCAAAGATGAGCGGGATATGAATGACGTAATGAAAACCGAAACCCTTAATAACGAAACTAAGTTAGAATTACATTGAGATGAAGGGTAAGGTATAATAGAAAACATAGCTGATTAATTATGATCTAATATGGTACGTTATATGATTATGAATTGTAGAATCATAAAGACTTAAAGTGTACGTGTATTAACCAGTAAGCAATCACCAAAGGCAAGTATTCTAACCCTTGTTCCAGTTCAGTCTGGACAAGCTTTGTAATTCATGTTCTCTTTCACATGAAATCTAGAATGATGAAGTCTTAAGCCAATTCTTCCGGCTAGACTTATATTATGATTCTGTCAAGCATGATTTGTAAATTACCGAGTTATATTGGTATGGTTTTCAATCGAAGACCACGCATGTTCAAATGTTTTTGTCGTTTAACGACCGGCACGTGAGGTTGCCACAATTAAACGTATACACGTTTAATGAATGTAGTGTTGATCAACATAGAGTACTATGAGCTGATCACTCAGAAGTGCTCGTAAGCTATGCCGGACTTACGGACTTAGTGCCGGGATGTCCTTTTTAAAAGAACTTATGTATGCTCATAATCTTGAGCCATAATTGTTATTCTACTGAATATTGATGGAAAAACGTTTTGAAGGAAATGAAGTGCTATTTTGAATCACCGATAGTACTTCGTAACTATTGTTCAGTTACTGGAGATATATATTTGCTCTATGTTTCAAGCATGTTGTTTATTAGAATTATAGTACTTGCTGAGCTAGCCATGCTCACTCTTGCTTGAACCATATGAACACAGCTAAGATCGAGCGGACTGAGGGATCCGGCAAGGATAAATGCAAGGCGAAGACGAACCCGTAGCATACTTATGTAATAGTATAGGAAGAATGTCTGTAATATATTGATATTATGACAAGAACAAATGAAAGGGTTACAAAGAACCTGGGTAATGTAATATTATTTTGATATATATATATGGAGTTATATTAGTCCTCTTGTGACTATTTGAGGAAATGTGTGAATGAATGGTAGTACCGTGTAGCACCATTTGTCGGGTTGGAAGAGACCCGGATTTGGGGGCGTCACAGTTTAGATGATACCTTGTAATCTAGAAGATGATAACTTTCTTCCTTTGTTCAACAAAACTTCTTTTCCCCAATTTTTCTCTAGGATTCTCTCAATTTTTCTATGTATTCTTCTTCTTCTTCTTCTCCTATTTCTTCTTCTGAGTCTTTCTCGTAACTCTTTTCTAACTTATGTACTAACCAAAAAGATATAACGTATAATAATAATATAGATATTAAGTATAAAAATTTAACTGACATCAGTTATAAATTATTTAAAAATCAAAAGCCATGAGGCTTGTTTGGCTAGCTAACTAAAAATAACTCATTAACTCTTACACCTTGTTTGGTAAACCTAATTAAAATAAATCAATTAATCCATATACCTTGTTTAGTAAAACACCATTATATTAAAGACTTAATATGCATTAAGACTTGTTTGGCCAAAACTAAATTAATCTCCTTTAATTTATTTTAATAACTTCTTTATATTAAGGTTATTTGTCACCCTTTTATTTAATTAAATTTTAATAATCAATTTAATTAATTCTAATACTAATTTATTAAATTACTTTAACACATAAATCAATACCACATAATTACAATTTCTTTTATAATTATAACTTTATTTAATCAACTAACACTTCATTTTAACTACAAATTCAATTTAAAATATAATAATTCATTTAATTATTATAAACTCTCTAGCTTAACTATTAAATTAAATTAGAATATTATCTCATAACAATTAATTTTCTTAACTCCTGAATTATTTACTTAACAAATAATTAACTAAATCAAATCAGATCAAATTGAATAATTATTTATTCAACAATAAACATATTCATTAAATACTTATATAATTTAATAAATATTTAATATTACACTTTAAATTTTTGTAATGTTACAAAAACTTTCTTTATCTCCATGATCAAGGTCTGTGCCTCAACTGGATTCATGGACCCACAAAATTCTGGTGGTCCAACCGCCTTAAAATCTTTAAAAGTTGTATCTTGATTCTGCGGTTGATTATGCAATGCTCCTGTCAGTAACGTCACTAACTGCTTAACTTGGTTAGCCTCAACATTGTTGTTATTGGTAGATCCCTTAGGGGTCCTCTGTCGTGGTTGATGTCTTGGAGGCATTTTCTATTAAAATATACCCATTAGATTATTACTCAATCTTCTAGGTATTATGTACTTAATTTTCACATCAAAAAATCACCACATAACACACAATATCTTGAATAAATGCTAACTTTTATTCATTCATAATATTTTAAAACATAATAATGATAGCATTCTTGCTTTCTACATCACTTTCCTAAACTACAAAAGTTTCCGGATAACTCCATCATCATAATATCCCATTGGTTATATCATACCCAGGATTTACATCTTATTTACTCATTAATCACATAGTAATTACATTTAGGACGACCTACTAAAATGTTGTGTAGCCTTACGACGCTACTCTTCCATAATACGGAACATTGTTCGGCGATCTAACATGTACGATGGCAGCGTCTCGAACTGAATAGGATAACACATGACCTGATCTTGAGCTCGATTGATCACGGTGTTGAAAACACTATTCATTTCTTCCATCTTGATCTTCTTTACTTGTACCTCTCTCTCTGCTACCCCGTCTCATTGATAAGCTTCCTTGTACGCGTCTTCGGTTCTTGCCCTCTTAGTAGACTCTTCTTTAAATTTGTTATTCAGCTCCACGATCTCCTATGTCAGCTACTCGTTCCCTCCTTCAGTGTAGATCAGCTTCCCTTCGACATTACTCAGACGTTCCTCTAGATCCTGGATCTCGTTGTCCTTCTACGCCATTGAGGTCTGTTGTTCCACTACTATCTCTTTTAACTCCTTGACGGTATCCTGAAGTTCCACATTGCGGTCATATACTTCGTCGTACATACGGGCAACGATCGAGTTTAGTGGAATCTTTTCCTCCTCGTTCTCCTTATCCTCATTCGACTGTGGCATATCAACAAGGTCCTCCTCGTCCGTCTCTATCTCATCATCCTCATCAGGTAAACCCTCCTGCTCAACCGTTGTGACCGATGGAGATGTTTCCTGTGGCAGTAGTTGTTCCCAAACCACCTGAATATCTCAAGGCTCCTCCTCCCTAGGCATCTGGGATCCTTGCTCTCTAGCCTGACTGGATTCTCCTATATTAGCCATCTTGACAACAAAATTTTAAGTTTTAATTACTAATCATTATTACTCGACACTCAAGAACACATAGGTTACAACCACATAAGCATATAAGTGTTTTATTATTTCTTTCTTAAAACTCGTTAAGAGTTTATCACCACTATCTTTTCAAAAGTTACTTCCTAAGGATTTTCCCCACCTAAGGTTCATAACCTAAAGCTCTGCTACCAACCTGTGACATCCCCAAAGTTGGGTACTTCATTCTCGTAAGAATTAGTGTTCACTTTCCATACATTTATACTATCTACCCAAATAAGATAACATTTAAACCATAAATCCTCCCATTAAAGGGTTACAACATTAAATCAAAAAGTCTCCCAGGTTATCTAACCTTTAACATAAATCAAGTGTGGAAATACAAATAGTTACATCACATCATTTAAATAAAGTCTATTAACACAAAAGCCAATAAATTACAAGTCTTCATCACTTGTACATTTTTCCCTTTCCTTTGTTTGTAGTAGGTTCATCAACCTTCTCTGTGACGCCCCCAAATTCGGGTATCCTCCAACCCGACAGATGGTGCTCCACTGTACTGACATCCATATAATCATTCCATTAAAATTCAACAAAATGAAGGTAATTACTATCTTCTTATTACAATCAAAGTATAATCCTTCCCAGGTTCATAAACCGGTTACATCGTTCATTGTTCATAATGTATAATACATACAAACTTACTAAACTATTACACAATGCCTAAGCATCCATCTTAGCTTTTCCCTTATCTCACTTGGCATTCACAGTACGTTCATCTTTAACTGCAGTTATATAATTCACGCAAGAAGTGAGCATGACAGCTTAACAAGTTTAATCAAGGATAACAGGAATACCACATTCATGAATTATATAACAATTCCAACATAACTGAACAATAGTTATGAAGTATTATGAATCAATAATACTGTAACAGTTCATAACGTCAATTCCCAAAGTATAGAATAGATTAGGAATTCTGAACCGGTCGATAGACCATGAACAGTAAATTTCAGTTTTCATACTTGAAAAGGAGTCCACAGCACTAAGGTCATTCATCCGTATAACTTACGAGCACTTCTAGGTGATCAGCCTATAGTACTCTATGTTGATCAACACTCATTCATTAAACGTATTTACGTTTAATATTTTTGGCAAACTAACGTGCCCATCGAATAATCGATGAAAAATACTTTTGTTTGTTCATAGACAAACCTTACCTTCACGTCAGTACCAATTGCTTGGCATAGGATAGCGTTAACATTTCTATATAGAATGATATGAATAATAATCAATCTATATACTACGAATTATCTAGCTGAGTTAAAATCTGGCATCGACCCTTTCTTTAAAACAAGTCTTGCAATTCAGTTCAACGAATCACATAAAATTTGGCTAACATGGAAGTTAGACAAGCGTTAAGAAAAACTTGCCTTTGAGCATCTTCAAATAACTTACTCGACTGACCACAGCCTTTACAGAATATACATGACATATAATCACATAACATACCACATTAGGTCATGAATGAACATACATAGTTCCTAATGAATCTTACCCTTCTTCTCAATCTAATCATTTATTAGATTGTTTACTATTGGTTACGGCTTGCCGTTTACAACCAACTTCTTTCTCTTCTATGTTGTAAGTGGATTTACTTCATTAATACCACTCGTTTTGAATTAATCGTCCTTCCTCACAGCTTACAAACGTTATTTCGTTATCAATCGAAATTCGATCGTTTATTGGTTAAGTATACTTATTGAATATTGTTCACGTTCAGGTAATATTCAACAACTTTTAGTTGTAACTCTCAACGTTATTGTCATCATCGAAGATGCTACTTTAAGTTAATTAATTCATCATCAATTAACTATCTTTCATCTTGTATACTTAATCATACTTATTTCATCAATAAAGTCAAATCGACTTTCCATGCTTCGTTACGGCTCATTAACGTTCTTACGTTTATTAACCAACCCCCGATCATCATTGGTGAAGTACCAAAGGTGAACATCATACACGGTTTACTTATTACCCTCTTGCGTTCTTCGTTTAATTATGGTTAAACCATACATAATCTTCTAACATTATCACTTTATAAGTGATTTAAAGTCAATCTTATTATGTATATTAAGTACCTTCATTGTCTTACTTTTGGTTTACATTCAAAAGGAATGAAAACCTAACTTGGTCAACATTTTTGCACTACCGGCGCTGCGACGCGGCATCCCTAGTGTTCTAGTGGCGCAGCGGCGTGAGTTAGCATGGTACTAGGCTGAGTCTGGCACTGTGGTGCCACCAATTTGTACTGGTTTTTGCGCTGCGGCGCCGAGTCTGTGCACCAGTTGGCCAAAACTGTTTTGGTTTTCGAACGAAACTCCAGGCTTCCTAATTTGTTCGTTTTACATCCGAATTGACCAATTCGAATTCCTACAAGTCACAAATCACATCCTTTACGTGTGCATATGAGAATTTCACATTTTTAAATCCGTTAACTCGGAATTCACCTTTGAGTTCATTTTTGGGCGTTCGTTTAACGTTTTCAACCGTTCAATACTCGATTTCTTCGTTATAAGTCGGAATGCGACGATTCTTTCACCCACGACTTTTAATTACCTTATCTCACATGTTGACATTGGAAACCAACATTTTCAAGTCACACAACAACTTTTGACCTTTAATCTGGGATTTTTACGTTTTCGACGGTTATCGTCTATTTTCGTAAAATTCGCCATAACTTCGTTACTCATGTTCTATAAGCCAAATCAAATGGAACACTCCATTGATTCATTATCTATATCTTAACCAATCAAGATTCACATACCTTATCTATGATGGTTTTCAATTTGTCCATCAACAACCATATTAACATTCAACGATTTCTACGGTTTGAACTTACGTAAACATTTACGATTTCCATTCGATCATGACTTATCAATGTTTTCATTATTAATAGTCATCCTTATTCCTCCTCACTAATCATGCTCCACCAATCTACAATTCTCTACGAGAAAGAAATCGAAAAAGATGAAGACTAATGTTTATAAAATATTACATTTTTTTTTCTTCGCGTTCTTGCTAAACCTCTTATGTTTTGCTTCAAAGTAGGTTGATCACTTGTTTCTAGCTCTTTCTCTCTCTCTCTCAATATATGTTGGCTAATATTTGTAAAACTATCAAATGATCTAGCCAAGCTTCTATTTATAGAAATCTCAAAGTGAAGGCTTAATGGTCAATAAGCCATTCCACCTCCTTAATCACCTCCTTCCTATTCCAAGCTTAATCATCAAGTATTCTTGGCCTCCACACTTACTTAGCCATCAAGTATACTTGCTAATCACCTAGCTTATCCTTTACTTGCTCATTACTTTAATTACTTAGCCTCCAAGCATAAGCACTTTACTTGATCATTAATAAATTTATCCTTTTCTTAGCCACCAAGTACTTTACTTAGCCTTTAAGTATCTTGCTCACTACACAAATTACTTGGTCATCACACCCAATCCTTGATCACCAAGATTAACCATAAAATCAAGGGTTGCTCCATGGGTCACCCTAATCCATTGGATTCTCACTTTGGGCCTTTAACTTAATTAGCTTATCTCATACTTTGGGCTTTCATTTAACAAACACATGGGCTTGTTCACTAAATTACTTTGGACCTTAACCATTTCTATCATTAGGCTTAAGCATTCCTATACTTGGCTTGTATAATTCTTAACCCATCCTATAAGTCCAATCCATTTGCTTAAAGCCTTATACGTATAATTTACGTATTAATCTCGTATTCCAACACGTATACTAACTCATACTATACGATATACCATCATTCATACCTACTCGTATAATACCTCGTATCATACTCGTATTCATTACATCGTACAATACCTTCGTATTATACGATCATTGCTTTAATTCATTATACACATTTCATTCCCTTCTCGGAAATCACTTTCTCTAACCGTTAGGTTTTAAGTCCGCAGGCGAAAAATTGTGTTTGCCATAACTGAAATATTGTTGGATATCCCATCTCACTTCGATATTCTATCGTTACGTATTTTTCAGAAGTTCAAAAATAATTCCCGAGCAAGAATACGTGAATAGTGTTTTCAGAAAATTTCTCGAAAAGCTTTTATTTTCGTCTTGAAACTCAAACACTTTAATTCTATCACGAAGCCAAAATACTACGACGTTCTGACATATCTAGGTCATATAAAGACATTCAATTATCTTACTCCCATAAATAATCAATTAAATTTATGTGACTAACATAATCAAATAAAAATTTAATTCTCCTAAAAATCCAATTTTTCTCGGGCGTTACATTCTTCTCCCCTTATAAGGATTTTGTCCCCAGAATCTCGCTACAATTATAAAAGTAAATGAGGAAAAAATTTCCATCATTTTAATCTCGAGTTCCCACAATGCTTCCTTGACATTGTGGTTCCTCACCTTCATCTTCACTAAAGATATTATCTTTTACTAATTCTTAATTTAGCTCGGAATTATACGCAACTCAAATTCCTCCTTCAAAACAAGAATATATTTAATCTTTATCCTTCATTATCTTCTTCATTTGCTTACAATCCTCGTTACCTAGCGGTACTTCCTTAAATCATTCCCATGATACTTATCAATAACAAATCTTCATATCTTTTAAGCTAAAATTCACACTTAGTGAATTCCGTATCCAACTCCTCCCTCCGTAGTGATTCTATCACTATCTTCAATGTTCATCATGATCTTTTGACGTCTTAGAAAGACTAGAATATCACTAATGATCATTAAGACACACTCGTCCAAATATTATTCGAACACTCTGTGACGCTAATGGTACTTTCAACAATAGCACCTCACAAGAGTACATATCATTTTACCACCGACTTGCTCGGCGCCCCTTACGGAAAGTTTAACTTCAAGGCATTAGTCAACCCAAATGACATACCCAGAAACTCGTGATAACCATAACGAGTTCTGAACGTAGTCTTAGGTACATCTTTCTTCCTTTCTTTCAACCGACGATACCCCGTACACAAATCTATCTTAGAAAAATACTTTGCCCCTTTCAACTGATCAAATAGATCATCGATCCTGGTCAATGGGTATTTATTCTTAATTGCTAACCAATTAGTCATATATTTAACTTACACATTGGTTTACTTACTTTACTTCTTAGGGTTCGCGTTCTTTCAACCTAAGTTTACGCGACCTACCTTCATTATTGGCTTACAGCTTCATGACATACGGAGATGACTTACTTAATACGTTCATCATCTTTGATGATTTACATTCTTATCTTCTTCTTACTACTTCTCTAGAATTCAGCGCGCATTGTTTCTCTGCTAGCAGTCCATATGGTACTCTGACTGGTTTCCCATAAACAACCCAATTTCCCTCCAGACATACTCCTAAAGGAGTCTTTCTACATTTCTTACATGCTTCCTTCCTATGTTTAGGATCCCCTTGTTTCACCTCAGTATTCCTGTAGTTAAAATTCTTTCTTTTCGGCATATCGCCACTACCACCGGCATTCTCTGCCTTAGTTCCTCCCTCTCCTTTGCTCTTATTCTTTCTCTCTTTGTGGTATTGGGTATATGCCTCACTACCACCTTCCGCTATAATTGCTTTCTCCAGAATGGTCCCATAGGAAGCACTCTGAAACACTGAAATCTTACTATAGGGCAAGGTTTTAGGCCCTGTTCAAACCTATGGGCCTTTCTCTCCTCAGTGTCCACTTGGTGTAAAGCAAACCTTACCAATTCTTTAAATTTGGCCAAGTATTGGGGAACTGTCATGTTCCCTTGCTTAGTTCTGAGAACTTAATCTCCATCCTCCCCTGCATACTTGTAGGGAAATAATTCTCGAAGACAGCCTTCTTGAATTGTTCCCACGTTACCAAATATGTTCTAGCCCCACCCTGGTGAGCCTCCCACCAAAAGTTGGCTCATCCCTTCTTCCGATAGGTCGCAAAAGAAGTCTTTTGCGCCTCAGCTACGTTCGTAATAACAAACGCCTTCTCTATTTCTTTTACCCATGTCTGGGCTTCTAATGGGTCTGTCGTTCCTTTGAACTCAGGTGGACCTACGCTTTTAAATTCTTTAAGGGTAGTCATTCTGGCTACCCTAGGTTCCGTGGGTGCTCTACCCCTGGTTTTTCGTTAAATGCCGCCATTAATAATTTAACGAACTCTTGCATAGGGTTGTTCTTACCCCCTTTGTTATCATTCCATAATAATAACTCATGCTACATCAAAGCACATTAAATAAAAACTTCATTATATTAATATACTTCTTCATAGTTTGAAAATATTTATAATTTGCTTCTATAGCCAAAAGCTATTACATTTCTATCCCACAATTGAACTTCACAAAAGTTGGGATTTACAAAAAGACTACCCTTGGTTTACAAAAGAAGGTTTTACGTCACTACACACATGTTTAAAATTCTAAAATCCTAATAATGCATAACTGCATCCTTGAGTTCATTTTCAATCATCGCTATAGTATCCCGACTAATAGTATGTCGAGTCTATATCGACTCAAAGGAATAACACGCAACTTTTGAAATCCCTATGAGCACTCTCATGGATGTAAGACATCTGTGCTATCTTCTGGTCATTCTCAACCAGTTTCTTACGAAGCTCATCGGCCTCTTCCTTATAGTTCCTAGCCTGCTCTGTCATAAACACATGTTTATCGTGCTCTAACTCAAAATCTGCTTCTGCAAACATCTTAGCTACATGGAGATAATCAATCTCTTCATTTTGGTTTTGTACAACTGTACTCAGTTGCACATTTTTGTCAAGCACTGCCAGATACAATGCTCTCATTGTATCTAGAGATGTTGACTCTAGTTTAGGTACCACCGTATTAACCGAGGCTACCTCCATTTCCTCCTCCTCCTCATAGATCATCATATCAAGGTATGATGTCAAAGCTACATCTCCCTCGGAGTATTCTTCCTCAGAAAAGTACTCCTTTGGCTCCGACTTTTCTAGAATTACTAGTGGTACCTCCGCCACTGACATGGGTACAGGCTCTACTCTATTCACAAGCTCTTCACTCCCCGCGTGTATATCTCTATACATCAAGTTATCGTTCGACATCCTACAATAACACATAACATGTTGATTAGTACTTAACACATAATAGTATACGCACAAATCACATTTAATTCATTTAGGGTTATTTTTCATCTTTTAAATCTTTCAGTACTGAGTTTCCTCAATACCTTATTAACTCCTTCGACTTAAGTAAAGCTTGAGTTTTTTTTTTTGGACTTTTTCGTTCTTAACGAGGTTTTTACCCTAAGATTCTTCCCCCCTTATGTTTTATAACCTAATGCTTTGATACCAACCTGTTACGCCCCCAAATTCGGGTATCCTCCAACCCGACAGATGGTGCTCCACTGTACTAACATCCATACAATCATTCCATTGAAATTCAACAAAATGAAGGTAATTACTATCTTCTTATTACAATCAAAGTATAATCCTTCCCAGGTTCATAAACCAGTTACATCGTTCATTGTTCATAATGTATAATACATACAAACTTACTAAACTATTACACAAAGCCTAAGCATCCATCTTAGCTTTGCCCTTATCTCTCTTGGCATTCATAGTACGTTCATCTTTAACTGTAGTTATATTATTAAAGCAAGAAGTGAGCATGACAGCTCAGCAAGTTTAATCAAGGATAACAAGAATACCACATTCATGAATTATATAACAATTCCAACATAACTGAACAATAATTATGAAGTATTATGAATCAATAATACTTTAATAGTTCATAACATCAATTCCTAAAGTATATAATATAATAGGAATTCTGAACCGGTCGATAGACCATGAACAGTAAATTTTAGTTTTCATACTTGAAAAGGAGTCCACAGCAATAAGGTTGTTCATTCGTATAACTTACGAGCACTTCTAGGTGATCAGCCTATAGTACTCTATGTTGATCAACACTCATTCATTAAACGTATTTACATTTAATATTTTTGGCAAACTCGCGTGCCCATCGAATAATCGATGAAAAATACTTTTGTTTGTTCATAGACAAACCTTGCCTTCACGTCCGTACCAATTACTTGGCATAGGATAGCGTTAACATTTCTATATAGAATGATATTAATAATAATCAATCTATATATTACGAATAGTCTAGCCGAGTTAAAATCTGGCATCGACCCTTTCTTTAAAACAAGTCTTGCAATTCAGTTTAACGAATCACATAAAATTTGGCTAACATGGAAGTTAGACAAGCGTTAAGAAAAATTTTCCTTTCAGCGTCTTCAAATAACTTACTCGACTGACCACAGCCTTTACAGAATCTACATGACATATAATCACATAACATACCACATTAGGTCATGAACGAACACACATGGTCCCTAATGAATCTTACCCTTCTTCTCAATCTAATCATTTATTAGATTGTTTACTATTGGTTGCGACTTGCCGTTTACAACCAACTTCTTTCTCTTCTATGTTGTAAGTGGATTTACTTCATTAATACCACTCGTTTTGAATTAATCGTCCATCCTCACAGCTTACCAATGTTCTTTCGTTATCAATCACAATTCGATCATTTATTGGTTAAGTATACTTATTGCATACCTTTCATGTTCACGTAATATTCAACAACTTTTAGTTATAAATTATACATAATCTTCTAACATTATCACTTTATAAGTGATTTAAAGTCAGTCTTATTATGTATATTAAGTACCTTCATTGTCTTACTTTTGGTTTACATTCAAAAGGAATGAAAACCTAACTTGGTCAACATTTTTGCATTGTCGGCGCTGCGGTGCAGCATCCCTAGTGTTCTAGTGGCGCTGCGGCGTGAGTTAGCACGGTACTCGGTTGAGTCTAGCACTGTGGTGCCACCATTTTGTACTGGTTTTGGCGCTGCGGCGTCGAGTCTGTGCACCAGTTGGCCAAAACTGTTTTGGTTTTCTAACGAAACTCCCAGCTTCCTAATTTGTTCGTTTTACATCTGAATTGACCCATTCGAATTCCTACAAGTCACAAATTACATCCTTTACGTATGCATATAAGAATTTCACATTTTCAAATCCGTTAACTCAGAATTCACCTTTGAGTTCATTTTTGGGCGTTCGTTTAACGTTTTCAACCGTTCAATACTCGTTTTCTTCGTTATAAGTCGGAATGCTACGATTCTTTCGCCCACGACTTTTAATTACCTTATCTCACGTGTTGACATTGGAAACCAATGTTTTCAAGTCACACGACAACTTTTGACCTTTAATCTGGGATTGTTACGTTTTCGACGGTTATCGTCTATTTTCGCAAAATTCGCCATAACTTCGTTACTCATGTTCTATAAGCCAAATCAAAAGGAACACTACATTGCTTCATTATCTATATCTTAACCAATCAAGATGCACATACCTTATCTATGATGGTTTTCAATACGTCCATCAACAACCATATTAACATTCAACGATTTTTATGGTTTGAACTTACGTAAACATTTACGATTTCCATTCGATCATGACTTATCAATGTTTTCATTATTAATAGTCATCCTTATTCCTCCTCACTAATCATGCTCCACCAATCTATGATTCTCTACGAGAAAAAAATCGAAAAAGATGAAGACTAATGTTTATACCATATTACCTTTTTTGTTCTTCGCGTTCTTGCTAAACCTCTTACGTTTTGCTTCAAAGTAGGTTGATCACTTGTTTCTAGCTCTTTCTCTCTCTCTCAATATATGTTGGCTAATATTTGTAAAACTATCAAATGATCTAGCCAAGCTTCTTTTTATAGAAATCTCAAAGTGAGGGCTTAATGGTCAATAAGCCATTCCACCTCCTTAATCACCTCCTTACTATTCCAAGCTTAATCATCACGTATTCTTGGCCTCCACACTTACTTAGCCATCAAGTATACTTGCTAATCACCTAGCTTATCCTTTACTTGCTCATTACTTTAATTACTTAGCCTCCAAGCATAAGCACTTTACTTGATCATTAATAAATTTATCCTTTTCTTAGCCACCAAGTACTTTACTTAGCCTTTAAGTATCTTGCTCACTACACAAATTACTTGGTCATCACACCCAATCCTTGATCACCAAGATTAACCATAAAATCAAGGGTTGCTCCATGGGTCACCCTAATCCATTGGATTCTCACTTTGGGCCTTTACCTTAATTAGCTTATCTCATACTTTGGGCTTTCATTTAACAAACACATGGGCTTGTTCACTAAATTACTTTGGACCTTGACCATTTTTATCATTAGGCTTAAGCATTCCTATACTTGGCTTGTATAATTCTTAACACATCCTACAAGTCCAATCCATCTGCTTAAAGCCTTATACGTATAATTTACGTATTAATCTCGTATTCCAACTCGTATACTAAGTCATACTATATGATATACCATCATTCATACCTACTCATATAATACCTCGTATCATACTCGTATTCATTACATCGTACAATACCTTCGTATTATACGGTCATTGCTTTAATTCATTATACACATTTCATTCCCTTCTCAGAAATCACTTTCTCTAACCGTTAGGTTTTAAGTCCGCAGGCAAAAAATTGCGTTTGCCATATCTTAAATATTATTGGATATTCCATCTCACTTCGATATTCTATCGTTACGTATTTTTTGGACGTTCAAAAATAATTCCCGAGCAAGAATACGTGAATAGTATTTTTAGAAAATTTCTCGGAAAGCTTTTATTTTCGTCTTGAAAATTCAAACACTTTAATTCTATCACGTAGCCAAAATACTATGACATTCTGACATATCTAGGTCATATGACCTTCAATTAGCTTACTCCCATAAATAATCAATTAAATTTATTTGACTCACATAATCAAATAAAAAATTAATTCTCCTAAAAATCCAATTTTTCTCGGGCGTTACATTCTCTACCTTAGCTGCAATAATTATATTTATGCAAGAGTGAGCACAACAAATGCTCACTAGATATAGCAATGAATCAACAAAAGAATAATAAATGTCAATGAATAGGCTTATCCAAAACTGAATATTACTCTATCAATGATAACCAAAAACTGGAATCAAAATATGAGATATATCTGAGGGTCATAAGACCACGAACTATGTCCACGGTTACAAGTAATCTTTCAACTTTAACCTAAACAGTTATACTGTAGGGACTTCACGTACTTAGGGGGGATCAATCCTTCGTACCATGTATTGTGTACAAAACATCTAAACGCATCGCGTACCCCTAAAATAGGGTTGTTCTTCTAAGTTTTAGAGTACAAGTCTGCACCAAAGAAAGTTTGGTTTGGATAAACTTCAAGGGTAATTTAGAGTTTCACAATCATCAACTAAAGGATTAGTTGAATCAACAAAATTTGGTAACACTACGGTTGATCAATAACAACATAATATAGAACAATTGAGAATCATAGGTGAACCGACTATATATTAAACTCATGCTTGGAAATAACTAGAAAGCATAAGTATTGAATAAAATGATAATCCTTTGCTTGAACAATAATAAGCTAAGGCTATGATCTTGTCAAAATAGAAATTGAATTACTGAACATACATTAACTGATAGCAAGGTGAAAAATGAAAACTTGCTCAACATGATAATAACTTGTGCAAAGTAATTTAAAATAAGACAGCTCAATATTAGAGACTAGAGTTCAAGAAGTTGCATTCATTATAAAGGAATGAAACTTAAGAAACTTGCTTAACTATAAACAAGTTAGAGTAGATCAACAATATTTAGAATTCAAAACTTATTCGAATAAAGTTAGTGTGACACCCCTAAATCCTGGTACTTCATTTCTTCAAGATTTGGTGTTCACTTAATCAAAACATTCATTTATAACTACCCAATCATAATAAAATTGAATAATAAACCTGCCCATACAGGTTTACATTAAAAAAAATCTCCCAGGCTATCTAACCTTTACAAACAATCATTCATGTGGAAAATTTAAATAATCTTCATTACAAAACTTAAGCCAAAGTCTGATAATAAAACTATCAAAACGATTATAAGTCTTCAGTACTTGTTCATCTTTCCCTTTTCATTACTAGTTCTAGGTACGACACCCTTTTCATCTTTAGCTGTAAGGATTATACAGGTAAGAGTGAGCAAACAAGGCTCACTTGGAATAACAACAAAATAAAACTTCAAACCTTTACATCATTTGCCAAATACTAGGCTCAATAGAACTGAATTATAGTTCTATTAACATTCTGAAATAAATCACTGAGGGTCTAATGACCACGAACCATGTCCACAGTTATAAGTAATCTTTCAACTTTAATAGTCATAAGACTATAAGGACTTCACGTACTTAGGGGGGTCAATCCTTCATACAATATATTGTGCACAAACATTTCAGCGCAAAGTATAAACTAAGCGTAACCCCTATAAATAGGGTTGTTCATCTCAATATTTCGATTACAAGTCCGCCCCAAAGTCAGTTTGGTTTGGATACACTTCAAGGTAATTTGGAATTCAGCGGACATCAACTAAGGATTAGTTGAATAAAAGGTAATAACACTGTGTTATGGAATAATCATAACTAAATAAACATTGCATTCTAAATTCATGCTTTAGGAATAATCTAATAGCATAATGATTGAATAATATATCATACCTTGCTTTGAACAATATTCAGCTAAGGTTACATCTTAGAATTGAATACCAAGCATGCATGACAAATAATAACTTGAATGATAAATTTGTTCATCATAATAAAGATATTTTCATGCTAAAAATACAAGCTTAGGTTTAGAAAAACTTGCACAACATAATAATGGAACTAGCTCAACAAAAGGGTTGAATTAGGAGAACTTGCAAAATTGTAAATAAACTAACTCGACGAAAGTGTAGAGATAGAAAACTTGCATCATCATGAATAACTAGATAAAATCAATTTGCTCAATGAAAGCAATTTGCTCAATAAGGTCTAGAATTAGGAAACTTGCATAACGAAGGTTTAGGATTAGAAAACTTGCCTTGCGCGTAGATTAAACCGTTATAATCCAAATCACAATCTCCTATATACATATGTTATCATAACATTATCAGTCATTATCAACTCTACATCACGTATGGTTTAGATGTCTAACCACGTAATCAAATTATATTCTTAAACGATGGTAAACTCATTAAGTATTATCACCATGCTCGTTCATACACTATAATAACAGAAATACATTTTCATATAGCATTACAACTAACAATTTCAGACTTTTGTGTCAAACAAAAGTCGTTTCTAAGCATTCTGCTAAGTGGCACCGTGGCGCCACAGTTTGAACTGTGGGCCGTGCTGTGGCACTGAGGTGGCACTTCGGCGCGAGAGTTACACAAGGCCTTGGCGCTGCAGCGTGAAGTCTGGGGCTGGGGCTCTAATTTTGGCGCTAAGGCGCCGAGACTCCCAGAACACCAAACCGAAGAACAGAACAACTAAATTTCTGTCTATTTAACACTGCTAACATCTAAATTAACATGTATCACTTACAAAATTTGCACATAAACGTTATGAAGCATACATATAAAAATTTTACACAACTAAACAACAAATTTGGAAAGACTAAATCCTTGAAAACAATGTTTTGAACAAAACTCCATTGTTGATATATTTTGACACCATGAACATTGTAAGTCCATATAACAAACTTGTTTGCTTATTTTAACTACGATTTCCTGAAAATCATACCTAATTAACACACATGGCATTCAATTTTCACAGCTAGCATACAATCATATACTACTTTTGTTGTCATACAAAACATACGTTCATACATGTTTTCACTGTAACAACCAAACTTATTTTCTTGCAGACTTAATTTAATATACAATTATATATATATATATATATATATATATATATATATATATATATATATATATATGCCAGTAATAGCAATCAAAACTACGGATAACTTCTTAACAAATTTTAAGAACATGGTTTACAGGAATTTTGGTAAAAACCTTATACACAGTGATATTCAAGAAAATAGAGACTACCAAGTTCACAGGAAATATGGCTTAAACATATATATGTACATACACTAAGGTTATAGGAACATTCCTTTTGTTGTTTAAGAATTACTTGTTAACAGAACTTTCTTTGGACAATCACACACTTGGCTTCCTCTTAAACTCTCTGAACTTCTTTTCTTTTCTTCTCTTAGTTTAGCAGATAACTCAAAGCGTAAAACTGACAATCAAGCCAATTCACAGTATACGTGTACTAAAATAAAAACCAACGTACGTCTTTTCAATTATTTTAAAAACTGACGCTCACTAATGATTTTTATTAAATTATTAGTTACATAACTAATATATATATATATATATATATATATATATATATATATTATTTTATTTATTTAACAATTTAAATTAAAAAGAAATCCAAAAGCCATTGGACTTTGTTTGGCCAACCATTTAAATTAAACACTTAATAATCTTAAGCATTGTTTGGATAAACTAACTTTAATTACTTTAATTTATTTTAATAACTCCTTATAATATAGTTATTTGTCACACTTTATTTAACTAAGTTTTCATACTTAATTAATTAATTCAAATAACAATTTATTGAATAAATCATTTAATCACAAACTCAACACAAATAATTTCCTTAACTCATTAATTATTTATTTAATACATAATTTAACCAACTCAAATCTAATTAAACAAATACAAATATGTATTCAACAATAAACACATCCAATAAATATTTATATAAATCAATAAATATTTATAACTTATAATCAAAATTCTGGAATGTTACATCATTCCCCTCTTAAAAGGATTATGTCCCCAGAATCACAACTCAAACAACACATTCGCTACATTCTTCCCTACTTACAAAGATTTTGTCCGCAGAATCGAAGACTAAGTCTAAAAAATAACTCAGGGTACTCTTTCATCATTTTCTCTTTGAGTTCCCACGTAACTTCTTCAGCATTGTGGTTCCTCCATATCACCTTCACAAAAGGTATCACTTTATTACCGAGCACTTGTTCTTTCCTATCTATTATCTGGATAGGAATCTCTTCATAAGACAAATCTTTCTTGAAATGCAACGATTCGTACTCGATCACGTTTTTGTAATCAGGCTTATACGGTCGTAACACCGAAACATAAAAAACATTGTGAATGTTTTCCAACTGTGGAGGTAGAGCTACCTCGTAAGCTACATCTCCAACTCTTCGCAGCACTTCAAAAGGTCCAATATACCTCGGGCTGAGTTTTCCCTTTTTACCGAAACAAATTTTCCCCTTCTAGGGGGAAACTTTTAGGAATACGAAAGTTCCTATATCAAATGCACGATCTTGTCTGTGTTGATCAGCATACTTCTTCTATCGATCTTGAGCAGCTAGCAATATTGTCCTGATGAGTTTGACAACCTCAGCAGTTTGTTATACCACTTCTGGTCCTAACAGTTGGCGTTCACCGACTTCATCCCAGCACAGTGGAGTTTTGCACTTTCTACCGTATAATGCTTCGTAATGAGGCATGCCGATGCTCGCAAGATAACTATTGTTGTAGGAAAATTCCACAAACGGTAAATGATCTTCCCAGCTTCCTTTGAAGTCCATGATGCATGCTCTCAGTATATCTTCTAATGTTTGGATCGTTCGTTCGCTTTGGATATCTGTTTGTGGATGATAAGTCGTACTCATTCGCAATTACATTCCCATGCATTCTTGTAATAAGAAACTTGCCTCGTGCGTAAGCTATAGATTTACAACACACTTTCACCTACACATAGTATTAGAATTATAATATCTATTAGATATACTAACATCCACTTTCCAAAGTAACACTCACTTCTAGTTAAACTTGTTATTTTAGTACAAGTCCTACTTTACCATACACATTTCAGAATCATAAGTGTTAATTTCACAACACTTATTCATTATTCATTAAGTTTCTTAAATCATAACATCTCATTTTCACAACTTATTAAGTTTAAACTTTAGAATTACTAACCACGTGATACGATTCTGTTTTAATCTTTTCATTACATGTTTCTAACATTAACATAACATTAGACCAAGTTACAATGGGTGTCCAAAGTCTGCAGAAGTAGCAGACTTCACTGGGTCTGACTGACTATTGTCCGGCGCGCCAGCACGCTAGCGCGCCCGCGCTCGGCACCGGTACTAGTTTTTGCAGAACGTAAGTTTCGACTCTATTCTAAGTCAACTAACACGAATTTCATCCACAAAACAGTAAATTAAGCATACCTAGGACTCATACAAACCGGATTCCTCATATATACACTAACTTAGAACAATTAAACAACAACTAATTTAAATCCTTTAAATTCCATGATTTATACAAAAACACCATTTTTGACATCCTTTAAAAAAATCATCGGTGTGCTCACAATTCTTGTCCAAATTAACTCATTCAAACTATGTTCTCTTTGTTTCTTAACGAACTAACATAATTAAGGCTCAATTTACATATTGGTTTACAAATTAACCACCAAAGTTGGTACTTTCATAAGCCATATATATAAACATGCACTGTAAATATTTTTCTTCCTTTTTAAACGTAATTAGCATAACAATTCATGTCTAAACACTAGTTCTAATAATCACCAACACATATAATCACAAGTAATCAGTTGTATAACAACAATTTAAAATTTTTTAATTCACAGAACGTAGAAATTATGATGTGAAATATATATATATATATATATATATATATATATATATATATATATATATATAATATTAAGGTTATGTAAAAATACCTTCAATTGTTCGAACAATCCTTGCTAAACACAGGAATTTGTTTGAAATTCTCAAGAATTCTCTCTCAACTCTCTCTCAAACTCTCTCTCAATTCTCTGTAACTCTTCTTTCTTCTCTTAGTATCAGAATAGGCCACTAACACTATGCGTAAAATAAAAATGATAGCCAAGCCAACTAACAGTATGCGTAAAATAAAACTGATAGGCCATAATACGCATACTTAATATAGTAGTTACAAACGTATAAACGTATAGGTTATAAATATATTTTATTTATTATTTGATTTATTTGATTTATTATAATAAAATTCAAAATTTAAAAGTCATAATGCTATGTTTGGATAAAACTAATTAAAATAAAGACTTAATATTTTAAGTCTTGTTTGGTAACCAATTTAAAACCCTTTTAATTAATTTTAATATACAATTTAGTTTATAATTTATAATCACATAGTATTTATTTAGATTTCCATAACAAATCTTAGTTACATAAACTAAGTACAACACACTAAATAAATTTCTAACTAAATCCAAATATCACAAAATTATAATCTCATTATAATTTTTTATTTAATAAATTAATATGTCATTTTCGATTATTAAATTAAAACAGCAATATAGCATTTCATATCAACTTATAACTTTCCAACTATTAAATTAAATTAAATTAGAATGTTATCTAATAAATTTAATTCACAAATATTTACTAACAATAACCACCTCAATAAAATATTTATTTAATTTAATAAATATTTTAAATTACAAATAATAAAATCTTGGATTGTTACAGTGAGCAGGACAAGTTATTGAGCCTGGTAGATATGAATGTGAAAAGTCAAGTTGTTTCAATCAAGAATTTGGAAAATTAGATGAGGCAGATAGCACATACGTTGAATAGTCGTCCACATGGAACACTCCCCAATGATACAGAGATAAATCCGAGCAGAGATGAACATTGCAAGGCTGTGACCTTATGAAGTGGAAACATTTCTCAAGAGACACTCAAGGATAAGGAAAAGATGGACAAAGAAACCGTGGAAAAAGAGGAAATCTCAGAAACCCCGAAACGAAAAGATGATGAGTTTAGAGAAGAAAGAACCTGAACACAGTCTTACAATGCCTCCCATACCATATCCACAGAGGTATCAGAAATCAAAGTTAGATAAGCAGTTTTCAAGATTTTTGGATATTTTCAAAAAGCTGTATATCAACATACCCTTTGCAGAAGCCCTGGAACAGATGTCGAGTTATGCCAAGTTTATGAAAGGAGTTTTGTCAAAGAAAAGAAAATTGGGTGATTTTGAAACGGTGGCGTTAACCGAAGAGTGCAGCCCAATTATCTAGAATAAATTACCACCGAAGTTAAAAGATCCAGGTAGCTTTACTATTCCATACAAAATTGGTAATCAGTTTTCGGGGAGAGCGTTGTGTGATTTGGGGGCCAATATAAACTTGATGTCGCTATCCGTTTACAGCCAGTTTGGACTTAAGGCACCAAAACCGACAAATATCAGTTTATAGTTGGCGGAGAGGTCAGTTACATATCCACGAGATATTGTTGAAGATGTTTTAGTAAAGGTGGATAAATTCATCTTCCCGGCGAATTTCTTTATCTTGGATTGCAAAGTAGATAGGGAAATCCCCATCATTCTCGGGCGAACATTTTTAGCAACGGGGAGAACTTTGATTGACGTATAAAAAGGTGATTTAACGATGCGAGTTGAAGACAAATGGGTCACCTTTAATGTATTTAAGTCAATGAGATTTCTGAAAGAAGATTGTGAATGTCTGTGGGTAGATGTCATGGAAGAAATAGTTAATCACAAGCTCAGCGGACATTATTCGGATGATCCATTAGAATCTGTTTTGATCGGGATGGACGACTACACTATTGAGGAAGAAATTGAGTATGTCAAATGGCTAGATGCATTACTAGCTTCCAGGAAGTTCAAACAACTATTCGACACCCTTGATTGGCCGGACGTGGGAGAGAAAAAGTTTACGCCATCGATAGAAGAACCACCAGTGTTGGAATTAAAACCTCGCCCATCTCATTTGCAATATGCCTATTTGGGAAAAAATGTCACCCTACCAGTTATTGTATCGGCGGATTTAACTGACACGCAAAAAGAAAAATTGTTAAAGGTTTTGTGAGTATTCAAAACAGCTATTGGATGGACTATAGCGGATATTCGGGGAATTAGCCCGTCGTTTTGTATGCATAAGATCTTATTGGAAGAGGGATCAAAGCCAACCATTGAGCAACAAAGAAGGTTGAACCCCATTATGAAGGAAGTAGTAAAGAAAGAGATCATTAAGTGGTTAGATGCCGGTATTATTTATCCAATCTCAGACAGTTCATGGGTAAGTCATGTACAGTGCGTACCAAAGAAAGGGGGAATGACGGTAGTGAAAAATGAATCAAATGAACTCATCCCTACTAGAACAGTTACAAGTTGGAGAGTATGTATGGATTACCGCAAACTGAATAAAGCCACACGCAAGGATCACTTTCCATTGCCTTTCATTGAACAGATTTGGATAGATTGGCGGAACATCAGTTTTACTGTCTATTAGATGGATATTCTAGATATAATCAGATCGCCATAGTGATGGAAGATCAAGAAAAAACCACGTTCACATGCCCTTATGGTACGTTTGCATTCCAGCGTATGTCTTTTGGTTTGTACAATGCTCCAGTAACTTTTCAACGGTGCATGATGGCCATCTTCTCGGATATGGTAGAACATAACTTGGAGGTGTTCATGGATGACTTCTCCGTGTTTGGTGCTAGATTCGACTTATGCTTGAAGAATTTGGTTTTAGTATTGAAGCGATATGTGGAGACGAATCTAGTACTCAACTGGGAAAAGTGTCACTTCATTGTGCGAGAGGGGATAATTCTGGGGCATAAAGTTTTTGTAGCAGGGGTAGAGGTTGATAAAGCTAAAATTGAGACGATTGAGAAACTACTTCCTCCAACATATGTGAAGGGAATACGAAGCTTCTTGGGACATGTGGGTTTCTATAGACACTTTATTTAAGATTTTTCCAAAATTTCAAAACCCTTGTGTTTCCTCTTGGAGAAAGATGTGCCGTTTAAGATGGATCAGTTGTGCTAAGATGCTTTCGAAATATTGAAGAAGAAATTGGTCTCAGCGCTAATCATAGTGGCTCCCGACTAGACTTTACCGTTTGAGTTGATGTGCGACGCCCGTGACTACGCAGTTGGAGCAGTATTGGGACAATGCCAAGATAAAAAAAATTCACACTATATATTACTCCAACAAGACTTTGACAGATGCTCAGTTAACTACATCACCACAGAAAAAGAATTACTTGCAGTAGTGTTTGCCTTCGACAAGTTCAGAGCATATCTAATAGGGACAAAAGTAATAGTCTACACTGATCATTCTGAAATAAAATATTTGATTGAGAAAAAGGATGTTAAACCATGGTTAATACGGTGGGTTCTTTTGCTACAAGAATTTGATTTGGAGATCAGAGATAGGAAAAGTACCGAAAACCTGGTGGCGGATCAACTTTCGCGATTAGAAAATGCGGCGGTTCGGCAAAAAGACGAAGTAGTGATCAACGAGATGTTTCCCGATGAACAACTTCTTCAAGTAACAAAGACAGTGTTATGGTATGCAGATTACGTGAATTATCTAGTTAGTAATGTGTTACCTCCGGATTTGAACTCGTAACAATGGAAAAAGTTCCTCCATGATGTTCGATAATACTTTTGGGAAGAACCATTTCTGTTTAAGGCTTGTGCGGATCAAATGATTCTACGATGTGTGCCAAATGAGGAGATGGATAGCATATTAGGTCATTGCCACTCATCGAATTATGGAGGTCACTACGCGGGTGATAGGACAGCAGCCAAAGTGTTGCAGTCGGGTTTTTTCTAGCCTTCCATGTTTAAAGATGCATATCTCTATGTGTTAATGTGTGATCAATGTTAACGAGTAGGCAATATCTCCAAACGCAATGAAATGTCGCTTACCACCATTTTGGAGGTTGAGTTATTTGATGTGTAGGGAATCGACTTCATGGGACCTTTCCCATCATCCTTCAATAATCAATACATTCTATTGGTGGTCGACTATGTTTCAAAATGGGTAGAAGCCGCAGCTTTACCAACTAATGATGCCAAGGTGGTACTACGGTTCTTGAAGAAAAATATTTTCACACAATTTGATACGCCGAGAGCTATAATTAGTGATGAGGGAACTCACTTCTGTAATAAGTAGTTCACTAAATTGCTTATAAAGTATGGGGTCCGTCATAAGATTGCAGCCGCATATCACCCCCAAATCAATGGCCAATCGGAAGTCTCGAATCGGGAAGTTAAGCGAATTTTGGAGAAGGTGGTCAATCCGTCACAAAAAGATTGGGCCATACGATTAGATGATGCCTTATAGGCATATCGAACATCTTACAAGAATCTTATCGGCATGTCACCATATCGAATGGTCTATAGAAAGGCGTGTCATCTTCCAGTAGAGTTAGAACATAATGCATACTGGTCAATTCGTAACCTGAATTTTGACTTACAATCAACTGGGGAGAAACGACTACTACAACTAAATGAGATGGATGAATTCTGGCATAATGCTTATGAGAACGCCAAACTGTACAAGGAGAAAGTCAAAACATGGCACGATAAGAAAATCATTGATCGGAAGTTCAAACCGAAACAACAAGTATTGCTTTTCAACTCTAGATTGCATTTATTTCTTAGGAAATTGAAATCTCGCTGGTCAAGGCCGTTCGTGGTGGTATCTGTCGCTCCACACGGAGTTGTTGAGGTGGAAGAACCAAATTTCACACGAACATTCAAGGTCAATGGTCAATGACTTAAGCATTATTGGAGTGGGCCCATCAATCGTCAACCTATGGTTGCGCATCTCTCCGATCCAGTGGTCAATTGAGCAATATAGCTAAGTCGGGTTACCGACTATAAACCAAGCGTTATGGGGAGGCAACCCCAAGTTTTTATTTTATATTTGCATTCATTTGATTTAGTAATACCCTACTTTAGCATTATACTAGAATTTTTGGATATTTATTGATAATTACTAACACATTGATTCATGTGGCAGGACAACGAGTTTATATGGCCCATAGCTCTCAAGTGTAGCTCCCCGGTACCCATATCATACATGCAGCCAGCGCCCCCGTGCTGCAGATCAGACACTTGAAGCAACCACAGCGCCCCGTCGCTACCATAAAGAGAGAATCCAGCGCCCCAGTGTTATATTGCAGAAGCCTCAAAGTGGGCACAACGCCCCGGCACTTAGAAAACAAAGAGAGGACCAGTGCCTCGACGCTAGGTGACAGAAACTATTGCTCAGCTCTAGCACCCCGATGCTCTGTTCAATATAAACTACAGTGCTTTGGCGCTGGGAGATTATTCTACATGGCCCCAAAGCATTAAAGAGGAGAAAGGTCTGGGTCAGCCTCGGCTCCTCCAAAATTTAACAACCGATGGTTTGTGAGTGTCGCGGCCCAAGAACGCTACAACCGCATGGCCACTCACTCACTAGTGTCGGAACGCGGTTTACAGCCTGACCAATCAAAAGATGGAGAAATGGCGATGATGATTGTTGAGAGGAATTGGTTCACAATCACCGAACAACCTGACCCGGTAGTGATTACAGTCGTTAAAGTGTTCTACACCAACGTTTCAGAGCACAACCACTATGGAGTGTATGTGAGAGGCAAGACAGTGGAATTCGGCGAAGAGGACATCAACGGTTGTTACCAGCTGCCGTTGGAGGGTCAACATAATGAGTATGCCAGTTTTGTGAGCCAAGGACCAGACTATGAAGTGAAAATCTATGAGCTTTGTCAACCGGGCACAACGTGGACAATGCATGAACGTGGTAGCATAATGTTCCCTCATTCACGCCTCAGTCTATATGGAAAGGCTTGGTACGCCTTCATATGAGCCAAATTGATGATGTACACACATGTTAGCCATGTCACCAAGGAAAGGGTTGTGCTGCTATATTCCATAATTCAAGGCTTGTAGATGGATGTCGGTCTATTCATTCAGCAGTCAATTCTGAGAGCTACACGAGGAGGTACCACGGGAGGGTTATCCCATCCTTCTCTCATTTGTGCTTTATATTCTAAATTTGGGGTCAAATGGAAGTCGGATGAGATTATTTAACCCCCAATGCCAGTGTTGGACCATAAAATGATCAGCAGGTATAGGGTGTGGACTGGTGGAGCAAATCACCCACGTGGATTGGGCTTTATAATTCCACAAGTTCCACAAGCTCCATAGGCTCCACAAGCTCTGCACACTCCTGCTCCACCAACTTATGATCCCTCCTCTGCAGCCCACCGTGGTGTTGTTCCCGATGCGGTTTAGCGCGAAATTGACGATTGGTTCTACAATCTTGAAGCCCAAACTGTCCGCCTGTCTGAACACCAAGATGTGATCTACAAGTTTTTAGTCGACTACTTCACAGCCCAGACTGCTATGTATGCTCAGTTGTACCCTGGTGTTAATCTTAGCCATTTTCCTACTGCTCTTGTTCTGCCTGTGTTTCCCCTTCTGATCAAGAGATGAGTGACGACGAGGACGATGCGCCCGAGGAATAAGCTCGTCAGGGAAGTCCTCTGTTTAAATTGCTATATTTTTCGCATAAGGACATTGTTCTTTCTAAGTTGGGGGTAGTTTAGTTTTATTTGCATTTTTAGGTGGCATGTTTATAGTAGTTCGTGGAAATTAGGTTGAGAGTATGTTTTAGTTTGTTTGTTAAACTTGATGTTAACTTTTTAGTTAACTGTTGCATTTAGGATTGTACATAATTCCAGCAGTTAAATAGTTTAAGTATATTCAAGGCTAGTGGTGAAACTGAAATTGTATAAACAACTCTAGTAAGGATTGTTAAATATGTGATGTGATTTCTTGGCATGATTTAAATCTTTATCTGTTTGAAACTGGTATTATCATAATAACACATGTTAAGAAACAACTATGTTGGCTAATTAAGTTTAAATGGATAGATAATGGATTTCCAAAGGATAATGCTAGTTGAATGAAAGAATAACATGAATAGGTAGTGATGGCTGAAGTTAGACATGAATTTAAGTTATATGGGGTATATAAGCTTTAAAAAAAATTCTGGAGTTAAAGCAAGACAACATGACGGTGTCAGAGTATGCCGCAAAGTTTAACGAATTAGCTAGGTTCGCTCCGCATCAAGTTGATACGGAGGCTAAGAAGGCAATGAGGTTTGAGCTGGGCTTAAAACCCTGGCTCTACAACAAGGTGGCGGTGTTGCCGATCTCTACATTCGCAACACTCTTGGAAAAGGCTATCATAGTCGAGGAGGGAAGTGAGGTCATGAGCCTCTACAACAAGGAGAAAAGGAACAAGGGCAAAGTCTAGGGAGCTGTGAAGGTGGAAACTAATAGTGGGAGTAGGAGTGGAAATGGAAAGAAGAAGGGGAACAGTTTTGGAAATATCCAGGTGAAGCAAGAAGGTGTGAAGAAGTAGGTGGTTCAGTGTGGGAACTGTGGAAAGAATCATTCCGGTGAGTGTCTGAATTTAAGTTTGTATGTTACAAGTGTGGGCAGGAGGGCCATATCTCTCCCAACTGCCCCAATTCAAGGGTGAACAGTGGGTGTTTCATGTGTGGGTCAATGGAGCATAAGGTGATGGATTGTCCGAAAAGGAGAATAGAGGCAAGGAGTGTAACTACTGGGAAAGGCAGCGGAACTCTGGCGATCACAGGACCAACTTCAACCAATAAACCAACAAAGTCAACCTCAAGAGTCTTCAATATGACTGTCCAAGATACTGTGGCAGTTGGGGATGAAACTTCAGGTATTATTCCTATAACTTTTATTTTCTTATACATGATTTTTCTATATATAGTAAATTATTTTATAAAAAAATTTTAAAGGAGGAATTTGAGTTCTTTCAGAAATCAAATTTCCAATTAATCAGATAGACAAGCTTTATGTTGAATAGTTAAAGATCAGTCCGATCGAATCTACTTGAAATGAATGCATATGCTATTTACCCTAGTGTGCATAGGTTTTGAAATGGTGATTCTGGGGACAGAATCTTTATAAGGGATGGTGAATGTAATAACCCGATATTTTTTATATAATTAAATAAGAAATTTTGCGTATAAATATTTTATTATTATTATTTTAAAGGTAGGAATATGTATAAGATAAAGTATATGTATATATGTGATAAATAAAAATATATATATTACATGAATAATTACAAATAATTTTATTTTAGAATTATTGATCATTATATTCCAATAACAAATTAATTTGGTAGTAATAATATTTTTATTAATTAATTTCTATGAAAATATGATTATTATATTATTTAAATAATATATGAAATGATTATTGGAATTATTATAATAATTATTTTATTATATGAATATATTTTAGATTAATTAAGTTAATTATTTTAATTTAATTAGTAATGGCATATATGAAAGATGTTTCAGATATGGAATCCAAACCCTAATTCTGGATTTGGAATAAGGAATGAGAATAATAATATTATATTAAATATATTTCAGTGCTATAAATATGTATTGTATGTGTATATTGATAATAATTGGTCAATTATTGTGTACATGACAAAACCCTAGCATTACTAATAAACCCTAATTCAAAAGGTCAAATACGACTTTAAGAATTGTTTAAGTCGTTAGGTAATCGTGATAATGTAAATAATTATAGGTATTATACTTAATTAGGTAAAATCCTAATTATTAGGAACCCTAATTATTGACTCAAAACCCTAATCGCAGAATTTAAAACCCTAATTGTCAAATTAGGTACCCTAATCACAAAATTGGAAAACTAACTGTAATTAGTAATTCCTAAATCTAAATTGTAAATTCTAAGTAATTAGAAGACCTAAATTAATTTAGTAACCCTAATTTGTAATTTTTAGAAACTAAAATTATTTTTAAACCCTAAATAAAAATCCTATAAATCCATTTTTTCAAGACCTTAAGGTTAAACCCTAAGGGTCAAACCCTAAGGGTTTGCCAAGATTACAAAGTTGCCATTAAAATCACAAGCCAATTGACCAAAATACCCCTCTTGCATTATTAGTAGATAACTTGTAGATTTTTCTCTATTTCGAGTTGTTGGCCAACCCAACACTAGCCATGTGCTACAAATCTCAGCAACTCAGCCATTTCACCCTCCAAATACATTGCATCCAAGTAATATATATTGATCAAGAGAGAGAGTTTATCATTTAGCTCATTTGATCAACATACACTCAACTAAAGACTCTCTCTCTCTCTCTCTAACCCCACGAATTCTCATAGCATTTCAGTCTCAAAAACAAGCCCCACTACCTCCACTAACAAATTAGAAGCCAAGAATCAAAATTAATCAAAGTGAGGTATAAAACCTTAACCTATAATTTGATACTTGTAGCTATGTTAGATGTTATGATTTTGTGTTAAAACATGTTGTTTATAATGTAAATAGATGACCTGGGTTGCTAGATGTTAGATCCATAACATTTATAGGCTCGAATTTGATGATTTTCAAAATCTGGATATTTTTTAAAATGTTCTCACAATGAATGTCGGACCTCATAGATCAGTGATTGTTAATGATTTTTGTTTTTTGAAAGTTTGTAGTTGTAGTCTGCTATGAGATATTTGATCTGAAACTTGAATCAAGCCCAAATCATGAACAGATTAAAAGTTATGGATGGTCAAACCTAGTTGACCGACCATGACTTTTCAAATCTGGAAAACCCAGATCGTGCCCGAAACACGTGACAAGCACTTCATGGGCCCGGATCTGTCAGTTGTTTAATGATTTGGATATTTTGTTATATTAATATTATAGTATGATATATGGACTACATGATTTTACTTTTAGATCACTTATTCAGTAAACAGATTGGATTTGGAGGAAGGTCAAACCAAGCAGAAAGATCACGGATTGCGTTTTCTGGGTAACCCAAAAAACTCAAGCTCGTGGTTTCTGACATGGTTTGACAGGACAAGTTTGGATGATTTTGTTGTTGTCATAGTGATTTTATGTAATGGATCTCTTCATTTACATGTTGGCTACACACTGCAATCTTTATATCACAAAATAATTACATGAGCAGCAAGTTGTGGAAGCTCAAAAGTGGCTACTCAATCTGTTCTTCATTTATGGGTAACTCAGAAATGAAGAACAGCTCTGACAGCTATTTTGCAAGCCCAGATCTCCTTCGTTTTGTGCTGTATGATCATGATTGTTGTTGTATCATGTAGTGTTACATTAGTTCTACAAGTTGTGATCAATAACTAGCCCAGAAACACATTACACAGTAAATGATTCATGGTCAAACTTAGCCCCTCGTTAACTACTTATGAAGATTCTTGGTGCTCAAGAACACCTAAGGTAACGCTTTTTGTCGCTAAAGGCTATAGCGACAGACTTTTTAATTTTAATTAAATTAATTTCCAAAAATCAATTAAAAATAATAATTAATTTCTAAAAATTACAAAAATTATTTTAAGTTATAAAAATTAACTTTTAATAATTTGACATATTTTTCATAAATATTAGTATTTATTTGAATATTATTGATATTTAATTTATTTAATAAATGCATTAAATAAATTAATTATAAATGATTTTTTATATTAAAAATTATTTTAAATAATAATAAAGTATTTAAAAATATTTTAAGTTATAAAATATAACTTTTAATATTTTAAGACAAATTTCATTAATTATTTAATATTCATGATATTAGATTTATTTAATAATTATATTAAATAAATTAATCAAAAATGATTTTAATATTATAAAAATTATTTTAAATGAAAATAAATAGTTTTAAAATATTTGAAGTTATAAAATATAACTTTCAATATTTAAATATAAATTTCATTAATAATTTAATATTAATTTATTTAATAATTATATTAAATAAATAGTTTAAAAATGGTTTTATTGAATTAAAAATCATTTAAAAATGATATAAATGTTTTAAAATTATTTTAAGTTATAATTAAGGACTTTTAATATTTTGATAAATAATACATTAATAATTAAATATTAATAGTAATTATTTAAAAATAATTTTAATTGTTTTAACAATCATTTAAGAGTAATAAAAATGTTTTAAAAATATTTTGAGTTATTCTAAATAACTTTAATATTTTGGCAAAGGTTTCATTAATAATTTAATATTAATTAAATATTAATAATAATAGAATTATTCAATATTTAAATCATTTAAAAATAATTTTAGTGTATGAAAAATCATGATAAATTATAATAATTATTTAAAATTTATTATAAGGCTATGAAAAATAATATGACTAATATTTAAATTATCTAATCGAATATTGAACTACATAATAGAGTTTTAGACTCAATAATTACCCGATAAAGTACACCGAAATATTTCAGAAATTGATCTGGACTTAGATAATTTAACTAGATATGTATTTGTTTATGATCAAATGACTGCTAAACATATGTGACAATGTGATTAGGTTATGTGCTGACTACAAATAGCAGTACTATATGATATGATATATTATTCTAATTGAACGAATGATCTTATTAATAATGATAGGTTTTGATATAAAAGATAAAACTAAGTTGCATAATTGTAAGCAACAGCTCAGGCAAGTATCCTAACTTTATATTTACTTTATGCAATGGACATGAGTAAGAAAGTTTCAGAATTATATTATCGTTATGGCAGATTATTAACTCTATTGTTATCCATTTTGTATCCAATCATTTGTATTCATACAAGTTCTTAAATTATCCGATCATTGTTTATCAACATAGTAGTATTGTATAATCCAGATATTTATTTTGTTCATTAATTTCTAAATATGGTTAGACAAGTGTCCTCACTTGGATAATCATCGTATTTAATCACATGTTGATACATACTTATTGGTTTCTAGTATGTATACATTGACTTAAAAGCTGTCTATGCTATTTGATTCGGCTAGACACAAACTTAAAAATATTGTCGAACATGATAGAACCCTATTGAAATCCAACCGAATTGTTTTGGTTCGGATTCCCGACTAAGTATGAACATCCCGAACATGAAAAACTTTTATGCGCCTAAGGCGGATAAGATGAACTAAAATATCGTTCTTGCATGTAGTATTGATCAATACAGGGCATAACGGGCTGATCACCCCCCCGTGCCTGTATGTTATGACGGTTTGCAGATGAAGTTCTGTTAAACCTTATCAAAAATTGAAAACAAAGTTCATAGTATGTCGACTGCTCTCCATTTATAGTCAGTACGTAGTTTCAAAAATTTGATATAGAATAGATATGTCGTTATTATTGGTTCATCTTACTTCACAACTGTTGATTCGTTGTAGAAGTGTCATTCAAAGAAAACATTTACTTCGCTCAGCTAACACTTATTGTTTACTATTACTTGCTGGGCAATCAAATGCTCATTATTGCTTAATTTAAATATTTTCAGCTAAACGTGATCAACCAGAAGGTTCAGGCAAGAACAAAGGGAAAGGAAAGTTGACTGAATAAGTTTATATTGTCTTATGTAATAATTAGACTTTATTAAGATAATGATATATATTAATTATCATGTAATGAATGTTTAAAGATCGCGTACCTGGGATTAGACTCTGATGTATGTAAATTAAGTTTAATGTTTATATTATTAGTATTATTATTCCACTTATAGAAATGGTATCGTGAAGCACCGAGTTCGGGTTTCAAGTACCTGAATTTGGGGGCGTCACATTAATGGTCTGGGAGTCGTTGGTCGAAAGCTCGCTAAGTGGTAGCACTTTTAGCCTAATGGAATGAGACATTACACAGTCATGAAAAATAAAAAAAATGAATAAAATGGGAAAAGTGTAAAAAGCCCCCATTAGAGAAAAAAAATAAAATAAAAATAGAGCATAAATATCCCATCTTGATCCATGGACTTTGATAAGTGTGTGATTTTAGCCGGATCTAGTTGGTTTTTGGAGTTCTCAAGTTTATACTGTATGATGTCTTCCAAGAAATCTATTATGTTTCTTATTTTGCTTTTCATCAGTTAGCATGGTTGTTGAGCACACACGCGCGATATCAGTAATAACAGGTTTAGATTTGATGATTGTTGAGATATTATTGATCTGTCTTGATATGATGTAATGGCGTGTTATTATGATTTTTCTGAGGCCTGATGAGTATACTTTGTTATGTTCGGCTGCTGGAATTATAAACATGTAGATAGTTAAATTTACGTTTGCATGGTATATTTAGTTTTTCTTTATTGCATTGTGTTTTGTTGACTGAGGACAAACAACGATTTAAGTTTGGGGGTATTTGATGAATGGGTAATATACCCATGAATTGGATATATTCAGGCTTAAATTATTGTGTTCTCAAGTATTTTAGAAGATTTTTTACTGTGTTTATTAATAATTTTGCAGATTGAGGAGAAGCAGGGACGAATTGTGGATTTTAGCATACGAGTGGCAAAACCGTGAATTCTTTGAACTACAGCGTCGGGGCGCTACTCCCAGCACTAATCTCAGCGTCAGGGCGCTGAGGTTCAGATTTTGTTGACCGAGGCGCGTGTATAGAGCAAGATGTTGACCTAGATTAGGAATATGGAGCAAGATGTTGACTGGGATTAGGATTGGAGCAAGATGGAAAAGAGTATTTAAAGAATAATTAGCTGAAATTAAAGGACTAATCCATCATAGCTGAAGGTTAATCAAGGATTTAGCAGGAAATTGTGGAGAAGAATTCCAATTAAAGATTGAAGCTTTGGAGATTTTCTTTTAGAGTTTCTTCTTTTTCTTATTTTTAATTGTGTAATTCTTTCAAGATGATTTTTATGAGATTGTTGGTTTTATTTTTCGTTATGAACTAATTCTTTTATTAAGACTACAAATTGAACCTTTTATGTCTATGAATTAATTATTCAATTTATTCCAATTATTTATGTCCAAGTGAATTGTTTATCATATTTTGTGCGTATTGATTATTTATTTGGCCAATAATTACTGTGTTACTTTAGAAGGATTCGAAAGATGAAATTTAGGGTTGAAACTGGACATGGTAACATGTATGCTTAATTATTTGCATGAGATGAATAATTAGGGTTGTGAATTGAGTAGGAATATCTGTTCACTGCATGTAACAAATTACGAACTGGAATTTAATGGGTTTGATTTAATTATTTTGCATAGGAATATCGCCTAATTAATTGAATTGAATAGAAGTTATTTGTTACTTGGAAAATGGCTTTTAACACTTAGAATTCCTGTTTACAATTCGGGAGGCGTAATAATTGTGTTAGTTGGATAATTAGTTTGTAGTACATAAATTGGGGATATTGTAGTCTTAACCTTTATTTAATTGAATTAATTTTAAGAGTAATATAGTTTTAATTGATTAATTTAATTTTATTAATTACAAAAATCATAAATTGCAGTTGTTTAAATAAAATTGAATTGGTATAGTACTAGTAGTTAGCGTTTATTGATTGGAATTCCCTGTGGGTTCGACACTTAATTTACCACTTTATTACTTGCTGACTGTGTATACTTGCACAAATAATTGATTGTGAAATCAACCAACAGGTTCTAGGGTCATAACAAGTATGAGGGGTTTCGATACTTTTATTAAGGATTGTGGTTTGAGGGATATCGTTCTCTCTAATGCTAAATTTATTTGGTCTAGATCTGAGGAGCAGCAGGTAGCTACACACATTAACAAATTTTTGTTTACCAATGATTGGGTAATGAATTTATCAATCGGGTTCAGGAGGTGCTTCCTATTCTTATGATGGCTTCAGATCATTTTCTTATGGTTATTGAATCTAATACATTCAGGTGGGGGCCTACTCCTTTTCGCTTTGAGGATGTGGTTTTCTCATAATAATTTGGAAAGGCAGATTAAGGAGTGGTGAGATGCTGCCATTTTGAGGGTTGGCCGGATTTTGAATTTATGAAGAAGTTGAGAGCCATCAAAGTTAGATTGAAGGAGTGGAATAAAGAGATTTTTGGTGACTTACGGTTAAGGAAAGTTGCGTTAGTAGGGGAGGTGAGACACATTGACAAGTTAGAAGAAGATGGTCCTTTATCTGGAAATTTAGCTAGTATGAGGGTAATGCTTAAGGAGGAGTTTGAAGAATTAGTCATGAAAGAAGAAGTTTGTTGGAGACAAACGATAAAAACTAATTGGGTTAAATAGGGGAATTGTAATTATAAGCTTTTTCATAAAGTTGCGAATGGAAAGTGCAGGCAAATTTTTGTCAAAGAAATTGAATTGGAGTCTAAGGAGGTTCATAGGTCTAATGACTTGATAGCTAATGATATAACTAATTTTTTAAAAGATTTGTATAAGGAGGATAGTTGTGTTAGGTCTATAATTGAGGGGCTGCAGGGGATTCCTATTGAAGGGGATAAGAGTTTTTGGTAAGAGAGACCTTTTGAGGAGGAAATTAGACAGGCCATTTTTGGGATGAAGGGTGACAAGGCTCCAGGTCCGAATGGATTTTCCTTAGCTTTTTTTAAACAGTGTAATGGAGCCTTGTGTAAAAGCATTAACTCTACCTTTATTAATTTAGTTAATAAGGATATATCCATCCGGGTTAGAGATTATAGACCTATTTGTTTAGTGACCAATGTGTATAAGATTCTCACTAAGGTCCCTTCTAAACGTATTGGAGATGTCTTAGATGATATTATTTCTTCCAACCAGAGTGTTGTTGTGGGTGGTAGACAAATTCTAGATGCAGCTTTAGTTGCTAATGAGGTGGTGGAAGATGTGAGACGAAGAGTTAGTAGGGCCTTGATTTTAAAGTTGGATTTCGAGAAAGGCTATGATAGGATTAATTGGAGTTTTCTAGATAAGGTCTTAAATAGGAAAGGTTTTGGACCGAAATGGAATATGTGGATTAAGGGTTGTTTTTTTTCTTCCCATCTTTCTATGATTGTTAATGGTGAGCCTAAATATTGGTTCAATGCATCTAGAGGTCTTAGACAAGGGGATTTGCTTTCTCCATTCTCTTTACTCTTGTGGTGGATGTTTTGAGTAAGATGATTCAGAAAAATGATATGGCAGATCTTGTTAATGGATGGGTAGTTCATAAATATGAAGTTAGAGTTTCTCAACTTCAATTTGCGGATGATACCATTCTTTTACTCGCTGAAGGTGTTGTAGGTTTTAAGAATGTCTCGTCGCTCTTTCAAAATTTTGAGCCTTTAGCGGGTGTGAAGATTAATCTTTCAAAGTGTAATCTCGCTGGCGATATGGAGGATGTTCTTGTTTCTTATGCTTCACTAGTTGGGTGTGAAGTCGAGTCCTTACCTATGACTTATTTAGAGGTCCCTTTAGGTGGCAACCCGAGATCTCAGTCTTTTTAGGATCCTGTAGTAGAGCGAATGGGTAAAAGGTTTGATTGTTGGAAAGGTGCTTTCTTCTATTTGGGTGGGAGGATTACTTTTATTCTGGCTTGTTTAGCGAGTATTCCTCTTTATTATCTCTCGTTATTTAAGGTCCCGATAGGGGTAGCCAAATCTCTTGAATGTATTATGTGCAAGTTTTTATGGACTGGGGATAGCAAGGATAGGAAGTTCAATTTGGTTGATTGGGATTATGTGTGTCGTCCTAGAGATTGGAAGGGGGTTTAGGTCTTGAGAACTTGATGTCCAAGAACCGATCTCTAGTGGGCAAATGGCTATGACGCTTTCTTTTGGAACCCGACTCTCTTTGGCATCAGGTGATTAGAAGCAAGTATGAAATTCAACAAAATGAGTGGGATGCAAATCATTGTCCTTCGTGTGTTACTTATTCTACTTCTCAGAAATTTATCTGCACGCTTCCTTTCATTTTCTTGTTTATTTCCAAGTTGGTAATGGCTTGAGAATTCGGTTTTGGGAGGATATTTGGATAGGAGGTGTTCCTCTTTCAATAGCGTTTTTCCTCGTTTTTTTACCTCTCGCCTAAGCATAACTCCATATTTCCAACTTTTATACTTGGGAGGGAGATTCAATTTCTTGAGATTTTCATTTTTTTCGTAATTTAAATGATAGAGATGGAGAAATTCTCTTTATTTATTCGACTTCATAATTCAGCTTCCTTTTCTTGGTCCTTGGATATGCATGTTTGGTGTTTTAATTCTTCGGGAATCTTCTCGTGTCTTTTTTTCTTCACTTACTTATTGGGTTATCGTCCAGTTCATCGTTTTCCTCTAGCCTCCTATATTTGGAAAGCAAAGGTTCCATAAAATATTAATGCTTTTATGTGGTCCTTGACTCTTTATCGGATTAATACTAATGATGTGTCAAAGGCGTAGGTTTATCAAATCTTTATCCTCAGATGTGTGTGTAATTGTTTGAAGTATAGTGAGTCTCATTCTCATTTGTTTCTTCATTGTTCGGTGGCTTGGCGATTGTGGTGTTGTTTATTCAATATGATGGGGGAAAGTTGGATATGTCCCTCTTCGGTGGAAGATCTTTTCTAGGCAAATTCAAGGTTTTGGTCATACAATGGGAAGTAAGGGTGTAAACGAGTCAAACCGGAGCGAACAGAGAGCTACTCGAATTCGACTCGAAATGATAAATTCGTACTCGAATTCGAATTATATTTGAAAAATCCTACTCAGATTCGACTCGACTCGAATATTTATTACTTGAATTCGATCCGACTCGACTCGAATATTTATTCAAACTACTCGCGAGCTTCAAATTCAAGCTCGAATTCGAGTCTCCGCATAATAACTAGTTTTATAATAAATATAATAATAAATTGAATTTGTTATTTTACTTTAAAAAAATATATTTATTATTACACTTTACAAATATAAAATCACAATTAAAATCAAAAACAAAATAATAACTAATTATCCTAATTTGATTTAAATTTGTATATATTATAAGAGAATGTATCGAACATCTAATCGAATATATATTAACCGAGTGTATCGAATCACAATCAAAAATTCGAGTAGTTTGAATCTTAAACGAGTCGAGTATAACATTGCTCAGATTCTACTCATATTTTTATTCGAACTATTTTTAATGCTCAGATTTGGATCATATTATTAACGAATTCGAGTCTCGCTCGTATTTTTTCGAGTCGAGCCCGAATCGAGCATGAACTGTGTTGGCTCGTTTACAGCCTTAATAGGAAGATCGCTTGTTTTGATATTTTATGGGGGATTTGGTTTGAGAGGAATGCTAGAATTTTTTGGGAATACAAATATTGAGTTATTTTGGGATAAAATATCTTTCTTTGCTTTCTTTGGACTCATGCAATGGGAGCATTTGAAGGAATTTTTTATCCGGTCTTCAAAGAGATTGGCAAGTGGTGCTTCATTAATATCATGTTTTTCTCATTTTTTTTTTCTTTATTTTCTGTTCGGGGACCTTCATGTTCTCGTCATTGTAATTTTCTCTTCTAATCAATAAAGTATTCTTCTTTTATCAAAAATAATATAAAATTAAAAAATAACAATGACTGTCAAAATCCTGTGTATTTACATTTCATCTTTGTATACTACAAGACAGTTCAACCCCAATAAAATAGTAGTTGTGAATTCAGTAATTTGTCTTTGGTATCTAGAGTAGAGTAGAGTATCTGTTAAGAAAAAATATCCATATTTTGTGTAGCAACTGGGTTGATAGGTGCTCTCTGGTTGGATAGGAATATCGACATTTGGACGACAGAGAGGTGAATTAAGCTGATTATCTTCAAGAACTGTTCTCCTAATCCTGCTTCAAAGTGTGTTTTCTTTATCCTGCTTGTTCCTAAAGCTGGGGATCCTATCTTTCAGGTTTATTTCTTTTATCCTGATTGTTCTGACAAGTTGAGGATAAATGTCAATGGTGTCTCTTAGGTGTATATGCCTAATGGAGGATTCCACAAGGATGGAATAGCAAAGGATATCCAGAAATTTGGATGCATAATGGTGTAATGGAGGGGACTATAACGCTGTTAGATTTTCTTCCAACATAAGGGGCCGCAAGAGAACTTCAATAGATTTACCTGTAAAGCAGGGAACTTGCTTGGCTTGATGGTAAAGAATCCCCTTCTTTCTCCAAGATTGATATGTTTCCTATAATTTAGGAAGAGATCTTGGGATTATACTAGGGCTTGTATCTATACTCAAATTCTATTGGATCATATGTATATTACTATAATATCCTGTTTTGTTTTCCACAAAGCTACATGTTCTTAATGTCCTTTGGGAAAGAGACCGTTTTACCATCTCTTTGAGCTTCTACTCTAGGGACTTTTACAGAGGTTCCCATTTCTGGTATTTCAGCCTACAAAGGAGAATGTATAACTAAAAGAGAAAATTGATAAATGAAGGCTGCATTCCCCAATAGAGCATTCAGATTATTAGGCTCAATAAACCACCTTCACATGCAGTTGAAGTTGTTCTTGTAGCCTTGTACAGTCTTAAATAAATAAACTATATTTACAATGTGGCAAGCTAGTGCATACTGTATAGATGAATTCTTTTTGGCATTCTTCTTTAGAATTTAGAATTTAAGTTCTTTCTTCATGTCGGGTAGAGTCAATCTTGGAATGGACATAATACTATTGAGGCATCAGGCATGCTTAAAGCCTTAAACGTGTTAAGCCTTTACTTTCTCTCTTTCTAGATGGTAGGTTTCACATGTGGTTTGCCATAGTTATCAAATACTGTTGTTGACTTAGCAATCACGAATATAGTACTCTTACATACCAATTCTTTAGTTGACCTAGTGAACCATGTAGATTCAAAGAAGAAAATTTAATTATAAGCAATCGTACAAAGCAACCCTAGCATACTGTGATTTAGCACAAGTAGCGTTCCACGTACATATATAAGTTCCACGTAAAGGTGTAAATGAGCCGAATCAAGCCAAGTATCGAGTTGCTCAAGTTTGATTCATAAAATTTATCGAGTATGAAATAAGGTTTGATTAAGTCTCGTTTAGCTATTAAGTTGAATATGATCTCGAATCGAACCCAAATAGTTTGGACTTTTCGAGCGAATATGATCGATAAATAGAAAATTACAATTTGAAGAGACTCGAGTAATATATCGAACTTTAAATTTTGTTCATATTTGAATCGTTTATATTCGAGCTCAAATTAAACTTTTAGTCGAACAAATACGAATCAAGCTACAGGTCCCAACGTCACAACAAAGGTGCAAGCTATAGACTGGGGGGGAAACTAATGCTAAGTACATGTGTTGGCAATTACATAAACTTGTCAATTGGCTAAGAGCAAGTGAAAAAAAACTTCAAAGTAATTACGAGGCATAAAAGAAAGCATAGAGAATGCCAGAAACCCAACTCAATATTATCCTTATAAATTTGAACTTTTAACTCAATATTATCCTTGTAAATTTGAACTTTTTGAACTTGAAAATTACACCTTAGAATACATCTCATGTATAGCAGAATTAAACCACATCGTTTATTTTTTCTGAGCAGTTCAGATGCCTAAAGGTCAACCATCCCTTTATAATCAATAATACAAATAATTAACTAAGACTCACTGGACGAGGCTGCATCATCTTTGTGCTTGATCATGCCAGAATCAACAAGAATTGGAATCTCTGCTGCAAGCCATGGCGCAAGGCCCAAACAGAGTGCATGCGCTATACCAAACCTAGGACTGGTAAACAGAAGTCAACATCAATAGAATCAGTCGGTCAACCACGTTGAAGTTTAATTTATAGAGATTAGAAAGAAAGATTTCTCAATATACAAAATCTACATGCCTTCCCAACTATTAAACTGAGAATATTAGCAAGGCCACTAAACCACATAATATTATCAACCTTAGTCCGACACTAAATTTCACTTAACCAAGTGCTTTAGTTAATTCTAACTTTTTCCCAATTTAAGAACATTTTTTCGCACGCAATTAAATATATAAAAGGGGACGAACCCAAGTGCCGCATAGTATACAAAGCATAGGGGGGAGAGAAAGGCACACCTATTCCCCAGACAAAACAAAATCACAACATATACAAGGAACCTCTCAAAAGATACCGACATAAGGTTTCTAATGAACTCCCCCAAAGAATCCAAAAAATGCACAATAGACCCCAGATACGCCTCACTAAGCCCAAAAAAAGAGAGGAGGCGCTTACAAAGAAAGCCCTTGCTCTTCCTTCTCTATATTGGCACAAGCCTCAATCTAATTTCATGTTTCCTTCCCTTACTTTCCCGTGTAACCAAAAAATGAGTGGAACTTTTACATAGACCAGTGACATGCATACGACTAAGTAACAAAGACCCCTTAGAAATAATTCAAAATGCATAACTTATAGTAATGTTATTCATAAATGTGACGCAGTGATGGGGATCGATGATTTAATAACCTTATTTATTTATTTAGTTTATTTCATTATTATGAACTTGTTTTAATTAGTTGGGGTATTTTAATCACTTGTTTTAATTAGTTGGGATATTTTTGTCTTTTTGGTACCCAAGTCCAATTTAGGGTTGTTTTGTTTATAAATACCGATATAATGCTCCTTGGGAAGTTATTCTGGATAATATAATCATTATTGGCTTTTCTTTTATCATAGAGATATCTTGCTAGAGTTAATAGACGCAGAGTTGAAACTCTAAACAATAGAATTTAAGCGTAGAGTTTAGATTCTAGCCTTATTTATATATTAATCAATTGCAGAATTTTGTTTATAAATTGTCCTACATCAATTGTGGTATCAAAGTTTACGGTTTCTCTATTAATTTTTCAGTTTTTGGGAGATCTTAGGTTTAAAAATAAAACGATCGGAAGTACTGTTCACGGGCCGAAGCACTGTTCATCGCCGGAGTTACTGTTCATCGCAGTTCACTGAAAAAATAAAAGGGAAGAGGAGGAGAAGAAGAAGGCTACTCTGCCTTATTGCTACTGTTGTTGTTATTCTCTAGGGAACAAGAGTAACCCTAATCTCTAACTTATAAATATTTTGTCAAAATTACAGTTTACAACCCATGGTTTTCACAACTTTTTAATTTTAACCTCGTAGTTTATACACTTTTCACTTATACCCTTTCATCATTTTTAAATTAGCCCTACACTTTCTAAATTCCTATTTTAGCCCCTATTTTTTTTATTTTCAGTTAGGCCCTTAAGTTATAAAAAAAAGTTTTACTTTATTTATTTATTATTTTATAACTCATTGTCTCAAACATCCAATGCCTCAAGCCACTAAAGAATTGATTGCCGAAACAAAAGAGTATATTTGGTTTCTTGCCAATGAAAGTAACCAAGTATACTACCATGTGGTCATAGATATTTGAAACACAAGGAGGAAGAGCTTAGATGGGATATGGCTGATGCACAAAATTACGTTGAAAAACTGGAACGTCGATATCAAGATGAACAAAGAAAAGTTGAAGCAAGAAAACGTCAATAAGTTAAAGTAAGAGAACTTGAAAAGGCTACACAAAGAGTGATTTCTATATATTCTTCTATAAAAGATGACATGTCTTTTATAAAAGAAGACCTTATTAATTTGCGGACACATCCTCTTGCTCTAGAGAAAGAAGATGAGGATGTTTTAAATTTCGGGGATGTGACGTGTCCATGAAAATTCATGAAGTTCCAAAAGTTAAACCAGAGATTCTGTATGAGGAACAAATTGAGGAAACATTTAACGTTGCTTTGGAGTTGTTCGTTACCGAGGAAAGGACGATTCGAGAAGTTGATCCAATTCAAGTTGGCATTGTTGACTTCGTTGTTCCAGAAAGCTTATTTTCAACACCTTTAAATACGAAAGAGATGCTCTCATCAATTCTCTTTCCAAAAAATTTTGAGTCTTACCTCGTGATGATGTTGTGAAAGGTGTTACAAAATGTTCTTCAGTTGCAGAGGAATTCATTGTTTATTCTTTCATATTATAGAATTCGAGGTCGAGTTTTCTCCAACAAGAGGAGAGTGATGGGACTCCAAGTCAAGGACAACGAAGAGATTTTTTATATTTATTATTTGGAGTTTTTATTATGTTTAATACAAAAGTTGATGTGATTTATGTATTTTATTTATTAGTGGAGATATGGGATACTAATTAGTAATTAGGAATTTTTAATGTTTAGTAAGGGTATCTTACTCTTTTAGTACTCTTATTCTTATTATTCTCCAAGTAACATTAGGGTTTTGAGTCTCTTTAAATAGTGATGTAATCCCCACAAGTCATTTAGACCACAGAATATTGAAATTGATTATGTCATTCATACCATAGAGGTATCCTACCGTAGATGTATTTTATCCATCTTGGTGGTGATACGTGGAGTGGATACACTTGAGAGATCCTAGTAGTTTAAACGTGGAGTTTAAATCCTAGTTTATTTTTCGTTAATTCTTCATCCCAAATTTGTCAACAGAACCTAAAGTTTTACGAAATCCGTTTGAATCTTAGATGGAGAAAAATTATTAATCACATCAAACTTAAAGGAATCAGATGATAAAGTTAAAGTTGTATGAAGTCTATTGGCAACAAAACAATAGAAAGTAATTAATTACAACCTAAAGAACTGAAAGGAATTATCCATTCGATAATGAAAAGAATTATTCAAACAAAAAAGTACCAAGTTTTAAGAATTAAATCTGTACATGGTTTCTTTTTTCTACATACAAGTATGAATTTTATTTGCCCATGAAATTTTCACAAATTCAACTTAACAATTAAGTAAGGCAGAGAGCAATCATACCAGTTCTTAGCCCAAAGCGGCTTGAAATGCACAGTCAAGCAAATTTTCCCTCCTCTATACATCTAAAACCACAAACAATCACATCTATTCAAACTACTTCAAATTGAAAAAACAATCAAATAAAAAAATACTTTTTCACTAGTACTTTTAAATGAATACCTTGTGAGTTTTTCCGTCAAGTTGTGGCAGCTCAAGCTCCGGCGCGGTGGCCGGATAAGTAACCGGAATGTCGAATTGGAGGTCAAATTCATACTTGAGGAGATTGTGGACGTACCAGCACTTTCCGGTCCACCGTGTACCCTCCGGATTGGCGGCCGAAATGCGGAACCAATCGTTGTCCTTGGACTTGTTCATGGAAGTATAGGCGATCAGGGCCTTGTACTCCTCCTTCAGGCGCTGCGTCCATGCCGCTCCGTCGCGTGGTCCGGCCTTGGTGGATAGCAGAGGGATTTGCGTTAGGGTTGATTTCGTGTTTGGGTCCCAACCCTCCATTCTTCCAAAACCCTAAAACAATTCTCCCGTCTTACCCCTTTCCCTTCTCCCTTTTGAGTTCACTTCAAACGCTTTGAAGGATAAAAAAAAAGTTAAAATGTATTATTGATATAATATTTTTTGAAAAGAAAAAAATTAATTTTTCTCATTTAAAAATTAATCATTTAAATTTTTTAAAGTAACTAGAAATTTTATTATTGATGTAAATTTATTTAAGTTCTTATATAATAAACTATTTTATTAATAATATCGCCTATGTTTTCAAATTATAAGAGATTTTTGAAAGTTAATTTAAAATATTTTTTAAAAGATTGAGATGATTTATCAAAAATTATGAAAGGAAATAAATTTTATAATGAATAAGTACGAATAGTTTACATTTTTATCATTGACTAAAATATAAAAAATTCATCTTAGTTTTGAAGTTAGAAGTATTTAAACTTATTTTAAAAATTAATAATAATTTTATATTTTGAATTTTTTTTTAAATATTTCTTAAGTATGGAGTAATTCATAGTTATCTTGTGAAACATCTTCCAACCAGCGCCTTTACTAAGTTGTTGACCCTCAAATAGTAAATTATTGTTAAAAGGCAGAGGCTATTATATATATATATATATATATATATATATATATATATATATATAGAGTCCGGATCAGGTCCGGACTCCCGGATTTTGTTAAAATCCGGACTTTTTTTTTTTTTTGCTTTTTTTTTTGAAACAACTAAAAAAAAAAATTTATGGAATTGGAATTTTTACATTATACAGTGTTTTGGGTGTGATTTGGATGCCTATAACAAAACATGTCTGTACAGTCTGGGCAGACTGTACATACATTGGTTGGTGTAGGTATTAAAAACACACCCAAAACACTGTATTATTGAAAAATTTCAGTTCCATAAATTTTTTTTTTTTTTTTTAGTTGTTCTACCAAAAAAAAAATAAAAAAAAATCAGGTCCGGATTTTCTCCCGTCCGGGAGTCCGGACCTGATCCTTAATATATATATATATATATATATATATATATATATATATATATATATATATATATATTTATATAAAAAATAATTATTAATAAATAATAATAACGTTAATATCTTATAATAAAATAATTTTTTATTATTCATTATTTATAAAAAAAAATCTCAAATTGATTTAAAATACATGATATTAATATAATAATATAAGTAAATTTAACTTCAATATTTAAGTAAATTGCATTACATGTTCGATACGACTTTTTAATCTATTTTGGATAGAATATCTCATCGATGTGATAATTATTATTATTATTAATATTTACTTAAATTTTTGTAAAACTTATGAAAGTTTTTGAAAAATAAAAATTTAAATTACTTGTACGCACTTCTTTCTACATTACATGTTTATATACTGCCGACGCTGGGAAAAATTAAAAAAAAATTCCTAAATGTGCTTTTACCCTTTGTAATATTTCCATTTATTTATTATTCTATTTAAAGGGTGATTTTTAAGAAGAAAAAATCGACATTTAGATTTTGAAATGATTAATTATAATGATGAGTCAATTAACTAGAGTCGTCAGTTGGTAAAAGTTTAAATGAATGTATCAACTCATCCGAATTTTAGGATTTTCGCAATCAAGACGACCCATATGTGACTTCGAAAAAGTGGTAAGCAATCGAGGTTCATAGAGATCGGGGTCTTGCTTAAGCGATGAGAAGGTGTTAGGTGATAACTAGTTATATACTTATTTATCTGGTATCTATTTCTTGAATTAGTTGCTTAAACCTATGTTTTGTAGTTACTTTTCATACATTTTGTGCTCATTTTGTAGATATTATGCTTAGGAACTGTGACGCCCCCAAATTCAGACCACTCATGTCTCGAATTCGGTTCGCCATGTACTACAAATCTATTGACTAAATAACAACTCATGCAACGAAAATAACATAATAGATTACATTTATTTAATATAATCATTCACGTCCCAAGGTTTCGTAACTTAAAACAACTCTTACATAACTTAGACATAACTAATACATAACACAATATGTCTTAACATACTCATAATATTTCTAGACAAATATGAACTACTACATAGCTTTGCCCTTGCCTTTATCACTGTCTGAGGGTCTGCCTTATTGTGCCTTAACTGAAATGTTTTTAGGAAAAGCAAGAATGAGCAACAATGTTGCTCAACAAATAATACAACAATAAGAGTGCTCAATATAGTTTTATTTTCTCCAGGGTACAATAATAATGAGAGTTCAAGGATAGCAAGAAGTATCAATGGTTCTCAACAATAGTTGTTAAGAACAGAAATATATCAATAAGATTCAACGCTTAATCAATTCAAGATTTCAAAGTAATAAATACTGAGCAGTCACTAAAGACTATAAACTTCTACTAGAATTAACAGTAATAAACTGATAATTCAACAAAAATGAGTACAATAGGTGATCAGCCTAAAGTACCCTACGTTATGCATATTGTTTAATCGTACTCAAGTGCGCACGTCAGTGTAATAACCCATTTTTTTAATAATTAAATATTAATTAATTTTATCCGATACAATTGTGTTTAAATTGAAAAGGTAAATGATTTTGTTTTCTTCTCTTCTTCCTTGTCTTGTTTAAAAAAAAAATAAATTCGTTTAGTAGATAATTAAATAACTGATTAAATTAAAATTGAGGAAGATAATTTCTTTTGTTAAAGTCATGTGCTAAAATCATTCGGACCGGGATGCTACTTGGGAGATGTAGGAGTCTGTTAGAGCGGAGTATCCGCATCTCTTTGAAAATTAAATGCGTTCCATTCTTTTGATTCTGGGGACGGAATCCTTTTTAAGGGGTAGGTGATGTAATACCCAGAAAAAAAAATATATTTAATTATTAAACATTAATTGGACTTTGTTTTTATTTGGGTCAAATTGTATTTAATTATCAAATTGTATTTAATTATTGTGGACCATAGTAAGTATGTGATTACATTAATTTGGGCTTTTTATACTAATTGGGTCTATTTTGTATTTGGGTAATATTAAAATCCAATTAAAATTAGGATACGCAATAAGATATATAATAAATAAGTAAAACCTAATTATTCTATGCAAACTGAGGAAAACGAGGTGGGCATGCGGCGGCTAAAAGAAGAAAAAAAAATTAGAAGAGAAGCATGAGAGACAATTAAAGAAGATAAGGAAAAGTCGGAGGAAATTTTTGAGTCTTGCATAAGGAATTGAAAATAAATTCTTAAGGTAATTCTTTTATATTATTATTTGTTGGATTGGTTTTATTTTATGGCTTTGCTGATAGTTCATTCACCACTTTCACTTTATGGTCAGTAGATTGTAAGATGGTCATGTGCATATAATAGACAAAGTGGTTTGCCACACACACACACACACTGAGATAGTAACTAGAATTTATAACAATCATCTTTAGTCATTAATTGATTGTATATATTATTATTGCATTGATGGGATCTTTCAATTAGTCTCGATAAATAATTGTTAATAAAAGAACATAAAAATTAGAGGATGTTTTGATTGGAACGGTTTATAATATATATATATATATATATATATATATATATATATAATGTTTTAATTGAATGAATCTGCAAACAAGTTTTTGAATAAGGCCAAGTTTATTATTAAATGTTGTAATATTTGTTATGGAATTATGTAGAACTATTCAAAAATTTAAATTTAAAATCTATATGAATATAATAATAATATTTCACTAATTGTACTTATTTATTGTTTTGTGTAATTAGTTCGAATGAAGGGAATTTAAAGAGTATTTTTTTTTTGAAATATAAATTTTGGAGTATTAATAATTGATTAAAGGCATATTAAATAGTATATGAATTATTTTGGGGATTATTAGCTTGGATTATTTTAAATTGAGGTGAATATGTTTAGGTTGTGAATGACGTTTCGTATTTGATATCGTTGGCATTTAAGGATAAGAATTGGTGGAGTGTGCTATAAATGGTTTGGAAGTATCAGGTACGGATTCCGTACTCTTTCTGCGATACCTTTGTTAAATTTGATTTGTTCGTTTGTTTCCTTATTTCGAATTCTATTATGATTTCACATAATTGTTTCTTGTGAAATAAATAGTTTCATTTTAGAGTTGATACGTATGACTCGTATTTGTACTCTTTGAATTAGGTTATCATGTTTAGTATTATTTATTTTGATAATTGTAGAGCGGTACATGTTGCTACCTTCCTTTTGAAACCGTGTGACTATAATTTGATTTGGTTCAACATGTACATATAGAACCCTTTTGTTAGTATTATGTCGCATGTGTTGCGACATAGTATTTTTGTTAGAATATACCGTAGGGCATACCTGAGCTATAACCACATGTGGGGGTACCACAGGCATGTTGTCTTGGCACGAGAGACATGACACTTTCCGTGGCGGTGTGATTAGTCCACGGCGTTTCCATTTTGGGCTCTGGAGGAAGTGGGTCATTTGGTGTTTTGTTGTGGGAGGCGTATGGGTTAACCCTAGTTTTCTGTTCTGCAGATTGGTGATGTTGTGCCAAACACACCTATCCGATTTGCATACATTCGGATTCGCGATCCAATGTGTGATTTGCCTATGTGGCATTATTTTGATTTGCTTGTGTGGCATTGTTTTGATGTGCCTGTGTGGCATTATTTTGGTTGCCTATGTGGCATCATTTGATTTGCATGTGTGGCATTATTTTGACTTGCCTATGTGGCAATGTATATTTCTTAGCTCATTCGGTATGAAATAACTCCAGCCGTTTGTTTCAGCCTATTATTTTATTGGATTAGTTTTGTTGGTTTTTGTTCAGTTCAAGTCATTGAGTTAGTTACTTCAGTTCGCTATTTCTTTATTCTTTTATTGGTTTCGTCAATTATGTTGATTCATATATATTCCATTCATATCCTTGGATATTATATTTTCGTTCGTACTTGCACTTGAGGCTTGTTCAGTAATTTGTCTCAACTGTTTTCATATATCAGTTGTATATCTTTTGTATATCTGTATCCGTATTGGGCAATTGGCTCATGCTGTGTTTTTCTTCCGGCAGGTTTGCAGGGGTGATTCAGGGCTAGTGTGATGAGAGTTTTGCCTTTGACCAGTTAGGTTGATTCAAATTTTAAGTTTTGATTATTTTGACTCAGTTTAGAGAATTATACTTAGTACTTTATTGATGGATCACCACTATTAATATTTTGAGGTTGTTAGTGCTCTGTTTATTTATTTTGAAGTTTGTTGTGCTTTGAACGTGACCTCCCTCTCCTCTTCGGAAAGGGGGTGTTACAGAGATGGTATCAAAGCTTAGGTTCTTTCTTGTAGAAAACCTATTTAGGTTTGACCTGTGAGTTGTGGGTAAATCACTGGATAGATATAGGAATTTGATTTGATTTTGTTCTCTGTTTGGTTGGTCTTGATTTTGACAAAGTGTTTTTAGCTCTTTGAGTTGTAGTTGATTTGAGAAAGCCGAGATAATTTGTTAAGATTATTATTGTTATGCGTTGGAGCAATAATATTAGTTAAGGATTGTGATTGAATCATTAAGGAGAATAATGTTATATTATGTTCAGTTAAAAAATGATTATACGATTATGATATGAGTATTTGTATCATCGAGTTTTGATATTGGAGAATTATTTGTTAGAGTTATTTCAGGTAATTACAAATTATTATGATTTTGGAATTTAAGATTTTATTTGGGTTAGATTCTTATTTTTGTTAAGTTGTTAATAATTTGAGGTATGTGAATCGGTGGGATAATATGATAATGTGAAAACTATTAAGTACAAAAGATCTCTTGTAATTTTGAGTTGTTGTAAAGATTCGAGGTAATTAGATTAATCTTTTGGAGTAAATAAATTTTGCGATTATTTTCTAGTGAATATTGGAGTTATCTTATATGAAATTTTGAGTGATAGTATGAGAAGATCTAGAAAATTTTTGGGTTAATATTTGAATTAAGAGAATGATTGATTCATTGAATGATTATATAGTAAGTGATGACATTCAATTGATTTTGAGAGATCTTGAATAATTGTAGTTTGCTTATACAGATAGTAAAATATGTGACTTGGAGTTTGATATGGTGATAAAGAGATCTTAGTAGTAGTATATTTTTGGTGTAATAATATTTGAGAACTAATTTGATTTGAGGTTATAATATTTTGAAACTCTTAAGGACTTAGGAGAGTTGGTGATAAAGAGATATTAGTAGTATATTCTTTGGTATAATATTATTTGATGAATAGTTCAAATGAGGATGAGATATTTTGAAGCTCTTGAGGACTTGGGGAGAGTTGGTAATATAGTTAGCATAATTATTTTGTTTATCTGATGTCTTTAGAGTTTTGTATGAATTTATGTAAAATAAAATAAAAATAATTGGTTAGATCTTTGTCATGTGTGGAATATAAACGTTTTACGAATTAAAAATAATTTTAAATATTTTGGGTATTCGAATCGTATTTAGATGAAGAGAAATTTTTGTAATTTTGAATTATTTTTCGAAGAGTACGTTTACAAGAATTAAACTCAAAGATATTAGCGACGACCCGCACCAATCGTGGAGCATGTGATCTAATTTGATGCAACGCAAAGAACCTTACCAAGGCTTGACACGGTAGCTGACGAATCTTTTACAAGTACATTGATAATTACGTGGACCGATGACTTATCCGCGTTAATCGTTATAAATGGCGACGCTACGTCGTAACTAAAATTATTTATTTATTTTTGTAGCTTATTTGAATTCCGAGTACGGAATTATCTTTAAGGGGTGAAAAATGCAATAACCCATTTTTTTAATAATTAAATATTAATTAATTTTATCCGATACAATTGTGTTTAAATTGAAAAGGTAAATGATTTTGTTTTCTTCTCTTCTTCCTTGTCTTGTTTAAAAAAAATTAAATTCGTTTAGTAGATGATTAAATAACTGATTAAATTAAAATTGAGGAAGATAATTTCTTTTGCTAAAGTCTTGTGCTAAAATCATTCGGAGCGGGAAGCTACTTGGGAGATGTAGGAGTCTTTTAGAGTGGAGTATCCACATCTCTTTGAAAATTAAGTGCGTTCCATTCTTTTGATTCCGGGGACGGAATCCTTTTTAAGGGGTAGGTGATGTAATACCCAGAAAAAAAAAATTTAATTATTAAACATTAATTGGGCTTTGTTTTTGTTTGGGTCAAATTGTATATAATTATCAAATTGTATTTAATTATTGTGGACCATAATAAGTATGTGATTACATTAATTTGGGCTTTTTATACTAATTGGGTCTATTTTGTATTTGGGTAATATTAAAATCCAATTAAAATTAGGATACACAATAAGATATATAATAAATAAGTAAAACCTAATTATTCTATGCAAACTGAGGAAAACGAGGTGGGCATGCGGTGGCTAAAGGAAGAAAAAATTTTTAGAAAAGAAGCATGAGAGACAATTAAAGAAGATAAGGAAAGGTCTGAGGAAATTTTTGAGTCTTGCATAAGGAATTGAAAATAAATTCTTAAGGTAATTCTTTTATATTATTATTCGTTGGATTGGTTTTATTTTATGGCTTTGCTGATAGTTCATTCACCACTTTCACTTTATGGTCAGTAGATTGTAAGATGGTCATGTGCATATAATAGATAAAGTGGTTTGCCACACACACACACACACTGAGATAGTAACTAGAATTTATAACAATCATCTTTAGTCATTAATTGATTGTATATATTATTATTGCATTGATGGGATCTTTCAATTAGTCTCAATAAATAATTGTTAATAAAAGAACATAAAAATTAGAGGATGTTTTGATTGGAACGGTTTATAATATATATATATATATATATATATATATATATATATATATATATATATATATATATATATATATAATGTTTTAATTGAATGAATCTGCAAACAAGTTTTTGAATAAGGCCAAGTTTATTATTAAATGTTGTAATATTTGTTATGGAATTATGTAGAACTATTCAAAAATTTAAATTTAAAATCTATATGAATATAATAATAATATTTCACTAATTGTACTTATTTATTATTTTGTGTAATTAGTTCGAATGAAGGGAATTTAAAGAGTATTTTTTTTGAAATATAAATTTTGGAGTATTAATAATTGATTAAAGGCATATTAAATAGTATATGAATTATTTTGGGGATTATTAGCTTGGATTATTTTAAATTGAGGTGAATATGTTTAGGTTGTGAATGACGTTTCGTATTTGATATCGTTGGCATTTGAGGATAAGAATTGGTGGAGTGTGCAATAAATGGTTTGGAAGTATCAGGTACGGATTCCGTACTCTTTCAGCGATACCTTTGTTAAATTTGATTTGTTCGTTTGTTTCCTTATTTCGAATTCTATTATGATTTCACATAATTGTTTCTTGTGAAATAAATATATTAGTTTCATTTTAGAGTTGATACGTATGACTCGTATTTGTACTCTTTGAATTATATTATCATGTTTAGTATTATTTATTTTGATAATTTTAGAGCGGTACATGTTGCTACCTTCCTTTTGAAACCGTGTGACTATAATTTGATTTGGTTCAACATGTACATATAGAACCCTTTTGTTAGTATTATGTCGCATGTGTTGTGACATAGTATTTTTGTTAGAATATACCGTAGGGCATACCTGAGCTATAACCACATGTGGGGGTTCCACATGCATGTTGTCTTGGCATGAGAGACATGACACTTTCCGTGGCGGTGTGATTAGTCCACGGCGTTTCCATTTTGGGCTCCGGAGGAAGTGGGCCATTTGGTGTTTTGTTGTGGGAGGCGTACGGGTTAACCCTAGTTTTCTGTTCTGCAGATTGGTGATGTTGTGCCAAACACACCTATCCGATTTGCATACATTCTGATTCGTGGTCCAATGTGTGATTTGCCTGTGTGGCATTATTTTGATTTGCTTGTGTGGCATTGTTTTGATGTGCCTGTGTGGCATTATTTTGGTTGCTATGTGACATCATTTGATTTGCCTGTGTGGCATTATTTTGACTTGCCTATGTGGCAATGTATATTTCATAGCTCATTCGGTATGAAATAACTCCAGCCTATTATTTTATTGGATTAGTTTTGTTGGTTTTTGTTCAGTTCAAGTCATTGAGTTAGTTACTTCAGTTCGCTATTTCTTTATTCTTTTATTGGTTTCGTCAATTATGTTGATTCATATTTATTCCATTCAGATCCTTGGATATTATATTTTCGTTCGTACTTGCACTTGAGGCTTGTTCAGTAATTTGTCTCAACTATTTTCGTATATCAGTTGTATATCTTTTGTATATCTGTATCCGTACTGGGCAATTGGCTCATGCTGTGTTTTTCTTCCGGCAGGTTTGCAGGGGTGATTCAGGGCTAGTGTGATGAGAGTTTTGCCTTTGACCAGTTAGGTTGATTCAAATTTTAAGTTTTGATTATTTTGACTCAGTTTAGAGAATTGTACTTATTACTTTATTGATGGATCACCACTATTAATATTTTGAGGTTGTTAATGCTCTGTTTATTTATTTTGAAATTTGTTGTGCTTTGCACGTGACCTTCCTTTCCTCTTCGGGAAGGGGGTGTTACAGTCAGTCTCCCGACAATTATAGTTTCCCTTCAAAGAAGGTTGTTCATGGGACGAACGAGATTTTTGTAATTTAATTTTTAATATTTATTGAATTAAATAAATATTTTCGATGATTTAATTATTAGATTAAATAATTAATTGATGCAATTGTGATAGATTAATTTAATTATATGTGTTGTATTTATTAAATTAATGTAGAGAATTTGATTATTCAAAGTATGTAATTATTGAGTTTATTAAATTAAAAAAAATATTTAATAAGCCTAATATCATTTTATAATTAATGAGAAAATTAATTCTATGACTATGTGAATTAATGAGAAATTATTATATTTTATTCAAATTAAATTAAATAATATAATTGAGTTATTGTATAATTAGGTGTGACATGTTTTAAACTATAGTATAAGAGATTTATTAAATTAAATAGTTTTGAAACCTATTCTTGCTAGCCAAACAAGGCCCTAAAGGGAGTTATTAGTAGTTACCCATGATTGGGTTAACTGACCTTAATGCGCGTCAGTTCCTTTTCCTTTATTATATTATATGTATTCTTTCTTTTTCATTTTTTCTAAGTCTAGAAAATAAACAGAGAAAGGTTGAGAGTTCACAGAGAGAAATTGTGAGAGTGTAATCAACAAGTATTTGTGAAAGGATCATCATTGATCATCCCTTTTAATCTATACTCTGGGTAATTTCTCCAAACCAATTTCTATTTTACGTATTTAAGATTTCATGAAAATGGCTTTCGAAGCTTTTGTAAAGTCTCTGTAATTGGGAAAGGGTATGATTATGAGTTTATGTATGTGTTAAATGTTACCATATCGTATTTGATTATATATATATATATATATATATATATATATATATATATATATATTATGTAGACCATATTATCAGTATCATAAAACATGTCGCATATGTTGCTCAAAACTTACAGAGTATAGAATATGGCCATATGGCCTTATACATGATTTTAATATGTCAAACATAAATGTTTTTTTTGTAAAATTCCCACTCTTACTTGATTATGCATGTTGATACAAAGAGACCAAACCTTAAATGAATGGATTCAGTGTTATAATGAATCTGTAGTATTAATTTTCATGATTTATGTTCAAAACCTTCAAGAACATCAAGAACAGTGAATTTTACATATTTTAATTCTGTAATTATGTGTTTTAGTGGGTTTAAATCATTATATAAATGTTGGGTAAATGATTATGCATGAATTATATTATGTGAGTATGTCTAAACTCGTGTAGAAAATAAGAAATTGGTAGAAATTGGCATGTTCTACGATTTTTCGCGAACTGCAAATTCTACAACTAGTACATCGCGCCGCAGCGCCGGCTGCCTGCCTAATTCCCGCGCCGCAGCGCCACCGGGCCAGGTCTCAAGCCGCAGCGCGAAAACCAAGTACAATAGTGGCGCCGCAGCGCCACTTTCCAGAATATTCAGAAATGAATTTTTAAAGTGTTAAGTCTAGCAATGTGGTATGAACCTAATTTAATAAACATAGAAATATGTTAGAAGTATAATGAGATGTTAAAATAGATGCTTAACATGTAAATAACAAAATTTCAGGTGGATTGAATTATTGAATACATAATTAGCTTGTCATTCGTGAAGTGTAAATTATGTGACAATGTAGTAAATTGACTAAGTATTGTCATAATCAAGTTAGACAAAAAGAATGAACGTTTGATGATTAGTTATGTTATAATTAACTATAGTTGTGAATGGAAATGATATGTAGGATTAAATTCAAGGAACGTTTTTAATTAACGTGTAATCTATGCACGAGGCAAGTTTCCTAACCCTACTTGTTATCATTATTCAAGTTTATAAATCAAGTTCATTTGTTATGTTAAAGATTTACTATCTTTTCAAAGTATGATTCTGTTATACAATAATTGTTCTATTGTATACCTATTGAGATTGTTATTCATTATAAATATCATTTATTGTTAAAACATGTTAGACTAGCGTATCCTTATTGATTTAACTAGTCCATAGTTGATGAACGTTCTAAATTCATAACCCTTATTGATTTATCCAAACCAAAATTCCTTTGGTGCAGACTCTAATATCAAACTGAGATGAACAACCCTGCAAAGGGATTTACTTATGCGTTAGCGTTAAGATATTGTGCACAGTATGGTACTAAGGGTTGATCCCCCTAAGTACGAGAAGAAGAGTCCATAGTCTTATGACTGTTAAAGGTTTCAAGTGTAACCCTTGATAACCTAAGACATAGTTCAAGGTCTTATGACCCTCAGAAATCTTTTGATTCTTGTTATTCATTCTTGATTCAAAAGTTGAGCTTTTATTTCAGAAGTCTTTGATTCACTCGTATGTTATTATACATTATTATTTCATTATTTTACTTGTGGAAAATAGTGCTCACTCTTGCGTAATAATAACATTGCAGTTAAGAACGAAAGGTCCGATGAACCTTCTACTAGCAAAGGCAAGGGCAAGATTAACAAGTGATGAAGACTTGTTGTTTTATATGATGATGAATTTCTGTTTAAGACTTAAGATAATGATGTTGTTTAAGACTTATTTGTTTATATTTCTGCACAGATGTTTAAGGTTAGTATGACCTGTGATTATGTTTATTATTCAGATGTTGTAACCCCATAAGGGGAAGATTTATTTCTATCTATTGCATGGTTTACATTTATTATGGGTAGATAGATAGATGATATTTGTACAATAAACACCAAATCTCGTGGAATCGAAGTACCTGGATTTGGGGGTGTCACAAGTTGGTATCAAAGCTGTAGGTTATGAACCTTAGGTGGGGGAACAACCTTAGGTAGTAGCTTTATAGGAAGAACATAGTGATTGAAAACTCTTATCGAGTTCTAGGAAATGAATTTTTGTAAATTCATTGTAGATAATAAAAGACTTTATGTGCTTACGTGTTAAATTATGTGCTCACTAGTACGACTTAGTAACTAAAACTAGAAATTTTGTTGTCAGGATGTCGGACGTTGGAGGAACTAGTCGAGCTGGGGAGGAGGAACCCCGAGTACCTACAGTACCTACAGAGGAGGAGTCCCTAGACATTTATGTCGTTAGGGAATAGTTGGTACAGAGGGAGTCATCTCCGTTGATCACCATTGTTGGTCAGGAGCATGAACCTGAAACTGATCCTGAGGAGGAATTTGAAGATGAAGAGGAAGAAGAGGAGTTTCCACAGCACTACATTGATGCTGAGATGTACGACACATTATACCACCGTAACGTAGAGTTATGAGATGAGGTGCAGGATCTGACTGAGCGGGCGATTATTCAGCAGATTACTCTCGAGCAGAAGGAGAGGGAGATTTCGACTCTTCACTCACGACTGGGAAATGTAGAATGGGATTTAGTCCACGAGAAGGGTCAAACTGAAGATAAGACCGAAGAGATAGAGAAGTTGAAGAAGGAACTGAAGGAAAGCTCTGAAAGGCTGATCATAGCAGAGGAAGGCTGGCTAAGAGAGTCACGTCGTACTGATCTTGCGGAAGAGAACAGTCGTGCAAAGAAGACGAAGCTTGGGGAGACGTACTCTACACTTAATAATGCAATGGATGAGGCCCAGGATCGAGTTTTAAGGTACCCCATCCAGTTTGAAGGACTTCCATCATACATACTGGATCGCAGGACGATGTCTCGCATCATGGAAGAGGAGCGTAGCAAGGCTATTCAGCGCCTTGACAAACAGAGATACAATTTGTTTACTTATGTGATAAACTTGTCTATTATTTAGATGTAAATTCTGATGTAGTTATGAACAAAGGAATATTTTTAATATTTAAATCCTGGGGATTCTTTATCTCAGGATAGTTGATGTAAATAGCAATGATGCTATCATCTGATGTTAAAACTTTTGATTTGAATGAATATATATCAAGTTGTTTGAGATAATGTGTTAATAATTATATTAAATTGCTTAGTTAAGTCTTAACTATATAGAGAATTTAATGGAGATTTAATAAGCATATATTTTAACAGAAATATACCGCCAAGAAGAAGACAACAACGTCAACCAGCTCAGGAAGAGTCAACAAATAACAACAATAATGCCAATGCTAATCCCGTTCAGCAGTTGGTTAACTTACTGACTGGAGCAATGAATAATCAACCTCAAGCTCCACTAAATACTACGTTTAAAAATTTCAAAGCGGTGGGACCGCCAGAGTTTAAAGGTTCATGAACCCAATCGAGACTCAAACGTGGGTTATGGAGATGTAGAAGGTTTTTGACGTTGCTAGGGTTAGAGAAGACAAGAAGACCGCTTTTGCAACATTTATGTTGAAGTCTGAAGCTAGCTATTAGTGGCATGCAAACAAAGTTCGTGGAGGTGAAGGTGTAATTACTTGGGAGAGATTCAACGAGATGTTTTTAGAGATGTATTTCTCGACTAGCTCACATAACCAAATGGAGGTTCAATTTCTGGTATTAAAGCAGGGGAATATGACCGTACTTGATTATGCGGCTAGATTCAACGAGTTGGCGAGGTTCGCCCCGTATCAAGTACACACGGATGAGAGAAAAGCCAGAAGATTCGAACAAGGACTAAAGCCCTGGGTATATAGTAAAGGTGGAGGCGAGGCAGTGACAAAGTTCAACCAGGAACAAAAGAAAAAGAGGAATGAGAATGAGACTAAGAATGGGAGTGGTAGCGGTGGAAACAACAATAACAACAACAACAACGACTTGAAGAGGAAGTGGAATGGGAGCATGGGTGCTGGACACCAGCAGGGTAACCAGCAAAATAAAAAGTTTGAAGCATGTGCGACATGCGGGAAATTTCACAAGGGTGTGTGCTTAATGGGAAATCAGGTATGCTTCAATTGTGGCCAGGAGGGTCAAATAGCCCCAAGTTGCACTCAACCAAAGAAGAATGCGTGCTTCACGTGCGGATCCAAGGATCACTTTACTCGTGAATGTCCTAAGAAGAAGGATGGAGTGACAACCAAAAGCAATGGAGGTAACAATGGAGGTACATGGGCTATTGCAGGACCTGCAACATCAAACAAACCCACAGCCAGAACCTTCAATATGACTATGCAAGATGCTGTGCAATCAAAAGATGTAGTGTCAGGTATTATCTCAATCAATGATATAAATGCTTATGTATTATTCGATTCGGGTGCTACTTGTTCGTTTATATCTGATGAATTTGCTAAGAGGTTAGAATTGCCTAGAGAAGAACTGAATTTTCCTTTGAACATAGAAATTACGAATAAAGAAGTAATCCCTGTTAGATTCGTATACAAGAACTGTAGGGTGAACATTAAGGAAAATATCTTGTTGGTAGATTTGATTTCGATTAGACTCGGGGAATTTGATGTAATTTTGGGGATGGATTGGCTGTTCAAATATGGTGCAGTAATCGATTGCCACAAGAAGTGTGTAAACCTTATGACTCCGTCAAAGGTAGTATTTTATGGTAGCAAGTCGCCTAGATAAATGAAATGTTTGATGACTATGCAGGCCAAGAAATTATTGAGTCAAGGTTGTGTGGGCTATTTAGCTTACATAGTCGATACTCAGAAGAAGGGTGTGAAACTAGAAGAAATACTTGTAGTGAGAGAATTTGAAGACGTGTTTCCAGAAGATTTGTCAGGACTTCCGCCTGACAGAGAAATTGAGTTCGTGATCGACTTAGCGCCGGGAACAGCACCGATATCGAAGGCCCCATACAAAATGGCTCCGGTAGAAATGAAGGAACTGATGGTACAGTTGCAAGAGTTACTGGATAAGAAATATATTCAACCAAGCGTATCGCCGTGGGGAGCGCCAGTATTATTTGTGAAGAAGAAGGACGGATCAATGCGTCTTTGCTTTGATTATAGAGAGTTAAACAAAGTCACTATTAAGAATAGGTATCCGTTGCCTAGAATAGATGACTTGTTTGATCAGTTGAAGGGTGCTAAATATTTCTCAAAAATTGATTTGAGAAGTGGGTATCACCAATTGAAGGTAAGAAAGGAGGATATACCTAGAACGATATTCAGAACTCGGTACGGACATTACGAGTTTCTGGTGGTCTTTTGGTTTAACTAATGCCCCTGCTGCATTCATGGATTTGATGAACATGGTGTTTAAACCATTCTTAGACAAGTTTGTAGTGGTATTTATTGATGACATTTTGGTGTATTCCAAAACTCAAGAAGAACACATGGAACATTTACGTTTGACATTGGAAACACTAAGAAAAGAAAAACTATACGCAAAATTCTCTAAGTGAAAATTTTGGCTCGACCATGTACAATTTTTGGGTCATGTTATTGACAAGGATGGGATTTCAGTAGATCCATCAAAAGTGGAAGATGTAATCAATTGGGAACAACCAAGAACACCATCATAAGTGAGGAGTTTCTTGGGACTGGCTGGTTATTATAGAAGATTTATTCAAGATTTTTCTAAGATAACCACTCCGCTAACAAATTTGATAAGGAAAGCTATAAAATTCATTTGGACGGAGAAATATGAAGAGAGTTTCCAAGATTTGAAGAAGAAGTTAAGTGTGGCACCTGTGTTGACATTACCAGATGATACAGGAAATTTTTTGGTGCATAGTGATGGCTCACACAAAGGGTTGGGTTGTGTTCTTATGTAGAACGGAAAAGTTATTACGTATGCATCAAGACAACTAAAGGATTATGAGAAAGGGTATCCGACTCATGATTTGGAATTGGCTGCAGTTGTGTTTATTCTGAAGATATGGAGACACTATCTTTATGGAGAGAAATGTGATATCTACACAGACCACAAAAGTCTGAAGTATATTTTCACTCAGAAGGATTTGAACATGCGTCAAAGAAGGTGGATGGAATTGATAAAAGATTATGATTGTGAAATCTTTTACCATCCGGGCAAAGCAAATGTGGTGGCAGATGCTTTAAGCAGGAAAGGTCGGGAGAAGTTGATGCTGATAACAACTCAGGAGGAGCTCATTTCTGCAATGATAAAACTGGAATTGGAAATCAAATTTTCAAAAGAATCTGACGAACAACTATTCCAGATAGAAGCTGGTCCAACTTTAGTGGACAAAGTGAAGAATGCTCAACTACAAGATGAAGAGTGTGGGAAAATCAAAGAGAATCTGATTGAGGGCAGTGATGTAAAATACAAGATCGACACCGAAGGACTACTACGGTTTGAGGGAAGAATCTGGGTTCCAGCAACACCAGAGCTGAAAGAAGAAATTTTGATCGAAGCTCATAGCTCAAAATATTCAATTCATCCAGGAAGCACGAAAATGTATCAAGATTTGCGCCGACATTTTTGGTGGCCGAATATGAAAAGGGACACTGCAGAATGCGTAGCGAAATGCTTGACATGTCAAAGAGTAAAAGAAGAACATTAAAGACCCAACGAGTTACTTCAACCGTTGGAAATACTAGAATGGAAGTAGGAACACATCACGATGGATTTTGTGGTGGGTCTTCGAACAACTCAGAGAGGATGCGATGCGATTTGGGTGATAGTGGACAGACTGACAAAGTCAGCGCACTTTTTACCAATAAAGATTAGATTCAATCTTGATCAGTTGGCAAGATATTACATTAAAGAGATCGTTTCGAGGCATGGAGTGCCAATATCAATTGTGTCCGATAGAGATCCGCGATTCACGTCAAATTTCTGGAAGAGACTACAAGAATGCATGGGGACACAGTTGCGAATGAGTACGGCTTGTCATCCACAAACAGATGGCCAAAGCAAACGAACAATTCAGACATTGGAAGATATGCTGAGAGCATGTGTCATGGACTTTAAAGGAAGCTGGGAAGAACAATTACCATTGGTGGAATTTTCTTACAACAATAGTTATCATGCGAGCATCGACATGCCACCTTACGAGGCATTGTACGACAGAAAGTGCAGAACTCCACTGTGTTGGGATGAAGTCGGTGAACGCCAATTGTTAGGACTAGAACTGGTACAAAAAATTGCTGACGTTGTTAAACTCATCAGGACAAGATTAGTAGCAGCCCAAGACAGACAGAAAAAGTATGCTGATCAACATAGACAAGATCGTGCATTTGACGTAGGAACTTTTGTATTTTTAAAAGTTTCTCCTTAGAAGGGGAAAATTCATTTCGGTAAAAATGGAAAGCTAAGCCCGAGGTTTTTTGGACCCTTTGAAGTGCTGCGAAGAGTGGGAGAAGTGGCTTACGAGGTAGCTCTACCTCCAGAGTTGGAAAACATTCATAATGTTTTTCACATTTCAGTGTTACGACCATATAAACCCGACTACAAACATATGATCGAGTATGAACCGTTACAGTTCGAGAAAGATTTGTCTTATGAAGAGATTCCTATCCAGATAGTCGACAGGTAAGAACAAGTGCTCAGAAATAAAGTGATACCTTCTGTGAAGGTGATATGGAGGAACCACAACGCTAAAGAAGCTACATGGGAACTCGAAGAGAAAATGTTGAAAGAGTACCCTGAGTTATTTGTTTAATTTGTGTCTTCGATTTTGGGGACAGAATCTTTATAAGTAGGGAAGAATGTAACGAATGATTTGTTTAAATTGTGATTCTGAGGACAAAATCCTTGTAAGGAGGGAATGATGTAACATTCCAGAATTTTAAAGTGTAATATTAAATATTTATTGATTTATATAAGTATTTAATGGATATGTTTATTGTTGAATAAATAATTGTTCAATTTGAGTTGATGTGGTTTAGTTAATTATTTGTTGAATAAATAATTAAGGAGCTAAGAAAATTAATTGTTATGAGATTATATACCAATTTAATTTAATAAGTAAGCTAGAGAGCTTATAGTGATTCAAATAAATTATAATATTTTAAATGGGAAATTGTAATTTAAAATATTAGTTGGTCGAATAAAATTACAATTATAAAAGAAATTATAGTTATGTGATATTAAATTATGTGCTAAAGTAATTTAATAGATTAATGTTTTAATTGATTAATTAATTAAATAAAAGTGTGACTAATAACCTTGCTATAAAGGAGTTATTAAAATAAATTAAAGGACTTTAATTTAGTTTTTGCCAAACATGTCTTATTGCATAATAAGTCTTTAATCTAATGATTTTTTAGCAAACAAGGTATACGGATTATTCCATTTGTTTTAGTTAGACTTACCAAACAAGATGTAAGGATTAAAGAGTTATTTTATTAGCTTAACCAAACATGCCTTATGGATTTTGATTTTCAAAACTTTATAATTGATGTCAGTTAAAATCCTATACTTAATATCTATATTATTATTATTATTATTATTATTATTATACGTTATATGATAATACGTAAACTAGAGTTGGGAGAAGAGAGAAGAAGAAGAAGAAGAACACAAAGAAAAATTGAGAAAATTCTAAAGAGAAAGTGCGTGATTCTAACAGGTTTTTGAGAAAGGAATTGGAGAGAAGAAGCTTGAGAATAACCATCATCTTCTTAATCAAAGGTAAGAGTTTAATCTTTTCTTTAAAAAGTTAGTTTTCTTCTTCTTCCAAAAAGTTCTCTGTGAAATTTTATAAAAGATAAATTGACGGTGTTTATGGTTATATGATAAATTATTGATTATAAAATGATTACATGAGTTTATATATATGAATATAGAGAAACTAGTTCATGTATGTATGTGTTTTATGAAGAAAATCATATTACAGTGTTTACATGAAAATATATATGAATATGGATTAATTTAAAATAGAAATTAAGGTTTAATTAGTTGTTAAATTGATAAATTGATTATGGAAATTGATAGAGTATGTATAATCATAACTATGATGTTTTGAAATTTTTGTTTTGATTGAAAAACAAAATTACATTGTTGATTTTCATTAAAAATGTCAATAATGGAGTTTTTGCCAAAAACATTGAAATTGGGTGTTGTAAATTTGATGTTTATGTTATTTTATGAGTAGAAACATGTTAGAAGTCTTCACAATATGTTTATATGAAGTCTATATGTGTATTACATGTTAATCAGTCTATTAGATTCGAGCTTTTAGGCAAATTTGGCTTTTATTCATGCTGTTGCCAAGCTTGGTCGCCGAGTTTTAGACTCTGGTGCCGCAGCGCGGCCCAACAGTACAAATCTCATGCCGCAGCGTTGGCGCCACGCCGCAGCGGCAACCAATGGCCTGTGACTCGAGCCACATCGCCAACTCAGCACCGCAGCGCGAACCACAGTGTAAACTATGGCGCCGCAGCGCGAGTTAGCAGAATGTTCTGACAGTTTTGTTTAAGTGTGCAAAGCTTGAAAATAAAGGTTATGTGTTAATAATATGAATGCTAAATGATGATTTCAGTAGTATTAAACTATGAATGAGCATGTATCAAGTGTTAACTAGTATTAACATAGTTTGATTATGTGAATGAGTAATTCAACCTACATGATGTATGTATTGTTTATATAGATATACAATGTTGGTAATGACTAACTATGTCAATATGGCATATGTATAGGGTATTGATTCAAGTTGTAAGGTTTAGCTTGTGCTAAAGGCAAGTTTTTTAACTCTATTTTTATAATTGAGCAAGTTCTCTAACTCAAAACTTCATTGTGCGAGTTTAATTTCATTTGGTACATTATTGTTTTCAAATTCAATTACAATTGTTGTAAGTTGCTACCTCTACACTTTCGTAAAGCTAGATTGCCTATTATTGAGTAATTCATTGTATCTAGTTGCTCATGACGATACAAGTATCCCAAATCATATAGTTTAATCTTGAGCAAGTTTTCTAATCTATTGTCTTGTTAATTCAATTACTGTTTTCAATTCGATTACAATATAATGATGTAAGTTATTTGGAGCAAGTTATTCTTGTATTAACTTGTAGTTTAGCATGCACAACTATATATGCTATGCATGCTTATTATTCAATTCTAATTAACCTTGGCTTAGTGTTGTTCAAGCAAGGTATGTTATAGTTATTCAAATTATATGCTATTAGATTATTCGTAATGCATGACTTTAGTTTACAATGATTGATTCAATCACGATTATTTTATAGTATAGTGTTATTGGTCTTATTCAACTACTCCTTAGTTGATGTTCGTTGAATTCCAAATTACCTTGAAAGCTTATCCAAACAAAACTTACTTTGGTGCGGACTTGTATTCTAAATACTGAGATGAACAACTCTTTTAATAGAGGTTTAAGCTTAGCGTTGAAATGGTTGTGCACAACACATTGTACGAAGGGTTGATCCCCCTAAGTACGTGGAGTCCTTATAGTCTTATGACTGTTAAAGTTAAAGTTAAAAGATTACTTATAACTGTGGACATGATTCATGGTCATTAGACCCTCAGTGAATGTTATAATTTTCAGAAAGTTAATAAAATATATTGTTCAGTTCTATTAAGCCTAATATTGGCAATTGATGTAAAATTTTAAAGATTTACTTATTGTTATTTCAAGTGGGCCTTGTTTGCTCACTCTTGCCTGTAAAATTTCTTACAGCTAAAGTTGAAACTGGTGACATACCTAGCACTAGTAAGGGAAAAGGAAAGATGAACAAGTACTGAAGACTTGTAATAGATTTGATAGTTTTATTATCAGACTTTGATTTAAAGATTGTAATGAAGTTTATTTTATTTTCGCATTTGAATGATTGTTGTTAAAGGTTAGATAACCTGAGAGATTTTTATTTAAGTTTAATCCTGTATGGGCAGCAGGTTTTTATTATTCAATTTTATTATAATTGGGTAGTTAAAAATGAATGTTTTGATTAAGTGAACACCAAATCTTGAGGAAATGAATTACCAGGATTTGGGGGTGTCACATGTATCAAGATCTTCGACAACACTTCTGGTGGCCGAATTTGAAACGTGTTGTTGCAGAATGTGTTGCCAAGTGTCTGACCTGTCAGAAAGTAAAAACAGAACATCAGAGACCAAGTGGATTGCTACAACCATTGGAGATCCCAGAATGGAAATGGGAACATGTTATAATGGACTTCGTGATTGGCCTTCCGACGACTCAGAAAGGCTACGACGCTGTATGGGTTATCGTTGACCGACTGACAAAATCCGCACACTTCCTTCCGATCAAAATCAGATTTAACTTAGATCAGTTGGTGAGACTATACGTAAAAGAGATTGTTTCGAGGCACGGAGTGCCGGTGTTAATTATTTCTGATAGAGATCCGCGCTTTTCATCGAATTTCTAGAAACGTCTACAGGAATGCATGGGAATGCAATTACGAATGAGTACATCATACCACCCTCAAACAGACGGACATAGTGAGAGAACGATTCAGACATTAGAAGATATTCTAAGAGCCTATGTAATGGACTTTAAAGGAAATTGGGATAATCACCTACTGTTAGTAGAGTTCGGCTACAACAACAGTTACCACGTTAGAAAGTGCAGAACTCCACTTTATTGGGATGAAGCTGGCGAAAGACAATTGCTAGGCCCATAATTGGTACAGCAGACAGCAGAAATAGTCAAAGTGATTTGAGCACGACTGGTAGCAGCTCAAGATAGACAGAAGAAATACGCTGATCCACACCGTAAGAATGTTGAATTTGAACCGGGTAGTTACGTGTTCTTAAAGGTCTCTCCCTGGAAGGGAAAGATTAGGTTCGGACAAAAAGGAAAATTGAGCCCAAGATTCATTGGACCCTTTGAAGTACTATGAAGAATCGGAGAAGTCGCGTACGAGGTAGCCCTACCTCCAGCACTCGAGAATGTCCACAACGTCTTCCATGTTTCTGTTTTACGACCCTACAAACCCGATTACAAGCATGTAATTGAATACAAACCCCTGAATTTTGAAAAAGACTTATCTTACGAAGAAATTCCTATTCAAATTGTCGACAGAAAAGAAAAGGTTTTTAGAAATAAAGTAATACCTTCTGTTAAGGTAATTTAGAGGAACCACAACGCTGAAGAAGCTACGTGGGAACTCGAAGAGAATATGATAAAGAATTACCCTCATTTATTTACTTAATCTTGTGTAAGTGATTCTGGGGACAGAATCTTTGTAAGGGGGGAGAATGTAATGGGTCGAAATTATTGAGTCGTGATTCTGGGGACAGAATCCTTTTAAGGGGGGAAAGATGTGACGAACGAGATTTTTGTAATTTAATTCTTAATATTTATTGAATTAAATAAATATTTTCGATGATTTAATTATTAGATTAAATAATTAATTGATGCAATTGTGATAGATTAATTTAATTATGTGTTATATTTATTAAATTAATGTAGAGAATTTTATTATTCAAAGTATATAATTATGTGAGTTTATTAAATTAAAAGAAATATTTAATAAGCCTAATATCATTTTATAATTAATGAGAAAATTAATTCTATGACTATGTGAATTAATGAGAAATTATTATATTTTATTCAAATTAAATTAAATAATATAATTGAGTTATTGTATAATTGGGTGTGACATGTTTTAAACTATAGTATAAGAGATTTATTAAATTAAATGGTTTTGAAACCTATTATTGCTAGCTAAACAAGGCCCTAAAGGGAGTTATTAGCAGTTACCCATGATTGGGTTAACTGACCTTAATGCGCGTCAGTTCCTTTTCCTTTATTATATTATACGTATTCTTTCTTTTTCATTTTTTCTAAGTCTAGAAAATAAACAGAGAAAGGTTGAGAGTTCACAGAGAGAAATTGTGAGAGTGTAATCAACAAGTATTTATGAAAGGATCATCATTGATCACCCCTTCTAATCTATACTCTAGGTAATTTCTCCAAACCAATTTCTATTTTACGTATTTAAGATTTCATGAAAATGGCTTTCAAAGCTTTTGTAAAGTCTCTGTAATTGGGAAAGGGTATGATTATGAGTTTATGTATGTGTTAAATGTTACCATATCGTATTTGATTATATATATATATATATATATATATATATATATATTATGTAGACCATATCATCAGTATCATAAAACATGTCACATATGTTACTCAAAACTTACAGAGTATAGAATATGGCCATATGGCCTAATACGTGATTTTAATATGTCAAACATAAATGTTTTTATAAAATTCCTACTCTTATTTGATTATGCATGTTGATACGAAGAGACCAAACCTTAAATGAACGGATTTGGTGTTATAATGAATCCGTAGTATTAATTTTCATGATTTATTTTCAAAACCTTCAAGAACATCAAGAACAGTGAATTTTACATATTTTAATTCGGTAATTATGTGTTTTATTGGGATAAAATCATTATATAAATGTTGGGTAAAGATTATGCATGAATTATATCATGTGAGTATGTCTAAACTCGTGTAGAAAATAAGAAATTGGTAGAAATTGGCATGTTCTGTGATTTTTTGCGAACTCCAAATTCTACAATTGGTACGCCGTGCCGCAGCGCCGGTTGCCTGCCTAATTCCCGAGTCGCAGCGCCAGGTCTCAAGCCGTAGTGCAAAAACCAAGTACAACAGTGGCGTCGTAACGCCACTCTCCAGAATTTTCAGAAATGAATTTTTAAAATGTTAAGTCTAGTAATGTGGTATGAACCTAATTTAATAAACATTGAAATATGTTAGAAGTATAATGAGATGTTAAAATAGATGCTTAACATGTAAATAACAAATTTTCACGTGGATTAAATTATTGAATACATAATTAGCTTGTCATTCGTGAAGTGTAAATTATGTGACAATGTAGTAAATTGACTAAGTATTGTCATAATCAAGTTAGACAAAAAGAATGAACGTTTGATGATTAGTTATGTTATAATTAAATATAGTTGTGAATGGAAATGATATGTAGGATTAAATTCAAGGAACGTGTTTAATTAACGTGTAATCTACGCACGAGACAAGTTTCCTAACCCTACTTGTTATCATTATTCAAGTTTATAAATCAAGTTCATTTGTTATGTTAAAGATTTACTATCTTTTCAAAGTATGATTCTATTATACAATAATTATTCTATTGTATACCTATTGAGTTTGTTATTCATTATAAATATCATTTATTGTTGAACCTTGTTAGACTAGCGAATCTTTATTGATTCAACTAGTTCATAGTTGATGAACGTTCTAAATTCAGAACCCTTATTGATTTATCCAAACCAAACTTCCTTTGGTGAGGACTCTAATGTCAAAATGAGATGAACAATCCTGTAAAGGGATTTACTTATGCGTTAGCGTTAAGATATTGTGCACAGTATGGTACTAAGGGCTGATCCCCCTAAGTACGAGAAGAAGAGTCCATAGTATTATGACTGTTGAAGGTTTCAAGTATAACCCTTGATAACCTAGAACATATAGTTCAAGGTCTTATGACCCTCAGAAATCTTTTGATTCTTGTTATTCATTCTTGATTCAAAAGTTGAGCTTTTATTTCAGAAGTCATTGATTCACTCGCATGTTATTGTACATTATTATTTCATTATTTTACTTGTGGGCAATAGTGCTCATTCTTGAGTAATAATAACATTGCAGTTAAGAACGAAAGGTCTGACGAACTTTCTACTAGCAAAGGCAAGGGTAAGATTAGCAAGTGATGAAGACTTGTTGTTTTATATGATGATGTATTTCTGTTTAAGACTTAAGTTAATGATGTTGTTTAAGACTTATTTGTTTATGTTTCCGCACAGTTGTTTAAGGTTAATATGACCTGGGATTATGTTTATTATTCAGATGGTGTAACCCCATAAGGGGAAGATTTATTTCTATCTATTGCATGGTTTGCATTTATTATGGATAGATAGATAGATGATATTTGTACAGTGAACACCAAATCCCGTGGAATCGAAGTACCTGGATTTGGGGGTGTCACGGTTCATCTCAGTCAATACCAAATTTCTCACCAATCAATTGGTTTGGATCGCTTTTAATTTATGATTTAGGTCTAGCCGAATTAAATGGCATAAACCGCTCTTTAGATGTATATAAGAATGATTGTAAGTTCAATACTCAAAATCAAAGTTCGAAGAATATAAAAAACTCCATTCTAACCATGAAGCATTATGTCATAAGATAAGAATCATACTTTCAATTGTTTACTTGTACACTCAAAAATAGTAAAAGCTTCAGCATGCTCAATAAAGAGTAGGGTTCGAGTACTTGCACAATTCAAAGTTGTGTAAGTTAGAAAACTTCTATCAAAGCGATAAGGTTTAGATACTTGCTCAATATAAAAATAGAGTTCAGATATTTGCATAATCATGGATTCGTCGCATAAAGTAAATGCATAGGTTAGGATACTTACCTCAAGTGTAGTCTATTACATAATGTATAATATTAGGATGCACGTTAAACTTGAATACGATTTACATTCTCACACTTTATGTTCTTCGTTTAATTACTTTTAAACAACATTAATTTCCTGAAATCATCACTATATATGTTATTTAGGAACTGTCTTATCATGTATATTAAGTATATACATGCCCCATAGTTATCATGTAAACAATTGGGTTAATAATCAATTAAGTAAGACTTTTTCTCTTACCGGCGCTGCGGCGCCAGGTTCAAATATACCATTGGCGCTGCGGCGCGAATCAGAAGTAGCCAATCCCCCGTCCTAGCACTGCGGCACTAGTTTCATATGCTTGGGAGGTGCTGCGATGCCGACCTTGAGCCTTTGAATTTTTTTGAAGTTTTTCATTTCAATTCTTTCCAGCCTCGTAACTTAACCATTATAAGTCGGAATTGGCTCGTTCAAAAGCCGTTATCTTACATATCTCATATACTTCGATTTCATTAGGACAAAAGTAGTTTTTAAATCCGTTAACAATGAATTCACCATTTAAGTTTTCTATTACGCGTTTGTTTAACGTTCGTGAATGTTCATAACTCGTTTCTTTGTTTTAAGTCAAAATTTGACCATTCTTAAGTCCACGACTCTTAAATATGTTTTTCTACGATACGCCATCAAAAACTATGGTTTCCGAGTTAAACGGCGACTTTCGACCACCATTTCGGGAATTCTACGATCTCGACGATTATTGTCTAATCTCGTAAATTTTGCCATGACTTCGTTACTTGAGATTTTTACACCAAACCAAATGGAACTAATCCATTGATTTGTTATCTATAACCTAAACAAGCAATATGCATATAAAATATACTTGATGGTTTTCAATTTATCCATCAACAACCAAAACAACGTTTTAATGGTTTTCTTTGCTTAAAACTCACTGAGACGCTTATGATTCTTAATTATACATGGCTTATTAATGTTTTAATTCACTAATAGCCATCCGTATTACTCAAGAAGAGACATGCTCCACCAATTCATATTTCTCTATGAAAATAAATAGAAAAGAATCGAAGACTAGAGTTTACGTATTGTTACCTTAATGTTCTTCGCGTTCTTGACTTAAGCTTGAATATTTTACTTTGATTCCTCTTGATTACTTGTTATTGATCTTTTATCTCTCTCAATATATTGTTTAATATTGGTGATAACAACAAATGAACTAATATAGCTTCTCTTATATAGAAAAATCAAGTGGAGGGCAATTTGGTCATAAGGGCCAAGTCTTTACTATTCATTTCTTTCCCACCAAGCAAACCACTTTACTTGGTTACCAAGTGGCAGACCCACATGCCCTTTGGGGGTCCCACATGGGTTGCCCCATGGGTTTTACCCATCCGATGATCCATCGTTTCGACCCACTGTTTGGTTTCTTGGTTTGGGTTTAGAATTAATTCATATCGGGCTTATCTTGGGCTTTATTTAATATAACATTGGGCTTGACATAAATCTCATCCAATTGGAATTGACAAGGTCCAATTACTAAAGTCCATTAAGAACTAATCGTATTCTACTTGTATAATTATAGTATTCTCTTCGTATATAATTCGTACGATATTCGTATTATACGTCGTAATAATCTTCATACTATACTCGTATAATAACTAGCATCATACTCGTACTTCTCACGTATAATAACTATAATTATTTTACATAGTCATTTAATTCTCGAAATTCACTTTTCCTAACACTTAGGTTTTAAGTCCGCAGGTGAAAACTTTGCTTGTCATAACTGAAATATTATTGGATATCCCATCTCGTCTTAGAATTCTATCATTACGCATTTCTCAGAAATTCATAACTAATCCCCGAGCAGAAGCGGATGAATAGTGTTTTTACAAAAATTTCTCGGAAAACTTTTTATTTTCGTATTGGAAATTCAAAATAATTAATCCTAGAACATAGTCAGAATCCTAACCACATCCGCACCTTATAGGTCATAGAACGACCTTTAAACAGTTTACTCACGTAAATAAACAATTAAATCTATTTAATTCAAATAATCAAATAAAAATTTAATTCACAAAAAATCCAATTTTTCCTGAGCGTTACATTGGGATTACAATGAATCTTGTTGTGTAGTTTACTTTAATATGCTTCCTTGTTAGTCTTATTAGCTATTCATGGATTGTCTATTATGGTTTGTATTAATTGATTAATTGCCTAGCTACCGATTATCGTGATAATCCATATGAAATTGAGAGACGGAGTTTAGATATGATCATAGTAACATATGTTTATGACTTCTACATGGCGATGAGATTCATGATTCGTGCCTATGATAGAGATATACCTATGAACCGTATGTAGTCTATTGAGAATGTGACGCCCCCAAATCCGGGTATCTTCCAACCCGAGCAAGTATGAAAATTTCATTAAAAAGCATTCTTGAAACATAGGAATCGTATATCTTCAATAACTTAACAATAGTTACGAAGTACTATCGATAATTCAAAATAACACTTCTTTTCCTTTCAAAATATTTCATCATGAACAACATTCTTAAAGTTTGGTTCAAGACCATGAACATTCCATACTTTCTTTAAAAAAGACAACCCAACACCAAGTCCGTAAGTCCGGCATATCTTATGAGCACGTCTAGGTGATTAGTCTATAGTACTCTATGTTGTACAACACTACTTTCTTTAAACGTATGTACGTTTAATGTTTGGCAACCTCACATGCCTTTCGTTTGACGACAAAACATTTGTTTAACCATACTCAGTCTTCCTTTGAAAACCATACCAAAATAGTTTGGCAAAACTTAACAACTTTTATAATATTTCAATAGATTATAAGAAATCCATAAAACATCTTAAGTCTAGCCAAAGGAATTGGCTTCAACTTCATCATACATCAATTCATTCGCAAGGTACATGAATTACAAAGCTTGTCCAAAGGATTCAAACAAGGGTCAGAATACTTGCCTTTAGCGTCTGCTACTGTTTTAATACTTTTCCTTTGAGTCTTTAAGGTCTCTACAATATATGATCACATAACATACCACATTAGGTCATGAACCAGCATGCATAGTTTCTAATGTATCTTACCCTTCTTCTCAACCTAATTGGTCCTTATATTGTTTAACATTAGTTCTAGTTTATCACATTACCTTGTTCTTATGTTCACATTCGAGTGACTTATCTTCAACCTTTAGTGTATTACTTAAGGTCTACAACATCCTAATTGATGTTACTTTAGGTTTAGTAATGTATTAGTTCAGTACTAATCAACCAATTTCCTTTTTATCTTTGTAAGCTTTCATTACTATGCTTGGTCTAGTGTTGGCGCTGCGGCGCCAGCTTCCTTCTCCATGACGCGCTGCGGCGCCACTCTTCAGTGGTTGAGGTCCAGACTCGGCGCTGCGGCGCGAGTCTTAGTTTTGCTAGTCGCGCTACGACGCAAAACTACAGTAGGTCATGGCATTGCTTGGCGCTGCAGCGCCACCTATTTGGCCTTGGGCTGACGCCGCGTCGCCAGCTCTGTACACCAGATAGTCTTGACAGATTTTCTACTTAGTGAACTTCCCGGACTTCACAAATGGTTCATTTCAAGTCCGAATTGGCTCGTTCAAAAGTCATTAGCACAAAAAACACATACTCTAAGTGTTCATGCAAGAATTTTACATTTTCGAATTCGTTAACTCGGAATTCACCTTTTAGTTCATTTTTAACGAAAGCGATAAATGTTCGTGAACGTTCAACGCTTGTTTCTCCGTTCTAAATCAGAATTCGGTCATTTTTGAGTCCGCAACTCTATAATGCCAAACAAGACTTATCCCATCTTAAATGTCAAAATTTGACTTCCATTCCGAGAATTTCACGATTTCGACAATTAATGTCTAATCTCGTGAATTTCGCCATAACTTCGTTACTTAAGATTTGTTCATCGTTTCAAATAGATTCATTCCATCATACTAACATCTTAACCAGTATACATCATTTATATGATAAGTTCTTACTAGTTCTTCATAAGTTCATAATTTATTAAAGTATGAATTACTTATTCATGACTTATTAAGACTTAAGTCCTTTGATTAGCCATCACTACAAAAAAATGGTGATTTTGCAACAAACAATTTTCATTGCTGAATGTGCAAAATTTCGTTGCCAAATTTAATTTGCAACGACTTTTCGGTCGTTGGACATTTCATTGCGTAATGAGCGTTGCTAATTGTCTAGCAACAAATTTTATTTTTTGTTGCAGAAAGTAATATATTTCGCAACGAAATTTTGTTTCCGTGTAAAATCATAAATTATTTAGCAACAAAATATTTTGTAGCAAATTTATTAAGAAATTGTTATTGAAAAATAATATTTGTTGCAAAATACGCCTAATTGAAAAGAAAATAGTCTTTTTATTTTCCAACGAAGATAAATTTCGTTGCATTTGATACACATTTGCCAACGAAGTTTGCCGTTACTGAACAATATAGAAATTGTTGCCTTAATTGGTTTTCGTTGCTAATTTTGTACTTTTTGGTAACGATGTTTGTTGCTAAATGTACCAAATAAACCAATTATATATTAATTTGCAACGAAATTTTGCGTTGCCATTAGTTTTTTTTATGGATAATTATGATGAATTAGCAACGATACTATTTGAAGATGATTGTTTTTAGAGAGCAACAAAAGTTATTATCAATTTGGAACGACACTATACATTATCGTTTACTTTTCATGTGCAACGAAATTTGTTATGATTTGCAACGATATAAATATTGTCTTTTCTTTTGTTATGTAACGAATGTCAAAATTATTTTATAAACCAAAAAAATTATGTCTCAGTAACCCCATAACAAATTATAACAGAAATACAAAAAACCAAAATATTATTAATTAAATAAAATCATCCGATACATGATCATTCACAATCTTTACAATCAAACTTCGTACGAATGAAAACTACAAAGCCCATCTTAGTTGACACTATCTGCCATCAAGAGGTTAACACTAGTGCCATATATGAAAAAAAATCAAGAAAGAAATGTTTATAATAGGAAACAATAATTAAGCTTACACGAGTTTCAACCATGGTTCATCCTCCAGGTATTCTGCCAATATTAAAACAACATCAACCACTACACAATTAAAGAGGTTAATTAAATAATTTAAAGATATAATTAAGAAATTTATAGACCTTTGAAAATCTCTTGTCCCTCTAACAATCAAGTCCTAGGAGTGCATTTTGTAAGGTCATCAGCAGCACCTACAAAAGTAGATTAATAGATATTCAACAAACTCTGCAATTGCCAATTTCTCCCGAGATCCTAAATTTGTAACAAGATATTCTAAATAAACAGATAGGGCAGCCTCAACTGCACCTCCACCTGCAACCACCTGTTTTGTCACAATTTTGTACAACTAATCAGTCGGTAAGATTTATATTATTATTTCCTTTTAAATGATTTTCCTGTTTCTTTTTGTCAAAAAATTGTACAATATAATCACACCTTCTACAATCAGGAATCATAAAACACAATATTTTACTACTACGTTAACTGCTCATGTGCTGCATGTCCTGTAGCATCAGGGTCAACATGTCCAACTTTGGGGCACTTTTTAATAAGCACCATGCGACAATAACAAAAGAAAATATTTTTATTTTTTAGGACAGTTGCACCAAGCATTTACCTCCTCACTAAGTCTAAGTAAGCCATTATCTTTTGTTCTGTTCATTAGAACTTTGAACATAAATTTACTTGTAAATGATTCTAGGATTGAACTTATTTAAAGACAATTCCCAGATCGAAGTAAGAAACAGCTACCAAAATGTATTACAATGTAAAATGCTCCTTGTTTTCAAAAGAGTTCTCCTTTACTTAATTAAATATTAAAGTTTGTATTAGAACACTTGGACATAGATGATTTTTTTTTATCTTTTAACTTCAAAGACTAAAATTTATTAAAAAAAACTATGTCAAAGTGTGTCATATGCAAATCTTAATACTCAAGGGAAGGGTGGGACGGGGCGGGGCGGGGCGGGGCGGGGCGGGGAGGGGAGGGGCGAGGCAGGGCGGGGAGGGGAGGAAGCAAATACGCAGAACCAACATGTAAGTAGCTAATAGGGGTGAGCATTCGTTTATTATCCGAACCAAACAAGAAATTACGCTATTGTGGGTATCCGAACAATTAACTGATATATATGATAACCGATTAACCGAATAGGTTATTCGGTTATTCGGTTAATAACCGAACTTAAAAGAAGCAGCAAAAGAGAACAACAACAGAACAATCCAACCTCTGCAGAACTTCGAAAATATTTTGTAGACACAGCCAAGTATAAAGCCATAAAGGACAGCCAAAAAGTTATTATAAACAACACAAAAATAATATATATATATATATATATATATATATATATATATATATATATATATATATATATATATATATATTATTTTATGTTAAAATTATGAAATCAAATCAGGCAAATTCGTCTCCAGACTTGTGTCTTCCTGCAGAATCAAAAGATCAGTATGATGATTCTTCTTTAGAAGGTAACTAATTTCCTTGTGTTTCTTGCAGCATCAAAAGATCAGTAGCCATGGGAGGCCGATTATCCACACCAAGGACAACCGAAACAACCCATCAACCTAAAGCCCTAGAAAGTTGAAACCAGTAAAAGTAGTGATCCAGCTGTAAAAGAATCATCAGATCCGCCATTGATGGACAAAATTGAAGAAACCACAGAAAATCCAGACGGTAAGACCAATTTAGAGGGGGAGGATCTTGAGAGATCTAATCTGATCTTGAGGAGGATTTTGGGCTGATCTTGAGGAGGATCTAATCTGATCTAAATTGAGAGACCAATTTAGCCCGGCTGAGTGCTAACTGCTCTGCTGAGTCAAGAGTCTAATAGTCAAGAGTCATTTATTATTTTAAAGTGTTGTTCGGTTATTCGGTTAAACTGAATAACCCAAAAGTAAAACCCGTACAACCTAACCGAAAACCGTAAAAAAATTCGGATATAACCAAAATATTAAAAATAACTGAATTGTCAGACAATTTCGATTAAATTATTTCGGTTCGGTTCGGTAATTCGGTTATACCCGTTTTTTGCTCAGTCCTAGTAGCTAACAAATTAGGACTCTTAATTCCTGAAGGACATAATATTTGATAAAACTAAAAAGACAAATGAGGCTACGATTTACCGTATTCGATTCCAGGGTCCTCTTGACTATATATAGAGCATCATACAAAGCCCTATCCATCCCATCAAGCATATAATCGTTTGTACCTCTGAGTATCATTGAGACCTAAAAAGGCGCACACCCACGAGAATTTGATGATAATTACACTTGTAAGAAATGTGACATCTTAGAACGATTACGTAAATAAAAGATAATAGTTGAACACATAGGACACATACTGCACTTGAGTTTTTGGTCTCTTTCAGCAAAACAACCTCATCATCAGTAATGCGCTCCTCCACCACTTTTTCTGCATATCCAAGTAGGGATGAATCAAATGTTTCATCTCCTTCCATATCAGTAAATGTCGAGACCTGTAAATCAGTAGTGATTAAGTACAAGATATTGTTGCCTAATTATAAACAGCAGACAAAACTTTACAAAAAAAATAGTAAGACATTGGCGACTAAGATATGACAAAAAATACATAAGGAATAATGTAGAAAAAATGAGAGCAGGGAAAAGACCTGAAACAAGCATCAAAGGTTATTATTTTAAAATTTCAGATTAAAGCTGTATATTCCAGCAATGACCGGGGCGAATATATATATATATCCAGTTTGTGGGTTCACCTTATAAGGAAGAGACTCAAAGAAAATGGAAGCCCCAAAGACTTTCCTCCAATTTGGAGTTTAATACACATGACTAGTATACCAAATTCATTTTATTTCAAGCATTGTAGAGATTCAAAGCCTTCATTAAATCAATGAAGTAGAGGACTAATTCTGCCTACAGGCCTAGCCAAATCGAGGCCATAGACCACCTATGCCTTAGGCAGGCATGGCCAAGGATTTTTCGAACACTGACAAAAATGATCAGTAGGAATTAAACACTGTTACTGCTAATTAAGTCATGCACCAGTATAGTTCTTAAAATATTAGATCAGCTTCACTGAACATGAAGTACTATCCAATAAAAAGACCTTATAATTCAAGGAAAAGAAAAATAATCAAACGCTCAATATACCACAAAAATAAACTCAAATTTAAAATATATAGAGTCCAATACCGTCCCATCAAAAATCAAGTTAAACAACAGAGAACAATCAGCACGGATGAACATAAAAATCAACACTACGCCCACTCCATCTTGTAATTATTTTCATATTTAGATAACAACAAGTACGACCACACTAATCCCAACACTCAAGAAATTAATTAAAATACACAACACCGCGAAGCTGTTTCACTACACAATTAGCTCGGCCTCACGGAACAAGAAGTACTAACAAAATCCTATAATTTAAAAGAAAGCAAAATAATCAAAGCCTTAAATTACACACAAAAAAAACTCAAATTTAAAAGATCAAAGAGAGAGATTACCAAAATGAGATCGAAGAGGGTTGGCCGATAAACATTGACGAAATCAGCATCCCAAGACTCGAGCTTGTCAAATGCGGTACGATCGTCAGGCTTGGAAGCATTCTCGACGTGCTTCTTGCAGTACTCAATCACCTTCGTCAAGATCTTTTACCTTACTACCATTATCCAAAATGAAAACTTCTCCATACTTAAAATGGGACATTGTTCCCGCATCAGTATTTGTGATTAATTTCTTGAGTGTTGGGATTAGTGTGGTGATACTTGTTGTTCTCTAAATATGAAGAGATCATCATTAACTCTGGTTAGCTGTTGAAGGACAAGCAATCCAATTCCTATCTGCAGGATATAAGATTAGAAGTTGAAGTACATATTCCTTGTATCATTTATCAGCATAAATCATGAGCAGAGAATACAAATGGAATAAAACTAAAACTTATCGAGCGATATAATTACCATTAGAGGAAATTAATAACGTCGTTGTTTAAGGTCCCCAAAATGGATTGGGGTTCTTCTACTTGTTAGTGCCACAAATCTCTACAGTAAGTACATATAAGTAATTTTTTAATAAAATTAGATACAGCAGTCTATAATGGTGGCTCAACACAATCTTTTTTTGATGAGATTCACCTTGATCTCATTCACTTCAAGGGAAATATCATAATCAAAACCGCGAAGAACTTGCAACGAAACTTCAAAATCTTATGTAAAACCTATTTTGTCCTAGGTTCAACAAAGAAGTGACTATGTGACTTCGATTATACATAAAATATAGAATGAAAAATAGAGAAAATCCCTCAAGGAAACTTACCAACCATTAAGGAGATTATGGGATAAAAAATAGACCAGGAATTAAGACTAGACAAGGAAAGGTTCCTGCCAGGTGCAAGGTTAATCTTCTTAGATACCTATTTAACTAATCCTTTGACTGGGGAAGTATCACTAGTGTTCAAGGACTTTGGCTTCAGTTTTGAGTTCCCATAGTAGAAGAACTATGTATGTCATCATTAGATGATTGAGTCCCCTCTCCAGGAACATGGGAAAAGGTTTCAAACACCTGCATCTCCTCAAAGCTTTCTACAACATTGTAGCTTTAAATTAATTCTTTTGCAAGTTCTCTAAGTTTAGCAAGGTCATGTCTACGTGCATAGGATTTCAGCTCTTCCCTCCTTCACTGAAGAGGCTGCGTAAGGCAATTATAAACAAGAAGCAAGATAATTTAAGTTAATCTTAGATGTACTGTGTGGATGCATAAGTTTCATTCCAAATGCCAAGATAAAAATGATGATCCACAAAAGAATGTAATGACATTCAGTGAAGTGCCAACAACAATATTACTTGAGAAAAAAAGAGAGTAAATAAACAGAAAGAGCCATATGCTGATATGCATGCAATTACATATATGAGATACCCAATGCCTTCACTCATTTGCCTTTCTGACCAAGGGTGGGACAACCAATAAGTAGCAAAACAGTATAAAAAATTCCAACTATTCTAGCCAATACCCAAACATCTTCTAATTTGGTAAGTCACACCCTATGTAGAAAACAGGAGAAACATGTTATACCTATCCAACATCATGCTAAAAAATACCGCATGTTAGCACGTTACTTTGTGTTTATATTTCAAAATGACATATCACATATCTTATAGTACAAGGCATAACTGATACAATAATAAAATTAATATACAGAGATAAGTTCAAGAAGAAGCATGAGTATGATTGATTAAATCAAAATGGAGAAGGTATGATCTAATGTACCTCACATCCAGCTTCCAAGACAAGTTTAAGGAAGCTAAGGGAGATCGAATGCTTAGTAGCAGATTCAGAAAGCTTAATCAGAGAAAGCCAATATGATTTTAAGGAGATGATAATGAACATCTTTCGATTTGATGATTTAGAAATATCAGAAACAAGAGTGTCACTTTTCCACTGACTATTAGCAGACCTTTTTGCTCTAACCTCAGAAATTGGAGTGATATTGCCAATTGGTTTTGGAGCAGGACTGGAGGTTGCCTTCGTAGGTATAGAGATCCTTCTGACAGGCTTGGCAGATTTGCATTTGCAAGATAGATCAAGAACACCCATAATTTTACTTACACTTGCACAAAAGAATTGTTTCCCGTTGAAGCAATAATGAATGCCTGTAATACAAATTGAATTATTAGAACAAATTTTTTTGTTAAAAGACATCAAGCCATGATTACAACAGTAGCACAAGATTGTACAATCAACAAAATACAAGCCAGTTGATGAGCATTTCAAGTTATCAGATATTGAGTTAAGAACTCAGTATAAGACCACCTCCACGAAGTTTCTTTGATATTTGTTTGATAGAGATGTAATTGCATCCTCTTGAACATCCCTCGAGTATCATCAAACACTCATTAGGAAAATGTCTTAAAACATAATAAACATTGTTGGGCCCATTATCTAACCATTTAAATTTTTAGAACATAGGGCAACTTAACATGTTATAACAACTTTTTTTTTGCAAGTCTTTAGCTTAAGTTTTCCTGCTTGCATTTAGTTTCCAAATCATGTTAGTGAAATTGTATCAAACATTACGGTATAACGGAGTCCTATTCTTCCGTGTCAAAGTGGAAGTGGCAGATGAAGGGAATCTATAAATTTCATAATCATTACTTAAAAGGTTATTATTTCAAAACAAACTATAACTTAACCAATATGACTATCCTCCCCCCGGGCTCTTCCGTTCTATTCTTTTTCTAACATTCGTAATGTAATTACTTAGCTTTCTCTTGGTAATTGTCCTTTCTGGCCTTGATACAGTCTTAGTACTCCAGCAAAATACACTGCACCTAAATGATGATCATGAAACCTGTGACAACTCGAGAATTTAGAAAATTTTTAAAATTTTTATTAATTGATTTAAGGTTCAAAATTAGAACCTAGATAGAAAATTAGTGTATGCATTTGATATTTTTAAGATGGAATTTTGAGGATTTCAAAATTCTGTGAAGGATTTAGGTGAATTATTCAGGATTAAGGAAATAAGCGTTTATGTTTTGTGTATATGCGTGCATGATGTGGTTAAGGGTTATGGGTTGACCAGATAAATGATATCTGTAACAAACCCTAAGTATATATTAAGAACGTCAACATTCCATTAGAAAACCCTAGCGATTAATAAGAAACCCTAGAAAGCGGTTCTGGAAACCCTAATTTCAGTTCCGAAAATCCGAAACCCTAATTCGAAAATTTAAATCCTAATTTGGGAATACGGATGTTAATATAAGGTTTTATGCTATTAAATAAAACTTAATTAGGGAAAACCCTAAGGACTTTCTGGAAACCCTAATTAATTTAGAAAACCCTAATTTATAATTTAATTTAATAATTATAATGTTAATTAGGAAACCCTAATCGTAATTTTCAATTTATGAGTAATTAGAAAACCCTAATCTAATTACGAAAATTTAATTTCTAAATTAGAAGATTTATTTTTCTATTAGAAACCCTAATTAGTGGTTAATAAACCCTAATGACCATTTTGACCCTAATTGCGTAATTAGCAATTTTAATTAGGAAATACTAATCATAATTAGCAAGATTTAATTTATGATTAAGAAATTTTAATATAATTAGAAAATTCTAATTATAATTTTGAAATATTAATTTTCGATTTTGAAAACCTAATTCGGAAATTATAGAATTTAATTTTAAACCTAAGAATTTCCAAACCCTAAACCCTAAGGGCTTGGACCATTTCCATAATTGCCATTAAATTTAATAGTCTAATGACCATTTTGCCCTTCGTTGAATAATTGAAGGAAACTTGCAAATCTAGCTAAAGGAGAGTTGGTAAACCACTAGATATCAGCCATGTGAATATATCTCAGCCATTCCAGCCGAATTATTGCAGATCATAGCAACATGTTATCATATATATATTGATTTAAAGAGAGAGAAAGTACACTAACTTGGTCATTTTTCTCTCAAACAACCAACTAAGTCTCTCTCTCTCTCTCTCTCTCTCTCTCTAGACCCACGAGATCCTTAAGTTATTCAGTCCCTTGTATGATCCATAAAAAGCCATGAACAGATTCAAAAGTCAGAATCAAAAATCAAGCTTCAAGAAGGTATAAACCCTATTTTTTTTTAAATCATATGATCTGATATTATTTGTTGTAATTGATTATTTAAAGTAGTGTTAGAGGGTGTTAATAAGTGACCTGGGTTGTTAGATCAAGGATATTTAACATCTAGAAGCACGATTTTGAAGTTTTGAAAAATCTGGAAAAAAGTTGAAAAGTCGCCTGACAATCGAAAGTCAGAGCTCATAGATCTCTTTGTGATAAATTCTGAAAAATTATTTTAAATTATAAAAAATAGTTTTTAATTATTTTAAGTATATTTCATAAATATTTAATATTTTTGGAATATAAATGGTATTTAATTTATTTAATTATAATATTAAATAAATTATTTAAAAATGATTTAAATACATGAAAAATCATAAATTATTTAAGTTATTTTCAGTGACTTTTAATATTTTAGGATAAATTTCATTAATTAATTAATATTAATTATAGTTAATTTATTTAATAAATATATTAAATAAATTATGAAAAAATAGAATTAATGATTTATAAATCATATAAAATGATTTAAGTATTATAAAAATATTTTAAGTTATAAAATATAACTTTTGATATTAAAAATACTTTGATATATTATAAATATATTATAATATTATGACATGTATTTCATTAATATTTGATAATAAATAAATATTAATGATAAATGAATTATGTGGTATTTAATTCGTATAAATACGTTGTTAATGACTGAATTTTTTTGATAAATAGTAATAATTATTTAAAAATTATTACGAACTTATAAAAATTATTTTGACTAATATTAAAATTATCTGAGATAATTGTTAAGTCTTAGGCAGAGTTTAATTGAACTTAGACTCAAAAAAAGGCCGACTAGACCGTCGGGACGTCAGATTTTTGTCAGGTTCAACTCAGACTGCAAAAGTTTGACTTGATACCGAGTCCTATGTGTGTTATAGACTGATAGGGTTATGTGTTATGCGTTTAGGTTATTCCGTGTATATATATTATTGTATTATATTGTGATGATATTATTCTAATATTAGAGATCTATATTACTAATAATAGGTCTTCGAATAAAGCAATATAAATTGCGTAGCGGTAATCAACGGTTCAGGAAAGTTTATTTTTACTTAACTCTACTAAGAGTTGTTTCATTCGGATAAGCTTATCGTTAATCATTGCTGGTTGCCATGAATTGTACTCTGTATATATTACATGTATAAGTCAAGTATGAAAGGCTGATCACCTTTATTACCAGTTAGTTCAGATATATTTGTTCATGTTTAATACTTGTTCAGTCAGAATTTTATTCCTGCTAGTTCACAATTATATTGTTGAATTATAGCCAGCCAATTATTCAAATCATTTCAATTAAGATATATCGTTATACTGTTGAACTTAAACTTGCTGGGCAATCCTTATGCTCACCCTTGCTATATCATGATAAAACATTGCAGATTAAGGCGAATGCGTCGGATACAAGGAAAGGTTTAAGACAGTTCCAGCGTAAAGTTAATGTGCGCGATTAATTTTGTAATCGTATAGTTTGATAATAAAGTTATGTGTTAAATAAGTTATGAATGTGATTAAGTTAAGGTTACTCGACCTCCGAGAATAGTGTGTAATGTATTGTATAAACAATTTATGTTTATATCTTCCGCAAATAGTAATAGTTGTATAGAATGATCGAACTGGATCCGCGGTGATTCGGGACCTCGGATTTGAGGACGTCACAAAACCACCTTAATTTCATATGAAACAATTCTCAAACTTAAATATATATTCAATAATGTTGCCCGTTGCATGGAATCCACTAATTTGCACAAAAGAATTATAAATATAAATATAAATAGAATCAGATAATATAATCATCAAAGATTAGAAACAGGTAGTGTCACCATTAATGGAAATCTTAATTCATTTGTTTTATTTTGAACTTATCACCCTTTTACCATTCCACATAAATTAATCTATTTCTTTGTGAAATTTCTCCAAACAGATAGTGTGCGTCTTATATACATCAAGGAAACTGAATAGATGCCATGCAATCAAATAACCCGAATTCAAAGAACTAATCAAATAACCAAAACTGAATTGAACTAATTAACAAAGTAACAACACAATCATTCTAATTACAACAGAAATTGACTCTAAATAACAAAAATTAGTAAAAAAAAATTAAAACCTAAGTTTTAGGGGAAATTAACAGGAAATTAAAACCTTCAATTGGACAATAATGGAGAAGCAGAAGAAGAAGGAGAAGGAGAGAGCATGTCGCCACAACTATGCCACCACGACACCACCATTAAGCCGCCACTAGTGCTAGGGTTAGAGGGAGTTGAGAGAGAGAGATAGAGGAAAGAGGCGTCTGTTTTAACTTAAGGTGGTGGAGAGGAGAAACATCTCTAACTCCTTTTCCAGACTTTGTTCTAAAAAAGAGAGAGAATGATTAAAACTTATAAAAAAAACTATATCGTAAACTCTTTAAAAAGTAATATTGAAAATAAAATTATTATTTAAAAAACTTAAATCGATTTAAATTTAAATTTTAGGATGTCATAAATTAATTAATAATAAACTGAAACATAACATTTTTGAAGAACAAAATAGTAATAATTTAACATATTTGTTGATCTGCTCTAAAAAAAAGTCTTAATTATTATAATTTTTTTATTGTCATTTTATATTATTTTAAAATTTAAATTAGTGTAACTTAATATTTTAATGAATAAACTATTTAATATTATTAATTATTTAAAAAGTATTATTAAGAATACAATTTTATTCTAAAAAATTATTTTCATTACAATTTGAGTTGTAGGATACTATATATTTACTAAGAATGAACTCAAACTTAATTATATTACATTTTTTTTCATGGTCAATGTATGAAATTTTAAAGTTTAAATTATTATAAATTTACTTATTTTAATTAAAGAAATAGTCGATATTGTAAGTTACTGAAAAAGTATTATTAAAAATAAATTTGTTACTGTAAAAAATTAAAAGTATTTATATTGCAATTTATATTCACCACAATTAATTCTAAAAAAATTATTTAGAACAAAATAGTTATCAATTTTATCTCTTGTAAAAAACTCTGAACAATAACATATAATGAGTAATAATTCTTTCATTAATAGTTTTTTTGTTTCGCAAATTTTCATCATAAATTGGAGCCAAATATCTTTCAACCACCTCAATTTTGCGAAAGAAATAAATTTAAATTGTGACAGAATGAATTCTTTCACAAAATTTCATTCACTACATCCATATAAATTTCTTGTAGTAAGACTGTGATAACCCGGGATTTCGAATAATCAAAATTTTATGAATATTTTTTTTAATTAATATTAATATTTATTATCAATTTAGTGACATGTATCTGTGATACGAGTCTCGAGAATTAGTCAATTTGTGTATTGACTAATAAATTTAGTGTAGAGTTGTGCTTAACAGCTTTAGAAACCCTAACCCTAATTCCTGGAAAGGGATTCGATAGAAAATATAATTAATATATTCATATTAATAAGTACGTGTTTGTACCAAAGAGATTTATTGATCAAAGATTGATCGGATATGGTTTAAATTTATAAACCCCAACAAGAGGTTAGAAACCCTAATCTCAGATTTAGGAAACCTAACGTACAATTAGAAACCCTAATTGAAAGCCGAGAAACCCTAATTTAATATTCGGGAATCCTAAAACCCTAATTAGGAAACCCTAATCCTAATTAATGAGTTTAATGTGTTTAGTAAATGTTAAATTGATTAGGAAACCCTAATTTAATTAGGAAATCCTAATTTAATTAGGAAACCCTAATTGTAATTTAGAAATTTTAATTTTTAATTTTTTTAATTTAAAACCATAATTAGGAAACCCTAATCCTAATTAGCAAGCCTAAAGTAATTAGTATGTGTTAATATAATTAGGAAACCCTAATTATACTTGAGAAATAATAATTTCTATTTAAAATCCTAATTATATTCTTGAAATTCTAAATTTTCTATTTTTAAACCCTAATTAGAAAATTCTAGAATTGGAGTATTTAAAACCTTAGGGTTAAACCCTAAGGGTTTGGACATTTGAGCCAATTATCTATTTTGCCATAAAGTTTAGAAGTAAAATGACAAAAATACCCTTTACTTTAAAAATAATCTAGTAAAAAGAGATGTGGTTAAAATTGTTGCCACACCTCTTGCATTATTACCAAACACTTATTACTAGCAATGTGAAGCCACATCACACCATTTTAACCACAAGAATCAAAAGTGGTTGATTAAAGAAAGAGAAAACCAAAAACATAAGTCATTTATGTTTTTACACTTAGCTAAACTTCTCTCTCTCCATAGCCACGAATTTTTCTAAGTGTTTCAGTCATTAACCAAGCATTTCAAACACCTAGATCAGATTGGTGAGGCAAGATCAAGGATTGGATAATATAAGGTATAAACCCTAAACCTATTTTGATCTTGTATGCTAAGACAACTTTTGTGTTTATGTGTTTAAATCTTTGCTAGATGATGTTTTATGATGATCTATGGTGATATACCATAGATCCATAGCATCAAAATGCTTTAAAATCGAGTTTTTCTAAAACTGTCAAGAATACGATTTGTGGTCAGACAAGCTAATGTCAGGAGCCACAGATCCGTGTCTGTTTTTGCTTTTTTCTTGTTTGATGTTTTGTATCGGTAGTATGACATGAGGGCTATAATCTGGAAGTGGAATCACAGTTATTACATGTCCAGATTGCACGATATTTATGGTCAAAGAGAGTTAACCGACGTTGACCAGCTGCATTCTGGGTAACCCAGAAATTCATTTTGAGTGTCTGACAACATTTCTATGCTTCTTGATCTGTCAGGTTTTACGTGTTATGATGTTGTTGTTGTAACTTATTTTTAGACTGTTGTTTGTACTCTAGATCCATGGCCTTAGAACTCTTAAACAAGCAACATATAGATAATAACAAGTGGTTAAAGTAGGCCACTCGCACTGTTTTTACAATTCTGGAATTTCCAGAAAACTTATGAACCGAGTTTTTGTCAGAGATTGACTGAGTCATAACTTTTGATTCTATTATTGTTGAAATTTCCTGCTAATGAATATACGTTCCTTGACATATGTACTAGATCTATGAACCAAGAAACCACCAATATAATGACTAGAACACTAAGATTAGTGAGCTTGAAAGTAGTACCTCGAGACTGTCTAGGTTTCTAGGTAACTCAGAAAACCCAGATGATGTCTGACGTCTACTTTGAGGCTCTGGATCTTGCATAATTGTTTTTGTATGATCGAGATAATGCTTGAATGTTGTAGTACTACATGTAGACTACATGATCGATGCACAAGGTAGCCTAGAACATAATTAGACTGTGAATCAGAGCTGGTCAAACCTTGAGCCTTAAACACTGACTGTTAGTGTTCTTGAGCACCAAGAACACCAACAACGACGGATTAATTAGTTTTTATTTTTTGAATTTTCAGAAATTGTTTAAAAATAGAACATAAATTCTAAAAATTATCAAAAATAGTTTTAAAAATTATTTTAAATTATGAAAAATACTTTATGACTATTTGGAATATTTTTCATTAATAATTATAATTATTTGAATATTAATGCTATTTAATTTATTTAATTAGCAGATTAAATAAATTATAGAAAAATGATTTTAATTATTTAAAAATCATTTTTAAATAAGAATAAAGTGTTAGAAAATATTTTGAATTATAAAATATAATTTTCAATATTTTTGGAGAATTCTCATTAATAAATTAATATCAATGATATTAGATTTATTTAATTATTATATTAAATAAATAAATTAAAAATGATTTTATTGATTTAAAAATCATTTTAAAAATGAGAAAAATATTTTAAAAAATATTTTAAGTTATAAATAATGACTTTTAATATTTGGATAATAATTTCATTAATATTTATATATTAATGTTGATGATTTAAAAATAATTTTAATTATTTTAAAAATTATTTAAGTAGAATATTGATGATTTAAAAATATTTTAAGTTATTAATAATAACTTTAGTATTTTGACAAATATAACATTAATATTTTTATATTATTAAATATTAATAATGATAAGATTATTTGATAATTAAATCATTTAAAAATGATTTAAGTGTTTAAAAAATTATTATAAATTATAATAATTGTTTATAAACTATTAAAAGCTTCTGAAAAATATTATAAACGATATTTGACTTATCTAAAATAATATTGAAGCTTATAGACCAAGTTTAATTGACAATAACTGTGTTAGTTGTTGAATAGGGTGACCAGAACACCGAGAATGGACCGAAGTCCAACCAGACCGAACTAATTAAACTTAATAAGAGTTTATATAGGTTATAAACACTGATATGACAATGTGGTAATGTGTCTAGGAGAAGACTGACTGTAAATTACAGTGATACGTGTTGTGAATTATTGTGCTAATTGTGAGACCGATATTATTCGTTATAGGTCTTACGAACACATATAATCTTATTGTGTAGCTGTAATCAATGCGGAAGGCAAGTTTCCTAACTCAACCTTAAGTTAATATTATTCAATTATTATAGTAGTTAATTATTGATAATTATACCAAGTCCATGGATTTTGAAGTTGATTTTTTGCAGTTAGTGCATATTTAATAATTTAAATTGAATTACTGATTCTGAAAATATATTCGTAGAATAACTGTTGTTGGATATTTAAATTCGTAGAAGCAAATATTGATAGTACAGATAATTCCTGTTTATTGTCAAATTATGTTGAGAAATGTCTTAGCCAATTATTCTGGACTAGACGAACATTTTTTAAAACTTGATAGGTTCGAGAAGAGAATTTAATTATTATTGTCGGATCGTTGCCAATTATCTCGGCTAGATTAAGAAGTAACTAGAATTTGAAATCAAAGTATTTTGTTATTAAATCAAAATCTTGATTCTGAGACTGAGAAGAACAACCTTTTATATAAAGGGAACATTTTAGGTCGTATATTCGACCATTGCACACTGTTAAGTATTATGCATAATATAGGGTACAAGGAGTTGGCCGGCTCTAAGTACTTGTAGAGGGGATATGATTTAATCTTTATGGTTATCTGATACTCCTGCGTATGTATCAAAGTAAATCTTTGATAGATACCTGAGAAAAGAACTTCTAGATCTAGTGTGATCACTCAACATAAATCTGGAAAACATTCCACTTAGTAATTGCGTAGAATTGATTCTTGATTATTCAATAGAATATCATAGAAACTTTGAAAGCGTTGTACTCTTTCATTATCAAATTATTGCGTTGCCTAGAATACGAGAAGACTTATTATTGATTAACAATTTGTTCAGCTATTTCAAAGTTCACCGAACTTTGGTTTCATTATATCAAAATAGATAGTTTGTTCTTATTGATTTATATATATTTATTATATGTCTTAACTTGCGGGGCAAACTTGTTGCTCACCCTTGCTATAAATAAAATATTTCAGCTAGGAACGAAGAGGCCAGTGGATCGAAGAAGAACAAAGGCAAAGGCAAAATGCTGGATTAGTTTTTAATAAACATTATGATTATGTTGTATTGTAAACCCTTTTTGTATATCTGAAGGATATGTTTGTTATGTTAAGGTTAGAGAACCTAGGACTTATGTATGAACAATATATGTTAACGACTTATGTATTCTTATTTATATATGAATGGGTAGTTAAATTATATTATATTATTGATCGTGAACACAAAACTCGGGGGGTCAGGTAACCCAGATTTGGGGACGTCACAGAGATTAGAAGTAAGATAAAACATAGCCTTACAATGAACGTGATCAACGATGACAAAGTTATAGAAAATCGTGTCACCTTTATAGGAAACGTACTCGTAGATGCATTGGACGTCGTTTACGGTTACCGAGAGCGCTAATAGATCGCGGATTAAGCTTAAGAGAAGAAGCCCTAACAATCCGTACACTTTCGAGCACCTCATTCTCTGTCTTCTCTCTATTCGATTGATGATGTTTCTGAAATGTCAATTTATGAGAATCCATATTAGTAGGCTAAATAATATTTTAGCCTAAGACTACTAAATGCCATTTGAAATGGCGTTGAATTTTTGGATATTTATTTTTGCTCAAAATCAAAAAGGCAACCAACGCCAATTTAAATGATTTTTTTTTTAAAAAAAGAGAATTTTAAAAAAATTATCTTAATTTTTTTAAACGATTTTATTTTTTTAAAGAAAGTTGAAAAAAATAAAAATGTGATCCAATGCCAAACTAACCGGCATTATAACTTTTTTTGTAAAGTAAATTTGTAAAAAATAAGAGTAAGATGTAACATCACTTTAACAGACGTTATGTAAGACCCCAACTTTTATGAATAAAGAATAAATTTCTCGAAAAATATTTTTGAATATTATGGTGTGGATTTGATATAATATTATAGTTGTGGGTAATATTTATAAATTTTGCATAGTAAGCCAGTGGTTATATAATATTCGATTGGTCGGGGAATATTTATTTTAACAGGGAATATTCGTACGATAACACAATCATTGGTGGACCCCACAACAGAATTATTGTCTTAGTTAGAAAACGACAAAATTATCTTTCTATAAAAATAACGGCGGAGGTGTTACCGTTAAAACTGTTGAACTACCCGGTAGTAAAAGTACAATAATACGCGTGGTTGCATAGTAGCACACAGTATTGATTATTGATGCTTATGTGAGAAGTCACTCAGTTATACTCAATTATTACTACAGTAATTGCTGCATCATATCTCTCATATTATTGATTCAATTATTGTTACAGTATTATCTACATAATATGATATATTATTAAATCAATAATTGAGACGGCAAAGTTATTCATATTATTATTTGCAATATTAACAATGTCTAGAAGTTCTGTCAATGAGAGGTTTGGTCACCTAATTGTGCGCCAATAAGGAGAAATCCTTATTGGAAAGCCCACTCTTTCCTGGGAACGACCTGGTTGTTAAATATTATGAATTATAGTATTAATGATGAATAAGTTCGTGTTGATTAAAGATAAATTTTGTAGTTCCATTGTGTTAGAATTATTTGTGTTAGTGGAAATCTACATTTGTGTCAATAATAATTGATGTCGGAAGGTTATATTGTTTAATCGGGTATTTGGGGCACTTTTCGTGTCAGAGTACTATTCACGAGTTACAATTCATGAGTTACGATTCTCGGGGTATTATTCACCTGTAAAATATATTTCTTTTCGGTCCAAATCATTTTTGGGTACAATATTATTCCATAAGGAGATGTGCTAATTTTTTAGACCGTTGGTTGAAATTATAATAGTAAATCAATATGGATCGTTGATTTAAAGTTTTAATAGTAACTTGTCCCTTCAGTTTTCCAAGAGTTATTTGTCCCTTCAGTTTTCCAAGAGTTATTTGTCCCTTCAGTTTTCTAAGAGTTATTTGTCCCTTCATCTTTCCAAGAGTTATTTGCCCCTTCGGTGTTTCAAGAGTTAATTGCCCCTTCGCAAATAATAGTTGTCTCTTCAATATTATCAAGAGTCATTTTGACCCTTCGTTAAGACCAAGAGCCACTTTCAGTTCTTCTATAAATATAAGCTCATTCCTTCATTATTTCTTACGAATTCACTGAAACTCTAGAGAGAAAGAAGAAAAGTATTCTGCTACTTCACTACTCCAATATCCAGTTTCTTCTAAGGTAGGCGATATTATTTGTTGTACTCGTAAGGGGTATTATTTCTTTTGTATTCATGAAGAGAACTTCTGTTATTCCATTCTTTATTATTCTGTTGGAATAACCTGTCTATGTGGATTACCACATGCATGGTGAATGATCCTTCGTATTCATTCCTTATTAAATTGTGAAAATGATCTGTCTACGTGGATTACCGCATGGCAGGCGAAAATCCATTTGTAGCTTCATATATTCTATTATACTAAGTTGGTTAAAGCTTGGCTTCTATAATCCATGAAATTAGTGGAATATCCTTGATATTTGTGCTTCATCCAGTATCTTTTCATGGAAATATTCTTCTGAGCATTCTTAAATTTTACTCCACAAAGCAGTATCATGTTGACAATTTGGACGTTACTGAGTTCAGGATAAATTCATTTATAAATCTTTACAATTTATTCTTGAACTTGTTTTATTGAATTATCATCATCCTCATAATTATATTATGTTGAAAGTCATCTTTGGCTTACGTGCATAGATGGACTTGGTATGATTATGACCAGGGATTATTCGGTATAATCATGAACGTAATGTGACGAATGATGTGGTAAAAGTCCTCATTGGCCTGTAGTTCAGTGGTTGATAGTTATTGGTATGATTATGACCAGGTATTATTCGGTATAGTCATAACCATTGATGATTACATGAATATCCTTGGCCGTGGAGCAGGGATGGTTCAATTTTATTTATTAAGCTGAGTCTCAGCGATAAAGTTGATGAAAAACTTTTTAAATCATAGAGGATAGTAGATTTTATACTGTACTTAACTCTTCTAATGGATTGCTTATTCCGCTGCAGTTGTTGATCTAAAAGTTGTTGTCTATTATATTCTATCAGTTGTTATACTATTGAAGGCTAAGGATAATTATTTCTACATTATCTTAGTCATAATATTTCTTACTGGGCAAGTTGAGCTCACCATTTCTTTCACTGTTCTCTTCAGGAAATGAGAACGTAGCTGTGACAACCCGAGTAAAACCGGATTGTCCAGAATTTAAGTTAAAGAATTAGTTATTAATAAAATGAATTTTGTATTAATACTATTATGTGCTATGTGTTTATTAATCGTTCTATAACCTAGGATGCTTATAAGTCGGGAGGATTTTGGCTACGAGCAAGATTGAACGAGTAAGAATTTTCAAGACGAAAATGAAAGTTTTCCGGGAACAAAAATATTTCCAGGGAAAAAGACGAAATATGCACTATTCATCCATTTCTGCTCGGAGATTTATTTTGAAATTTTGAGAAGTTATTGATTACGTATAATCTTAAGACGTGATGGAATATTCAATAATATTTCAGTTATGGCAAAAACGAAGTTTTCGCCTGCGGACTCAAAACCTAAGGGTTTGGAAAAGTGAGTTCCGAGAATTTTAGGATCACGTATAATAATTAGGGTTATTATACGTGAGAAATACGAGTATGATACGAGTTATTATACGAGTATAGTACGAAGATTAGTACGACGTATAATACGAATATCGTACGAATAAAATACGAAGAGAATACGAGAATACGATAATGGAATGCGTAAAATACGACGAGTCTAAATGGACTTTGTGTTCATGGACTTTGTAGAATCCAATTGGACTTGGATTATGTCAAGCCCAATGCTTTGTGAAGTTAAGCACAAGTTAGGCCTGATAAGTAGGTTTTGTACCTACTTATCCGGTATCTTTTACTTGAATTAGTTGTTTTTATTCATGTGTCTTAGTTACTTTTCATGCATTTTGTGTTCGTTTTGTAGGTTATACGTTTGGAAGCGATGTGAGCGATTATTGGTAAGGAAAAGCACGGAAAATGCAAAGAAAAGCAAGCCGGACATCGTTTATGCTTTCATGTTAAATTCATGTTCTTGGCTTGGAGCTTGGACTATATTGTAGAGCGTTTTCTTAGCTTTCCGTAACATCTTGAATCATTCAAATCGGAGTTCGGATGAAAGAGTTATGACATTTCTACCGACGGACGTTGAACTTCACCGTTTTGGGTGGTCATTTTGCGTAGCAGTCACTTCCAGTCCAATTTCGACCATCATGCGTTCGTTATTTCTCAAAGCTCAAAGAATAAAAGTTGTAGATCTCGTCGATAGCTTCGATTTGATATGTCGCGGGCCTCGTAACTCCTCTCGGTTTAGAAGTTATGGCAGTTTTAGCAGAGGAGGTTCCAGCAGAAAATCGTTTTGGCAGATTGGTACCCAGCCGGGGCTGGGCGTTTTTGTGCTTAGTACCCAGCCGGGGCTGGGTACCTGTGAGCTTTAGCAGATTGCTATCCAGCCGGGGCTGGATAGTTACAAAGGAAATACCCAGCCGGGGCTGGGTATACGCGGAAGTGAAGAGATTTTGTCCGAATTTGAGTCCGAAAAGGATTGTTTCGAGTTGTTTGATTTAAGGACTTCCAAGAGGACTTAAAGACATGTACAAAGGCTTATAAAAGGAGGGAAATAACATAGATTAAAGAGGGATGAGGGGAATATTAGGAGATTAGAGAGCATTCTATTAAATTAGATTAGAGAAAAACACTAGTTTTTATGAGATTTGGAGATTGATGCAACTTGGAGACCATTGAAGATTCAAAGTAGGAGCAAGAAGGGAGTGTCAAATCTACAGACAATAGATTATATCTTCTCATCTTCTTCTATATTTATCTTTTAATGTGTATTCAATTGTGGATTCTTAGTTTTAATTCAATAATAATGAACTAATTCTTTGTTTGAGATTACAATGGATCTTATTGTGTAGTTTATTTTAATATGCTTCGTTATCAATGATTATGTTCTATTTAGAGGATTGTCTATTGTGATTTGGACTTAATTGTTTAATTGCTTGGCCATCAATTACCGTGATAATCTATATGAACTCGAGAGATGAAGTATAGATTTAGATCTAATCATGATAGCATGTGTTCAGGATTTTGTTAATAGCTTAAACTTGATGTGTGTTAAGGTAGAGATATGCTTGACATCGCATGTAATCTTATAGAGAACTTGCTCTTAAACTTTCTTCAATTGTAATTCACATAGAGATATAGTGGGTTAGTTGATTAAGGTGTTTAACGAATTTCTATCTTAATTGTGGATTGACGTTAATACGGTATTAGTGCATCGAGAGATGGTTAATACTACTTTCGTGTTCTTGATTAACAATTCGGGATAGAGAATAATTGATGAGAAGTGTGTTAACCTAAATGAAGCAATAAGTGAAGTTGTGATCTTAAATCTCCATAATCTGATTTTTAATTAGTGGTAATTAGAACTAGTTTAGTTAAATATTTTAATTTATAACATTAAATTCATTTGTTTAAATAAGATTGAGTTGATTACGGGTTAGTACTTGGTGATTTTTATTAAATAATTCTCTGTGGGAACGATACTCAACTTATCACTTTATTACTTGTTGACCACGTATACTTGCGTGCTGTGCGTAACTAGATTTTACCCAACAAGTTTTTGGCGCCGTTGCCGGGGAATTAGTTTAATATTTTTTACCAATATTAATTTCAATCAAATTAGTCTTAATTTAAATATTTTTATTTTTATTTTTAATTCTCTTCCTATATTTCTCTCTTTTCAGGTACCATGGATGACTTTGCGTATCAATGGCCATACACGAACTTGACTCAACCAAAGGAAGCGGAGATTGACAGACTCGCGACACTCTCCGCAATGTCAGCACAAATTGAAGAACTTTCGAGGGAGTTGAACGTTATCGCAACCCAACAGAGTCGAAGGATGGCAGTTACCTGTGGCTATTGTGCTGGCAATCATCCGAGTAATCAATGCACCATCAATCTTGGGCAGGTACAGTATGGTGGTAACGATCTCAATCAGTATTCATATGATAATTATGATCAAGTTTGGGGGTATCACCCGGATTCTTCATGGAGCTACAACTATCAAGACCAATACTCTACTCCAAATCCAACATACACACCGGAATTCTCATATCAACCTCCATTAAAAGAAGAAAAGTCAAAGTTGGAGGAATTGTTGTCCAAGTTCATAGCATCAAATGAGGAGAGGAGGATTGATCAAGAGATATCAATGCAAAATCTGCAGAACCATGTGGATCAAATACTCAAAGCCTTGAACAACTGTCCTCAAAACAATCGGTGTTATGATGAGGATTCCGAGATTGATGAAGTGCCCGAGCTAAATCTACAACTGGATGAGACACGAGATGTTGAAAAAGAGGAGACAAGTGGGGATAATGAAAATAAGGTCGGTGAAGAACTAACTATGAGTACCAACGAGGATGAGCCGATGTTATTAGTGCCCCAAGTTCCTTCTCCGCCAAAGATCAAGGGTCCAGTTAGATTTGCTAAACCGTGCCCGCTTGGTAGTCATGTCGTCGGCGAAACTTTTGTTGACATAAGAGTGAGTACAATTTTTAATCCATGGTGGGAAGAGAAAGAGAAGATAGACAAAGAGCACATTGTGTGTGACAAGCTTCCATGCCCCAAAGTGATCACATACACAATGGAGAAAACACCTAGCTGTGGGGAGTTCTTGGTTCAGATCATACCAAACCAGAGCATGCTAGGTGACTTTGATGCAATGGCTATCATAAATGGGAACCTACCAAAAGCTATATTATTTTTGATGGATGGAGGGTTCCTCAACTTTCGAAGAGGAATTGGATAGCATTGACCAGACAAAGTCAGGCTGAAAGACTATAAATCAAGCGCTGACTGGGAGGCAACCCAGGAATATTTATATTTATATGCTTCACTAGTTTATTTAGTAGATAGGAATTAATTTTCTTATTAAGCTCTCTTATAATCTAATCCATGTTGTCTCTCTTCATTGCAGGTGTTGGAGGTCCAATGGATAGCAAAATGATCGTCGCCGCCATCGCCACCATTAACTCACGCTTAGCTGATTACAGGGAAGTTCTCTTCTATTTATCGTTATATTCTTACAATGAGGACATTGTAATTGCTAAGTTTGGGGGAGTTTAGTTTAGTTCATTATTGCATGTTTAGTTTCATGTGTATGTTATGTTATTTTGCATACGTTGTTAATTTAGTTTAGGTTCATTATAAAAAAAAAAATCAAAAAAAAATCAAATATTCAAAAATTCAAAAATAATAGTTAGTTACTATGTTCATCTTGCATGAGTCCAGCTGTTTGATATTTACAGTCTATTTTGGCCAATGATGAGAATGGGATTGAGTAGACAAGTATAATACTGATTATTAGAGCTTTTGATGTGATTTCTTGTTATGAATTGAATCTTTTTCTGTTTGAAACTAGTATAATAAGGATAGCACAATAAAAATAACTTGTTGATTGATTGAGTTTAAATTGATACATAATGCGACTCTAAAGGATAATGCTAGTTTGAATGAAAGAATGAGAAGAATAAGTAGTGATGACTAAAGTTCGATAAAAACTTAAGTTCGAGAAAAAAATTGGGATATATAAGCTTCAAAAAAAAAATGAAAAAAAAATGAAAAAATACCATGGCTAGTTTTGTTTCGGGGCCTTTGTTACTTGAGCAAGTACGCCCGAAGGGGTATCTTAAAACCTAGCGCCCTAAGGTCTTATATGGTCTGGGAGTCGTTGGTCGAAAGCTCGCTAAGGGGTAGCACTGTTAGCCTAATGGAATGAGACATTGCACAGTCATGGTTAAAAAGTAAAAAAAAAAGAAAGAAAAAAAAAATAAAACGGGAAAAGAGCAAAAAGCCCCCGTAGATGAAAATAAAGCATAAGTATCCCATGTTAACCCTCGATATTGGTAATTGTTTGATTTTAGTTGGATCTAGCTTATTTTTGAATTTCTTAAGTTTACACTGTATGATGCCTTTGAAGAGACTTGTTATGTGTTAAATTTGATTTTATATCAGTTAACATTGTTGTTGAGCACACACACACTATACCAGTGATAACAGTTTAAGATTTGATGATTGACTAGGAAATTGTTGATTGGTTTTGATATGAAGTATTATCGTGTTTGCTTGATTGCTCTAAGGCCAAGTGAATAGATTTGTGTTTATCAATACTGCTGGATTCGTAGGCATGTAGATTAGCTGCATTCCATTGCATTGCATTGCATTGTGTTGTGTTGCTTGAGGACAAGCAACGGTTTAAGTTTGGGGGTATTTGATAAGTAGGTTTTGTACCTACTTATCCGGTATCTTTTACTTGAATTAGTTGTTTTTATTCATGTGTCTTAGTTACTTTTCATGCATTTTGTGTTCGTTTTGTAGGTTATACGTTTGGAAGCGATGTGAGCGATTATTGGTAAGGAAAAGCACGGAAAATGCAAAGAAAAGCAAGCCGGACATCGTTTATGCTTTCATGTTAAATTCATGTTCTTGGCTTGGAGCTTGGACTATATTGTAGAGCGTTTTCTTAGCTTTCCGTAACATCTTGAATCATTCAAATCGGAGTTCGGATGAAAGAGTTATGACATTTCTACCGACGGACGTTGAACTTCACCGTTTTGGGTGGTCATTTTGCGTAGCAGTCACTTCCAGTCCAATTTCGACCATCATGCGTTCGTTATTTCTCAAAGCTCAAAGAATAAAAGTTGTAGATCTCGTCGATAGCTTCGATTTGATATGTCGCGGGCCTCGTAACTCCTCTCGGTTTAGAAGTTATGGCAGTTTTAGCAGAGGAGGTTCCAGCAGAAAATCGTTTTGGCAGATTGGTACCCAGCCGGGGCTGGGCGTTTTTGTGCTTAGTACCCAGCCGGGGCTGGGTACCTGTGAGCTTTAGCAGATTGCTATCCAGCCGGGGCTGGATAGTTACAAAGGAAATACCCAGCCGGGGCTGGGTATACGCGGAAGTGAAGAGATTTTGTCCGAATTTGAGTCCGAAAAGGATTGTTTCGAGTTGTTTGATTTAAGGACTTCCAAGAGGACTTAAAGACATGTACAAAGGCTTATAAAAGGAGGGAAATAACATAGATTAAAGAGGGATGAGGGGAATATTAGGAGATTAGAGAGCATTCTATTAAATTAGATTAGAGAAAAACACTAGTTTTTATGAGATTTGGAGATTGATGCAACTTGGAGACCATTGAAGATTCAAAGTAGGAGCAAGAAGGGAGTGTCAAATCTACAGACAATAGATTATATCTTCTCATCTTCTTCTATATTTATCTTTTAATGTGTATTCAATTGTGGATTCTTAGTTTTAATTCAATAATAATGAACTAATTCTTTGTTTGAGATTACAATGGATCTTATTGTGTAGTTTATTTTAATATGCTTCGTTATCAATGATTATGTTCTATTTAGAGGATTGTCTATTGTGATTTGGACTTAATTGTTTAATTGCTTGGCCATCAATTACCGTGATAATCTATATGAACTCGAGAGATGAAGTATAGATTTAGATCTAATCATGATAGCATGTGTTCAGGATTTTGTTAATAGCTTAAACTTGATGTGTGTTAAGGTAGAGATATGCTTGACATCGCATGTAATCTTATAGAGAACTTGCTCTTAAACTTTCTTCAATTGTAATTCACATAGAGATATAGTGGGTTAGTTGATTAAGGTGTTTAACGAATTTCTATCTTAATTGTGGATTGACGTTAATACGGTATTAGTGCATCGAGAGATGGTTAATACTACTTTCGTGTTCTTGATTAACAATTCGGGATAGAGAATAATTGATGAGAAGTGTGTTAACCTAAATGAAGCAATAAGTGAAGTTGTGATCTTAAATCTCCATAATCTGATTTTTAATTAGTGGTAATTAGAACTAGTTTAGTTAAATATTTTAATTTATAACATTAAATTCATTTGTTTAAATAAGATTGAGTTGATTACGGGTTAGTACTTGGTGATTTTTATTAAATAATTCTCTGTGGGAACGATACTCAACTTATCACTTTATTACTTGTTGACCACGTATACTTGCGTGCTGTGCGTAACTAGATTTTACCCAACAAGGCCCAATAAGAATTAGGGTTAAGGCCCAAACCAAGAAAAGAAACCACGGATCGAACTGATGGGTAAACGAATGGGTAATAACCATTGGGGTAACCCATGGGGCGACCCATGGGGCATGTGGGGGCAGCCACTTGGCCACCAAGTAAACTTGGTGGCTAAGCCATGAATAGTAAGGAGGTGGGGCGAAATGACCAAAATGCCCTAAGCTTTAAAAATCTATAAATAGAAAGCTAGATTTTCATTTTCTAGGATTTTGAAATTCTATAATTTGAGAGAGAGAGAGAGAGAGAGAAAGAGAGAGAGCTCGGATGAAGAGGAAGAGGCAGATCATGAGCATGAATGCTTGGATCAAAAGTGATCGTGAAATAGAAAAGCTAGCGAATCGCCGGCTTTGTATAACGAAAGAGGATTAAAGAATAATAGTAATCCGAACCCTAATTTCTTCTAATATTTTCTTTAAGTTTAATATGTTAAAACATAACTTAATGAGAATAAGGAGTAAAAGAATTTAGGAATGATTTCATATGGTTGAAATCATGAGAAAATGAAGAAATAAGAATTAGAAGTTTAGTTTGTAATTTCTTATGGAAGTATAAGATTCGTAAGGGTTTTGAGCTATCTGAATGAATCTTATGAACGAGTAGGTGAAATAAGTATGGAATGATGTTCAATAACATCAAATTTCAAGAAAAAGTAGAATCATAATCCAAAATATTGATTAAAATGAAGAACGAACGAAGAACACGAAGAATACGCGAAGAACACGAAAAATGTTGTTGATGGACAAATTTAAAACCATCGTAGGATAATTGTTGTTGATGGACAAGTTTAAAACCATCATGTATAAGTTAGTTACATATTGCTTGGTTAAGAACGGTAGAAACGTTCATGAAGCACGAATTAAAACTTAGCTATAATGAAGTTATGGCGAAATTTTTGTAAAAGACGAACGAGAATTAGAAAGCTAGAAAATGAACCATAACATATAGGGTTTCATAAGGAAGTAAGAGAACGTAGAAAACAAGAGTTTTAGACTCAAGAATGAACGAGTTCTGAGTTCGGATGAATGAATTATGGACGAGCGAGCGAAGAACGTTAAAAGCGTAAAAAAATGAACGAAGGGTTAAGATCAGGCCAATCGAATGGCACGTTAACAGATTTAGAACGAAGTTCTGTCTGAGGGGTATTGAATTACGTAAGATAAGGAAGGGAATGGATTTGGAACGAACTCGTTCCGAGTTATAATGAAGAAGTTATGAGATCGTAAAGTACGCGTCTCAAACTTAATGCAAGACTTAGAAATTTTTCTAGGGTTTTGTCTCGGCGCCGCAGCGCCGAATATACTGTGAGAAGTGACTCCGCAACGCAAGCTCGGCCATAATCTTCTGGAGATTGGCGCCGCAGCGCGAGAGATAACAAAGAGTTTGGCGCCGTAGAGCCAGACCAATAGAAGAGGGAGACGTAGGTCGCGCCGCAGCGCGAGAGAGAGGAAGGAGCACAGCGCCGCAGCGCCGATGTAGGGCAATGCTCAGAAATGTGATTTTAATTCTCAATTACTGGGGATGTACAAGAAAGAAATATAAACTTGTAGTTCACCTTAAATAACACTTAAGCAAGCGAGTTAAACCTTTAGTAAAGGTTAACGGAAAGATTAAAATGAGATTAAAATATAGAGAATATAAGTTCTAGATTACGTAAATGATATCCAGTGACCGTAGTCGTAATGAACAAACGTGAGGGATTGCTATGATTGTGATTCCTTAGACGTTGAGTGATGAAGGTAATGAATAACATTTCGAAGTTATGTCATCATAATGAAAGATTAGTGTAAAGCGTTTAGATGAGTTGGACGAATGTGCTAAGTGTACAATGGTCGTATGACTTAGACGTTGACGAAGGTAGTATGTAAGATATGATTTATCAAGGAAAGCCATAACGAACTATAAGGAGATTAATGAATGTCCGAGGGAGAGTTGGATAGAGAATGTTAGAATGATTGTAAGCGTTAGACACTTAAGCCAATGTAAGGGTTGACTTTATATGATTATTAAACGGGCAGAACCTACACTCCGTGTATGGTTTGATCGTAAGGTAATGAGGACTAAGATTTAACCGTGAACGGTGAAGAAACTAAGTTAAGGACAATAACGTATAACGTTAAGAAGCCGAGTTAATAGGTATAACTTGGACAACGTTCTGAATGGAATGAACCGAACGTTGTAAGGTATGAATAAGTTAATATGAAATGTTTAACGCTATGACCTCATAGTATTGACATTGAATGATTATTCCGAGTATACAAAAGACTGTATAACTTGGACGATAAAGAATTAATCTTAAGGTATGACATTTAGTTGCCAGAAAGCCGTAAGGAATAAGAAGTTGACTTAACGAACATTATAGTTTAATGGTTTGTATAAGTTAAGATAATTTAGGTTGTGGTACAATTGTAACTTTGATAGTTGACATATAGGAGCTGGGCTAAACAATTCCTTCAGAGAGCAAATGTATATACAAAACTGGCAACCGATCTAACTCACTGTGTGGGCAGTGTAGATGAGACGGGAACTTGTTTGTTGGTTATTTGTGGGAAACCACTCAGAGTACCATATGGACTACTAGCAGAGAAGCGATGTATGCCGTGTCCTATAGATGTTATACGAAGAAGATAAAAATGAAAATCATCAAAGATGATAAATGTTTGAGTAAGACATCTCCGTATGTCATGAAGCCGTAAACCGGTAATGAAAGTTAGTCGTGTAAACTTAGATTGCAAGAATACGAACCCTAAGAAGTAAAGTTAAGTAAACCAATGCGTAAGTCAAATATACTACTAATTGGTGTACGTGTTATTTCCTTATGTGTTATATAGGGATTTGGAAGGATCAGTTCAGCGTAAACTATAAGCTGTAGCTGTGCGTAAGACAAGTTTTCTAACTTCATTCATGCTATATGAATGCTAGTTTCTTAAACTTCTCAGATGTTGTATTTAAGAAGTTATGTCTATGTGTGAATGTGCGATGTTTGTACAAGGTGGTAGAACATATGAGGCATTGAGCCACAATCTGAACACTTCGGTGTTTCTGTGATATGAACTGTTCTGTGATTGAGCTGTTCAATATAAGTATGCTCAGTTTATACATGAACCATTATTGTTAAGTATGTGCTAATGATTCTAGCTAGAAAGGATATGTATGGAAAAAGGTAGAAGAATGGAAGTAGTGCAAATAGTATGTCATAAATGTTTTAAAATGATAGGAATCGAGACTATTCCTATTATTCAAGCTGCTTCATAACCTTTGTTCGGTTATTGAAGTTCTGAAAAATGTTTAAATTCTTGAAGTTGTTTGTTCAACTTTTATGACTTGCTGGGCAATTGAATGCTCACACTTGCTTTAAATGAAAAACATTTTTAGCGAACGATGTTAGAATAAACTTAAGGATCCCGTAAAGATCAAGCTGATCGGTATCCAGACGAAGTGCCATTCAGTATGTGAATGTGCGTGCAGAGAAAGTGAAGTCTTGTAATATAGAATGATAGAATTAAACTATAGACTAGTTTAATGAACAGTTATGGATCCTTTGTGGCGGATGAAAGTCACTCGTGTAAGATGTAAAGAATAATGTAATTATCATTATTTGTAATGAAAGAGGTTTTAAGGTTTTGAGAACCTAGGATTTTAGAATATATGTTATTATATTTAACTATATAATGACGTGTATTTGGAAGGAAATGGAATAGTGATACACGGAGTCCGGGTCTGAAAGTAGACCGAATTTTGGGGCGTCACAGTAGCTGGGACTAGTCGGAGAACAGAGTGACGGTCCAGATGTTTGCATTAGTAGTCCTCACTATTCTGTGAAATAGTGTGATAATAATTGTAATGAGAACTCCTTTTGAGCTTTTATACTGTCTAGTAGACAATATTTGTATTCAAACTCACAGTTTATGTTTTGTCGTATTGTACACGACAATTGTATTATTAAGTGGTATTTGAATTCAGTACCTTGTATCTGGCGACCCAAGATGGGTGATGTATACCTATTTTGGAAGCATCACACGTTATAATCTTTTTTTTTTAATTTCTTTGATCTCTTATACTTGTTTATAAACATCAATAATTTTTTATGTTTATTCTCTGTCACTGTGATAACCCAGGATTTCGAATAATCCAAAAATTTGCGAATAATTATTATTTTTAATTAATATTAATATTAATTACTAATTTTGTGACAAGTATCTGTGATACGAGTCTCGAGAAAGTCAATTTGTGTATTGACTAATAAATTTAGAGTAGAGTTGTGCTTAACAACTTTAGAAAACCCTAACCCTAATTTTCGGATAGGTATTTGATAGAAAATACAATTAAAATAATTGTATTGTTGATTATGTGTTTGTACGGTTTAGAAATGTTGATCAATAATTAATTGGATAAGGTTTAATATTATTAAACCCTAATAAGGGATTAGAAACCCTAATCTCAGATTTAGAAAATTAATTGTATAGTTAAAAACCCTAATTGTACGTCGAGAAACCCTAATTTTAAAATCGGGAATTATAAACCCTAATTAGGCAACCCTAATTTTTATTAGCATGCCTAAAGTGTTTGTTAAACTTAAATATGATTAGAAAGCTCTAATTATATTTTTGTATGTTAAATTTCTATTTTAGAAACCCTAATTTTTATTTTAGAAAATTTATTTTTCTAATTAAATCCTAAATTTGAAAATTGTGGGAACTAGAATTTTTAATACCTAAAGGGTTCAAATCTTAAACCCTAATCCAAGCCCCAAACCCTAAGGATTTGTACAAATTCCATGTTTACCATTTAATTTAAATTGCAAATGACAAAATTGCCCTTTATGGGATTTTTATAAGATAACTTGCAAAATTGGCCAAATCTTTATTTGGTGACCAACTCCATTGACTTTGTGGCCTTAAAAGATCCCAGAAAATTAGCTCCATGTGCCAGCAAGATCTGATCTATCATCTAAATATGCTATATAAAGAATCAAGAGAGAGAAAATGCATAGAAATTGCCATTTTACCTACAAGCTCTCACCAACTCTTATATCTCTCTCAACCTCCGAATTTGCTTAGTAAAATCAGTCATAATACCAGCCCTAAATCAAACAATAACAGATTGGGGAGCATAGATCAAGAATTGGAACAAGAAGGTATAAACCCTAAAATCTAATTTGATCATGTATGCTTAGACAACTTTTGTGTTTATGTGTTTAGATTAGTGCTAGATGATGTTTTATGATGATCTATGTTGATATAACATAGATCCATAGCATCAAAGTTGATAAAAATCGAAGTTTTTGAAAACTGTTCTTGAGCAATTTTTGTGGTCTGACAAGTAATGTCAGTCGCCACAGATCCTTGCTCGTTTAAGCATTTTGCTGTTTTAAGTTTTGATTTTGTAGATTGGTATGCGTTCTTTGGTCTGCAAAAGAAATCAGAGCTATTTGATGTCAGGATCTGTAGTTATTAACGGTCAAAACCCGTTGACCGGGCTTGACCGAGTAAAAATCTGGGTAACCCAGAAAGTGAAAAACCGAACCTGACAAGTATTTTGAAGGCCTTTATCTGACAGAATTTACATGATATGTTAGTGTTATTATAACCATGTTGTAGAATGTACACTGGACTATAGATCTGGATCTTTAGGTATTTTAAAACATCAACAGACCGAACATAAAAGATGGTCAAACTAGACCATCCGTTCACGGGAATAATTTCTTGAAAACCCAGAAACGGTAGAATCATCTTTTCTGACAGCCTTTGACCATGTGATAAGTTATTGATATGTTGTTTTTAGACTGAAATATTGTTATCTCGTTGTTCCTTGTCATGATTACTATAGTTATGGACCAAATATTGAGCCATTTGATAAAGGGAACATAGAATAATTTGAGCATGAAAGTGCTTACTCGCACTGTCTGGGTTTCTGGAAAACCCAGAAACCGTCTGACAGGATGTTTGACAGCCCAGATCATCTTGTTGTGTTGTTTTTTGATCTAAGTGTGAGTTGCATGTTGTAGTGTTACATTTTGGCTACACGATCACACTTCAAACAAGTCCAGAAACCATTTTGGCTGAGAATTAAAGGCAGTCAAAGTAGCACCTTGAAGCTGCCGGCTGTCAGTGTTCTTGAGCTCAAGAACACCAACAGCGACGCTTTGTGTCGCTAAAGGCCTATAGCGACGGTTTTAATTAATTTTATTTTCAGAATTTCCGAAAATTATTAAAAAAATAGAAATAAATTCTAAAAATTACCAAAAATGGTTTTAAAAATTATTTTAAATTATGAAAAATAATTTTTGACCAATGGGAATATTTTTCTTTAATATTTATAATTATTTAAATATTAAAGGTATTTAATTTATTTAATTAGTGTATTAAATAAATTAGAGAAAAATGATTTAATATTATGAAAAATCATTTTAAATAAGAATAATGTATTTAAAAATATTTTGAGTTATAAAATGTAACTTATAATATTTTTGGAGAATTTTCATTAATAATTTAATATTAATGATATTAGATTTATTTGATTATTAAAGTAAATAAATAAGATAAAAATGATTTTAATGATGTAAAAAATCATTTTAATTGAGAATAAAGTGTTAGAAAATATTTTAAATTATAAAATATAATTTTCAATATTTTTGGAGAATTTTCCTTAATAAATTAATATTAGTGATGTTTGATTTATTTAATTAATATATTAAATAAATGAATTAAAAATGATTTTATTGATTTAAAAATCATTTAAAAATGAGAAAAATGGTTTAAAAATATTTCAAGTTATAATTAATGACTTTTAATATTTGGATAATAATTTCATTAATATTTATATATTAATGGTGATGATTTAAAAATGATTTTAATTATTTTAAAATTATTTAAGTAGAATATGGATGATTTAAAAATATTTTAAGTTATTGGTAATAACTTTAATATTTTGAAAAGTATGTTATTAATATTTTGGTATTATTAAATATTAATAATGGTAAGATTAATTGATAATTAAATCATTTAAAAATAATTCTGATATTTAAAAAATTATTATAAATTATAATAATTGCTTGATAATTATTAAAAGCTTCCGAAAAATATTATTAATGATAATTGACTTATTTAAATTAATATTGAAGCTTAAAGACCAATTTTAATTGACAATCAATGTGTTAATTGTCGGGTAGGGTGACCAGAACACCGAGAATGGACCGAAGTCCAACCAGACTGAATTAGTTTGACTTGTTAAGTGTTTATATAGGTTATAAACACTGTTGTGGCTATGTGGTAATGTGTTTAGGAGAAGTTTGACTGTGAACTACAGTGTTGTGTGTTATGTGGATTATTGTGCTAATTGTTAGATCGATATTATTGGTTATAGGTCTTTCGAAAGCAGATATGTATTTTATGTAGCTGTAATCAACGGAAGAGGCAAGTTCCCTAACTCAACCTTGAGTTATTTCATTCAATTATTATTGATGGATAATTATTGCTAATTATACCACGTCCAGGGATTTATTGTTGAAATTAAATTATTGAATTAGAAAATATATATTCGTAGAATTACTGTTGTTGGATATTCATATCTGTAGAAGTTAGAATTGACAGTACAGATAATTCCTGTTTATTGTCGAATTATGTTGAGAAATGTCTTAGCCAATTATTCTGGTTAGACAAACATTGGTAAAAACTTGTTAGGTTTGAGAAGAGAAGCAAATAGAATTTGAAATCCTAGTATTTCGTTGTAAAATCAAACTTTTGATTCCAAGACTGAGAAGAACAACCTTTTATATAAAGGGAATATTTTGTTGGTCGTGAATTCGACCTTTGCGCGCGTTTTGAGTATTATGCATAATATAGGGTACAAAGAGTTGGCCGGCTCTGAGTACTTGCAGAGGGGTATGATTTAATCTTTATGGTTATCTGATACACCTGAGTATTTATCAAAGTAAATCTTTGATATCTACCCGAGAAAATAAAGTTCAAGATCTTATGTGATCACTCAGTATAAATCTGGAGAAATATTTCATTCGTAGAATTGATTCTAGATTATTCACTAGAATACCGTAGAAACTTTGAAAGCGTTGTACTCTTTCATTAGTGAATTATTATGTTGTATAGAATACGAGAAAACTTGTTATCTAATAACGATTTGTCCAACTATTTCAAAGTTCCCCGAACTTTGGTTTCATTCTATCAAAATAGATAGTCTGTTGTTTTGAATCCTTATACATTTATTGTATGTATTAACTTGCGGGGCAAATTAGTTGCTCACCCTTGCTAAATAAAACTTTTCAGCTAGGGACGAAGTGGCAGGAGGTGCTGTGAAGGATAAAGGCAAAGGCTTTGTAATAAATTAATTATGATTAGCATATTTAATATGTTGTATTGTAAACCCTTTTTGTATATCCAAAGGGTATGTTTGTAAAGTTAAGGTTAGTGAACCTGGGTGATGTATTATTATTAAACTCTGATAAAATCTTATGAAAGTTACTATCTATATATATTATGGGTAGTTAAATATTAATTATAGTGTGGATCGTGAACACCAAACTCGGGAGTCAGGTAACCCGGATTTGGGGGTGTCACAGTCACCGACGTTGGAAATGAAGGAGTATATAAGACTTCAGCTATAAAAAAAATAAAAATAAAAATTTTAACGCCAATTAAAGTGACGTTGCATCTTACTCTTCTTTTTTACAAATTCAATTTTTAAAAAGCAAATTTAAATAAAATAGGGATAAAATTGATATTACATTAATATGAGTCAAACTAACTTATTAGGAATGACTTATAAGTCATTTTTAAATAACTTTATTCTGTTTTAGTTCATAAAACATAATAAATTTTTCTTCATCTTTTATGTTTTATCTTAGAACTAATAATATTATAATTTAATTTTATAATATATTTGGAACGAAAAAGAATAAAAGGAGAACTAGGAATAGCTAGGGGTATACCATTACTATTCTTCTTTTTATGTTTTATTTTTGGACTTAAAAATATGTTCATGATTTAAGTTACTCCCTCCGTCTAAGAATAAAATTACTTATTATTTTATGTAATCTCAAGTTAAATATTTAATTATATTAAATAATCTATTTTTTACAATAATTTGTGCGTATTATCCTTAGTATTAAATATCATATTTTTATTATTTATAAATATTATATAATATCACTAGTCATGTATAGAAAAATATGCAATTAGATGAGAATTTAAATATGAATAATTTTATCATTTGACAATTTTTTTTAAATTCGCATAAAATCAATCATCACTTTCATTCTCGGAGTGAGTGAGTATTTGTAAGTATATCTGTAATACCCGGTAAAAAAAATAAAAATAAAAATAAAAAAATATTTAAATTCATATTTTTAATTGGGCTTTTATTATGTTTGGATCAAATTGTATTTAATTTGTGTGGCTTATAATAAGTAGGTGATTACATTAATTTGGGCCTTAATATTGAGTGAACCCAATTAGAAGTTTATTAAAACAAGACCCCTTCATTAATAAACATCTATACCTAATTTTATTTCATAATACAACTGAGGGAAAGAGAGAGGAGAGCGAATTGTGTGGTTGCGAAAAGAGAAGTAGGCGAGGCGGCAGAATTATTGAAGAGGAGAAATTCGTGATACTTGGCAAAACCCATTTAGTAAGTAATTGTTATTTTTAGGGGTTAGATCTATCAAGTATATTTCAGAGTATGCTTAATGTTTCTGTAATTGTAGTAATACCTTATTGGTTAATGTGGATAGTATGGGTAATATATGTGTATATATATAATGAGAATCCTATGAATCTAATGTAATCAGGAAGCTTGTAATGATGATGAGGAAAAAAAATAAAAAAAATAATAAAAAAACGTCCAGAGAGTCCACACCATTTTAGAAGCCCATACTGAGCTTCAATGTTGTTTAGTAATATAATAGTTTATTTTGGCCCATCGATTTGGATTCTTCCTGATAATTTGGTGTTGTAATTGATGAGATCAGTTTCAGAGGTGTATGAAATGTCTTGCTAATTAATTCTAACAAGGCAATGGGAAGATTTGTTTTATTTGGTGGAACTACTGGACTTTTGTAATATAACAAGGATTATATATATATATCAAGTTTGATTGCAGGACAAGAAGTAATCATTAAAAGATTAATATATTATAAATTGAGTTTGTATTGTAGTTTGATGTAGTTGGGGAAATTAGTTTCATATTAATATAAATTATAATTAGTAAGTAACTTATAATTGTATTATTATTAGCTTTTATTTTGATCAGACGGAGGAAATTTAAAGAGTTATTTTTGGAATATAAATTTTGGAGTATTAGTAATTGATAAAAGGCGATGATTAAATGTACCTTGAATGAATAACAAATTATTTTAGAGTTTATGAGTTGGATTATATTTAATTTGAGGTGAATATGTTTAGGTGGTGAATAACGTTTCGTATTTGATATCGTTGACAATTGAGGATAAGATTTTGTGGAGTATGCTATAAATGGTTTGGAAGTATCAGGTACGGATTCAGTACTCTTTCAGCGATACCTTTGTTAAATTTGATTTGTTCGTTTGTTTCCTTATTTCGAATTCTATTATGATTTCACATAATTATTTCTAGTGAAATAAATATATTAGTTTCATTTTAGAGTTGATACGTATGACTCGTATTTGTACTCTTTGAATTAGGTTATCATGTTTAGTATTATTTATTTTGATAATTGTAGAGCGGTACATGTTGCTACCTTCCTTTTGAAACCCTGTGACTATAATTTGATTCGGTTCAACATGTACATATAGAACCCTTTTGTTGGTATTATGTCGCATGTGTTGTGACATGATATTTTTGTTAGAATATACCGTAGAGTATACCTGAGTTATAACCACCTGTGGGGGTACCACAGGCATGTCGTCTTGGCACGAGAGACATGACACTTTCCGTGGCGGTGTGATTAGTCCACGGCGTCTCCATTTTGGGCTCCGGAGGAAGTGGGCCGTTTGGTGTTTTGTTGTGGGAGGCGTATGGGTTAACCCTAGTTTTCTGTTCTGCGGATTGGTGATGTTGTGCCAAACACACCTATCCGATTTGCATACATTTGGATTCGCGGTCCAATGTGTGATTTGCCTGTGTGGCATTATTTTGACTTGCCTATGTGGCATGGTTTTGACTTGCCTGTGTGGCATCATTTGACTTGCCTGTGTGGCATTATTTTGACTTGCCTGTGTGGCATTATTTTGACTTACCTGTGTGGCATTATTTTGACTTGTCTGTGTGGCAATATGTATTTCTGAGCTCATTCGGTATAAAATAACTTCAGCCATTTGTTTCAGCCTATTATTTTATTGGATTAGTTTTGTTGGTTTCTGTTCAGTTCAAGTCATTGAGTTAGTTACTTCAGTTCGTTATTTCTTTATTCTTTTATTGGTTTCGTCAATTACGTTGATTCAGACATATTCATTACGTTGATTCAAATATATTCCATTCAGATATTTGGATATTATATTTTCGTTCGTATTTGCACTTGAGGCTTTGTTCAGTATTTTGTCTCAGTTATTTTCGTATATCAGTTGTATATCTTTTGTATATCTGTATCCGTACTGGGCAATTGGCTCATGCTGTGTTTTTCTTCCGGCAGGTTTGCAGGGGTGATTCAGGGCTAGCTAGTGTGATGAGAGAGTTTCCCTTGACCATCTAGGTTGTTTCAAATTTTAACTTTGATTATTTTGACTCTATTTGATGAATTGTATTTAGTACGCTATTAATGGATCACCACTATTAATGTTTTGAGGTTGTTAGTACTCTGTTTTCTTATTTTGAGGTTTGTTGTGCTTTGCACGTGACCTCCCTTTCCTTTTCGGGAAGGGGGTGTTACAATATCATACTTCTATCTAGAAATTGGAAACATTGGGAAGCATAAATATAATAATTAGGTTTGATAAGGTTGGGTTTATTTTGGTCGGAGGCCCGAAACTAACATGCTTGGCTGTGACGCCCCCAAAAAGGTATACATCACTCATTCTGAGTCGCCAAATACATGGTACATAAATCAAATATAAACTTCTTTTATACAATACGACAATATCGTAGCTTAGAGTTTTTACACGAATATTGTCTCATAGACGGTATTCAAACTCAAATGAAGTCCTCATTACATTTATTATCACACTATTTCATAAAATAGTGAAGATTACTATAGTCACCATCTCGGACCGTTACTCTGTTCTCCGACTAGTCCCGACTACATTTTCATTTCCTGAAGAGAACAATCAAAGCAAAAGGGTGAGCTCAACTAGCCCAGTAAGAAATATTATGACTAAGATAATGCAGAATAAATTATCGTTAGCCTTCAACAGTGTTAAACTGATAAAATACAATAAACATCAAATTTAACTGCAGCGGAACAAGCAATCCATTAGAAGAGTCAAGTAGAGCATGATATCTACTATCTTCTATGATTTAAAAAGTTTTTCATCAACTTTATTGCTGAGACTCAACTTATTAAATAAACCACATCATCGAATCATCCCTGCACTATGGGCCAAGGATATTCATGTAATCATCAATGGTCATGATCATACCAACAATTGTCCATTAATGCACTACGGGCCAATGATAACTTTACTACATCATTTGTAACATTACGGTTATGATTATACCGAATAATCCCTGGTCATAATCATACCAATCAATAATATATCTATGCACGTAAGCCACAGATGACTTTTATCACAATATAAGCACGAGGATGATGATAATGATATAAGAATTCAATTAAAAGAAAGCAAATAATAGATTTTTAAATGATTTATAACTTAATTTATCCAGAATTCAATAATGTCAAAATTGTCAACATGATACTGCTTTGTGGAGTAAAATTCAAGAATAATATTGTATCAAAAATGATTTGGACAACAAAGAAATCAATTTTTGTCATAAATAATTTCCCGGGTGAATAATACCCGAGTGAATAGTACCCCGTGAATAATACTCATGAATAGTACTTTGTAAATAGTACCTATGAATAGTACTTTATGAATAGTACCCCATGAATATTACTTTATGAATAGTATCCCGTGAATAGTATTTTGTGAATAGTACCTCGTGAATAGTATTTTGTGAATAGTACTGTAAAAATGAATACTACTCATGGACAGTACTCCGGCATGAAAAGCTTAAACTTTAACAAGAATGTGCAGAAAATATTCTTGTGAAACGATACTAGATGAAGCACAAATTTCAAGGATATTCTACTAATTTCACTGAGTATTGAAGCAATACTTTAACAAAATCAGGAATACGAGACGAAATAATATTACTCACATACTACAGAGTATGGAAGAAAATATTATTTCTATGAATACTTAACAAAATAATATCCCTTACCTCAGAAGAAGATTGGATACTGGAATAGTGAGGTAGTAGACTTCTCTTCTTCTTTCTCTTTATAGCTTCCCTCTCTATAATTGCTTTTTTGAGTCTTAGAGAATTGGTGAGAATGAAAGAAGAATGAGCTTCTATTTATATGAAAATATAGTTTCGATAATTGCACGTTTTGGGGCTCGAAATATTACAGTATAATACCTTCATCTTTTCCTTCATTTTTAATTTAGTCCTGCAAGTATTATCAAACTTGCAACACTCCCCCTAATAGCACATCACGTGAATTAATAGTACACACATGTGAAAAAAATAGTTACGGTATAATACCTTCATCTATACCTCTATTTTTAATTTAGTCATGCAAATATTATTAATTTTGCACCACCTCTCCTAATAGTACATGCATTGGAATCAATAGTACATATATATGAACAAATAGTTATAAGCATATGAATTAATAGCAATTAATTGCTCATTTATCCGATTAATTACCCGGTTGGTCAATATAACCTCTAGACATCAATTATTATCGGAATAGATGTCGATTTCCACTAACGCTAATAATTACAACACAATGGAAATATAAATTTCATCTTTAATCAATACAAACTTATTCATCATTAATATTATAACTCATAATATTTAACAACCAGATCATTCCCAAGAAAGATGGGCTTTTCGATAAGGATTTCTTTTTATTAGCGCGCAATTAGGTGACAAAACCTCTCATTGACAGAACTTTCTAGACATTATCCATATTGTAAATAATAATATGAATAACTTTGTCGTCTCAATTATTGATTTAATAATAATAAATATTATGTAGATGATACTGTGACAATAATTGAATCAATAATATGAGAGATATTATGCAGCAACTACTGTAGCAATAATTGAGTATAACTGAGTGACTTCTCACGTAAGCATCAATAATCAATACCGTGTGCTACTATGCAACCACGCGTATTACTTTTATTTTATCACCAAGTAGTTCAACAGTTTGATGGTAAACCTTTCACTGTTATTTTTATAAAAAGATAATTCTGTCGTTTTCTAAATAGGACAATACTTCCGTTGTGGGGTCCACCAATGATTGTGCCATCGTACGAATATTCTCAGTTAAAACGAATATTCCCCGACCAATCGAATATTATATAACCACTTGCTTACTTTGCAAAATTTGTAAATATTACCCAAAACTATAACATTATATCAAATCCACACCATAATGTTCAAAAATATATTTCGAGAAAAAATAATCTTTATTCATAAAAGTTGGGGTCTTACAACCTCCCCTTCTTATGAAATTTTGTCCTTGAAATTAAGGTGCGTACCTAGTATGTCGAAGAGGTGAGGATACCTTGACTTCATTTCAGATTCTAACTCCCAGGTCATTTTCTCAACATCGTGGTTTCTCCACAAAACTTTGACTTGAGGTATAATCTTGGAGCGTAGAATATGATCCTTCTTATCCTAGATTTTAATAGGTACCTCCTCATACGTTAAATCTTCCGCTATCTCGTTCGGTTATAATTCAATAATGTGGTTCGCGTCTTTCACATATTTACGTAATATAGATATGTGAAAAACGTTATGAACTCGAGACATACTTGGTGGTAAGACGAGTCTATAGGCCTCAGTTCCTACTCGATCGAAGATTATAAATCGGCCAATGAATCGAGGATTGAGCTTTCTTCTCTTTCCAAATCTCGTAACTTCTTTCCATGGAGCAACTCGTAACAACACATGATCTCCAATATTGAATTCCACGTCCTTTCAATGAAGATCATCATAACTCTTTTGTCAATCTTGTGAGGTTTTTATACGTTTTCGGATCGTTTGAATCTTTTCCGTAGTCATACGTACCAACTTCGGTCCCAACAACGTCGCTTCACCCACCTCATCCCAGCATACTGTTGTTATAGGAAATCTCCACCAATGGTAAGAACTTGTCCCCACTTCCTTTGAAGTCAAGGACACAGAGTCTTAATTAATATTCAAGAGTTTGAATAGTCCTCTCCGTCTACCCGTCCGTTTGAGGATGATATGCTGAACTAAATCGTAAATCCATGCCCATAGCTTTTTGCAAACTAACCTGTTGGGAGAATGCATATTATGATTTGATGTTTTAATGTATATGCTCATGATTATTTGTAATGTCCTTCCAAGTAATATATGTACAATGACTTAGTGATAGATCAAATTTGTTAGGTTGATCTAAGCTGTTAAAGTATATTATTTTATAATGGAATGTATAGATAGAAAGATCAAAGCTGTTAGGTTGATCTTGAGATGTAACAGATAGGCTTCGAAGAAATCGTAGTGTATCATCTGATCAACATTGCAGAAGTTAAGGCAGAAAACGAAGAGCTTTGAAGATCGTAGTGTGCCTGCCTTGAAGCAACTCTTCGAAAATCGTAGAGTGGTCCCAACGTTTGTCGAGCCATCTCACCGATCGTAGTGTGCTGAAGGAAACATGGAGTGTACAAGTCAACGATCGTAGTGTGCTCTCGAAAACGTAGAGTTAGAACCTAACAAGCAAAGATCGTAGTGTGTAGAGGTTTAAGAAGAATCATAGTGCTCTCGGCTGATAGCATAGACCAGGCACCAAGATGATAAGACACTACGATCTGAATCGTAGAGCATCATGATATGAATCGTAGAGCATCTGTCTTATGTTAGAAAATGTCGAGCCTCATGATTTGTGTGAAGATAGATTCCATCATATGAGAAATTGATTCTAGATGATGCAACACTCATCAGTCCCAGAGTAAATATCCTTAGTATGAAACAAAGAAGCGTATTAAAGAAGCTAAGGAAAGTACTATTGGTAAGGGGGCAAAACACCTTTTCAGGTGTTAGGTGAGAAAGCAGTCTGCTATGTCAGTGGGCTAGAATGCAGTTTCAGAAGATGTGCAGAAATTTCTCCATCAAAGATCAGAAAAGTTAAATGCATTTAATGCCTCAACGGATGGATCCAACGGATAGTTTTCAAGATCACATATATGCAGATCAAACAGATGAGAGAGAACCAAGCAAGCATTGAACAAACAACGTGAAGAACTCTCTAAGCTCAACGCTAAGATCTGAGATATTGCAAAGCTTGCTCAACTACTCAGTTCTTAAGAAGAAGTACTTACACAACAACTGAGTAGCAACCATCAAGAACTCAACATTATCAACCAACTGAAAAGGAGTACCAAGTCTGCTAGACTTGAAGAGTTCGTAGTGAACTGTAAGAAAGCCAAGTCTGCTGGACTTGAAGAGTTCAAGAGTGAAGTAAGAAGTTTCTAGACTGCTGGTCTAGAAGGAATCTATGTGATTCAGAAGTTGTAAAAGACATCCTTAGTGGATATCCTACTCGTTGAGTAGAAGAGTGGACTAGGAGCTTTAAGTGCTCTGAACCACTTAAAAATGACTGTGTCTTTTACATTCATAACTATATCTGCCATAACTGCTGTAACTGCCTCACTTTCATAACTCCACTGCTTGGTAAAGAAGATTAAAATAAATATTAATTCCGCTAAATTTTAATCATTATCAAAGAATCAGTTTAAAATGAAAAGAATATTAAATATCTATTCAACCCCCCCTTCTAGATAACTATTGTGCCAACTAGGAACTAACAATTGGTATCAGAGCATGTTCTATTTTTATATCTTACAAGCTTTAGTAGATCCAATGGCACTCGTACCAAGAGAATCCAGGACCGGGGGAGGCAGCAAGCCACCAATGTGCAACAAGGATAAATTTGCTAACTGGAAAGTCAGGATGCAAGCATATGTGGACTCAATAGATGAAGATCTATTTGAGATCGTTCAAAATGGGCCCTATATTCCAACAAAGCTTGCACCAACCACTGACGACCCAAACCGAATACAGATAAAAGTTAAAGAAGAATAGACAGACAACGAGAAAAGAGCTGTCCAACTTGATAAGAAGGCCAAGAACATCCTGTTCCAATCCTTAGAAGATGATCTATTTAAAAACGTTCTCAACATCAAAATAGCTAAGGAAGTTTGGGAAGCACTGCTGATCATGCATGAAGGAACTAAAGAAGTTAAAGAGAACAAACAATCTCTTCTGACACAGCAGTATGAAATGTTTGCTCATGTCCAAGGAGAAAACGTAACTGCCACCTATGAAAGATTCAAAGTTCTTCTCAACTCTCTACGAGCATATGGAAAGGTCTATCCTAACAAAGATATGACCATAAAGTTCATGAGAACCCTACCAAGAAGGTGGGATGCCAAGACCATTGCAATAAGAGAATCAAAGAATCTTAATGAGATGACCGTTCAACAACTATATGTTAATCTCCTGACATATGAACTAGAGCTGACCCAACATGCTGAAACCTTATCAGAAGGAAGAAGGAATGATAAGGGTGTTGCTCTCAAGGCAAATGAAGGTGCATCAAAAGTCATCACTGAGATTGACTTTGATTATGATGAAGACGATGATGAAGACTTTGCTATGCTGGTAAAGAGACTAAGAAGGTTCATGCGACAAGACAGAATCAGCAAGACAAAGAAGGTCAACAATTACAGCAGCCAGGAGCAACTAGATGATCTATGCTACAACTGCAAAAAGCATGGCCACTTCATCACAAACGACAACAAACCTATCAAAGAAGAACTAAAGAATAAAACACATGCAAAGAAAGAATACAAAGGAAACAAGAGGCCTCAGAAAAGAGATAGAGGTCTGGTAGCTGGAGGTTCGTGGAGTGATTCAGATAATGACTCCAATGCTTACTCCGGAGACGAAGAAGAACCAGAAATGGCCAATCTGTGCTTAATGGCCAAACATGTAAAGGACAAATAAAACCTCAACATACATGATGTAAGTCTCGATGAGGTATTTGACTTCAACTCACCTGATGTAGATATGAGTGATTTAAGAACTGCTTCGCATGGCATAACCACTGATCTACATCAATACAAGAAGCGGTTCAGAGTCTTGTCTAAAGATCATTCACTCCTTTAAGAAGAAAAGAAGAAAGTTCAAGAAGAGCTTGAAATAGCCCTTCTAAGTACTAATCTTCTTTCCAAGCTTGAGGCTGAGAATAAAACTTTAAAACAGACAAACACACTCAATGCACAAAGAGAGTCTATTCTAACCTCTAAAATTGAGGATCTAGAGAAGACTATCTCTGCATGGAACAAATCCTCATCATCCATGGACTACCTGCTCTCTAGTCAGAGAAGCACATTCGATAGAACAAGTTTAGACTTTGGGGAATCTATCTCAGGGCTTTGTGTGGAAAAGACAAAGGAAACTAGCACTAGTAATGCCTCAAGTTTTGGTAGAGGCATTGCCTTTGTGAAATCCTCACAGTATGAAGAACCAGTTCAACCTTGTTCTACTATTTCCATTTATACTCAAAAGAGTAATGGATCTCATGCTGGCTTGGGATTCATAAAAGAGAAGAATAACCCAACCTCTACTCATCAACGTCGAAGAATCATAGAGTCAAGTGAAACTAACTCTACGAATCAACTGGGAAGAAATAGTAGAGGCAAGGCACACTCATCTCTACCTATTAAACCCAAGGACACGTGGAAGAAAGAGAATCATTTTAACAGAAGGATACTTAAGGAACCACAAAAGTCCAAGTAGAGGATGAATCATCATACACACACAGGCAAGCATCATAATAGATGTTTCATATGCAATAAATATGGTCATAGGGCTACAAAATGTTATTATAACTCCATGCATGTGAGACCCAAGATTAGACAGATTTGGGACCCCAAATATACTAACAAAGAAGGACCCATGCAAATATGGGTACCAAAATAAAGGTTCAAATGTTTTGACAGGAAAGGAGCTTCACGATCTCAACATGGTATCTGGACAGTGGATGCTCAAGGCATATGACAGGAAACAATGCCCTACTATCTAATTACATAGAAAAGGAGGGTCCCTCTGTCATCTTTGGAGACAACGGCTCGGGCAAGACAAGAGGTTACGACTTTGCTGGCAATGGTGCAGTATCTTTTAGCAAAGTAGCTTATGTGTGAGGTCTCCAACATAACTTTCTAAGTATTAGCCAACTCTGCGACAAGGGTCATCAAGTGACATTTCTCAACAATCAACGTCAAGTCAGAGATTTGAGGACATCTGCTGTAAAGCTAACTGGGATAAGAGAGGGAAATGTCTACACATGTGGATCTTGGTCAACTAAGCTCAGATGAGACAATATGTTTTCTAGCAAAAACATCTGAAGAAATGAGCTGGCTATGGCATAGACGGTTGTCTCACTTAAACTTCAAAAGCATGTCCAAACTGGCATCAAAAGACCTAGTAGCTGGCCTACCCAAGTTCAACTTTGTGAAGGAAAGGCCATGCAATGCTTGTCAGCTTGGAAATCAAACCAGAATCTCATTCAAGAGTAAGACTGCCAACTCTATTGACAAGTCCCTGCAGTTGCTCCACATTGATCTTTTTGGGCCAATCCCAACAACTAGCCTTGGAGGAAAAAGGTACTCTTTAGTCATAGTCGACGACTACACCAGATTCACATTGGTATTCTTCCTAACTTCAAAGGATGAAACGAGCTCTGAATTAATCAAGATGTTCAGACTGGTGATGAACGAAAAAGGAGATAAAATCAAGGCCATAAGGAGTGATCATGGAAAAGAATTTGATTTCTCAGAAATAGACCAGTTCTGCACAGACAATGGCATCATTCATAACTTCTCAGCTCCACGAACTCCTCAACAAAATGGAGTTGCTGAAAGAAAGAACAAAACCTTGATAGAGGCTGGTAGGACTCTACTAGCAGTAGCTCGTCTGCCTGAATACTTCTGGGCAGAAGCTGTCAATATTGCATGCTACATGCAGAACAGATCATTAATTCACTCTACGATCAAGAAGACGCCCTACGAACTGTGGAAAGGAAGGAAGCCAAGTGTCAGCTACTTCCATGTCTTTGGTTGTGCATGCTACATTCTCAACAATGGAAAGCAGTATCTGAAAAAATTCTAGCCCAAGTCAGACGAAGGGATCTTTCTTGGATATGCCATAGACAACAAGGCTTACAGAGTGTTCAACAAGAAGACACTGAATGTTGAAGTCTCGATACACATCATCTTTGATGAAACTTACTTAGACAAAACAGTGCCTCAAGACACTATGACCGATAGTGCTGACACTACGAATGAAGTCGTCAACCTCTACACTACGATCGTAGTGCCAGACAGTGAAATCGTAGAGCATGAGAATGTTATCGTAGAGAGGTCAATGCAAGACAGCGAGCCTCCACTCCAAGAAGAAGAGATAGACCTTGAAGACTTAAGACAAGAAGGCATTAGGACAGATGTCCAACCGACAACAGATGGGCAAGAGATCACACTCAGGATCTAATCATTGGAGATCCGAGTGCTAGAGTCAAAACAAGAGCTGCTACTTAGAATGAATGCTTTTATGTAAGCTTCCTGTCACAAATAGAGCCAAAGAAGATAGAGGATGCTATGGAAGATTCCAATTGGATAGAATCATGAAGGAAGAACTCAACTAATTTGAACGAAGCAAAGTATGGAGATTGGTACCAAGACCAAAGAGTCATCCTATGATAGGAACTAAGTGGGCCTTCAGAAATAAAATGGTTGAAGATTGGGTTATAACCAGAAACAAGGCAAGATTAGTGGCAAAGGGTTATTCTCAAGAAGAAGGTATCAACTACGATGAGACATCTGCACCTGTTGCCAGACTAGAAGCCATCATAATCTTTCTTGCCTTTGCTGCCCACATGAAGTTCAAAGTCTTTCAGATAGATGTCAAGAGTGAATTTCTAAATGGAGAACTCCAAGAAGAAGTCAATGTAGAGAAACCTCTAAGTTTCATCAATCCATCTCTTTCCAATTATGTCTATATATTAGATAAAGCTTTATATGGTCTTAAACAAATACCTAGAGCATGGTATGAAACACTGACTAACTTCTTAATTGAAAATGGGTTCACTAGAGGTAGAGTAGATACCATACTGTTTCTTAGAAAGCATAAAGATAAAGTCTTACTAGTTCAAATATATGTTGATGATATTATTTTTTGTTCTACTGACGAAAAGTTATGCAAGAGATTTTCTAAGCTAATGTAGAGCAAGTTTGAAATGAGCATGATGGGTGAGCTGAATTTCTTCCTTGGACTGCAAGTAAAGCAGACTAATGAAGGAATTTCATAAACCAAGCCAAGTACATCAAAGACTTACTGAAAAACTATGGCATAGAATCAACCTCTCCCATGAAAACACCAATTGCTCCTGCAACCAAGCTTGACAAGGATGAGAAAGGTAAAAGTATTGATATCACTCAATACAGAGGTATGATAGGTTCTCTTTTATACCTAACTGCCAGTAGACCAAACATAATGTTTGCAACATGCATATGTGCTTGATTTCAGGCTAACCCTTAAGAGTCACATTTGTCTGCTATAAAGAGGATCTTCAGGTATCTCAAGGGTACACCTTACTTGGGGCTTTGGTACCCCAAGGAATCCTCATTTGAACTAATAGGATACACATATGCTGATTTTACACGATGCAAAATAGATAGAAAGAGTACCAGTGGCACTTGTCAACTGCTAAGAAACAGACTTGTGTCCTGGTTTAGCAAAAAGCAAAACTTAGTGTCCACTTCAACTGCAGAAGCTGAATACATTGCTGCTGGCAGCTGCTGTGCTCAGATTCTATGGATGAAAAATTAGCTAGCTGACTATGGGTTTGATTTCAAATCTATTCCCATTCACTGTGATAACACAAGTTCCATATCAATAACTCATAATCCTGTTATGCATTCTTGGACTAAGTATATAGAAATAAGGTATCACTTCAATAGGGATCATGTGCAAAATGGAACTATATATTTACAATACATCCCTACTAAAAATCAACTTACTGATGTTTTTATAAAACCACTAGATGAATCCAGATTTAATAAGCTAATAAGTGAGCTAGGCATACTAAATCTACAACCATGAGATATATGCTCTAGATTGTGCTAACCATGACAGATACAAAGGTTGAACTTAAAATCGTAGACATGATCAAGGAAAGTTTAAGATCGTAGAGCTGAAAAGACAACTACCTCAACGATCATAGCAAAGACTCACTGATCATAGTGCAAACTCAACAATGACACAAGCCCCATCAACAAAGCAAAAATGCATCCTGTGATGACAAGCTTCATAACAAAGCAATCTCTCTAAGAGGTGCCTCAAGAACAAACCTAACCCTTGAATCTCTTCAAGAGGTTGTCCCTTCCTTAGTTACATTAAAAGAATGCTTAGTCAAAAAGTCATCACAAGGATCCGGACAGACTCGACGATCGTAGGACAGACTCAACGAGTGATGATCAGACTCGATGATCGAAGGACAGACTCAATGAATGCTGGACAGACTCGATGATTGTAGGACATACTCAATGATCATAAGACTACCTTAACGATCGTAGTCCTCCCCAAGGACACCTCAGCTCTAAAGAAGCCAAGGGAAAATCAGTACATTCCTGAACTGTTAAAATCGTAGAGCCAAGTAAAAGTCGACACCTGTCCCACTAAGCGAAAAAGAAGATAGGGAAGTTACAAGTACAAATTGAAATCGTATTTTTGAAATCTGAAGTTCAAAAGATTATCTCTCTCTCAAAGCAAAAGCCCTAACTTAGAAGAAAGCTCAGTCAAATCTCACTTCCAATTAGAAAATCAATGGCGTCATCCAATGTTATCTCAGGCTACATACTCTGCTTTGACGAGTTCAAGACAGCTCCACCAAAATTTCAAAAGACCCTGGCGCTACTGAAGAAGGCGGGTCTCGAAGAGGCTCTGGGCGAAGACACACTGATATACCCCAAACTGGTGAAAGAGTTCTACAAGAATGGTGTGTTTGAAAACGACACCATCACTACAAAAGTAAGGGGAGTCGAAATCAGACTGAAGGCATAGGACTTCAATCTTGCCCTAGGTCTCAAAAATGAAGGGCATCCATACTTAGATACCGTAGACTTCCAAGAGGGACTAAGAAAAATGCATCACAAGAAAACCCCCCCTGTGAAAGGGTACAAAAGAAGGAGTTCCCATAGAGGTGCGAATTTTTAACTGATATTATTTGGAAATGTATATGCTGCAAGAGCTCAGGTCATGACTCGGTGAATGAGGCTCAACTTAAGCTCATGACTGCCATATATTATGGTATTCAACTCAACTATGGAGCTATATTGCTCGAGTGGATTGGCAAATGGATCATCAACTCGAAGAAATCAAAAAGCCCTCAGAAGATGCTATATGGGTGTTTCTTGAGTATCATTCTACAATCTGCACTGGGTGACAAAATTGGGGATAAAGAAGGAGAAACCATCAACCCAAATCAAAGAATAACCCAAAAGTTGTTTGAAAACTGGAAGAGGAACCCTGCCGAGTATGTACGAATGATGACTGAGTCTAGTGGAAGAACTGGGGATCTGAAGAACTCAGGCATTCCAGGAAACATGTCTGCTGTTAGAGAGGAAGAAGATGAAGAAGAAGAAATCAACAAAGAAGAACCCTCTGTCCTTACCAGGAAAAGCAAGGGCAAGAAGAAGCTAAGGGTCACACATGTAGAAGAGCCTCAAGGATCTACCACTGATATACCAGTAAAGTCCTCTGATATAGAGACTCTGAGGATACTAAGTAGAAAGCAGCAGCAAGATGAAGCAGATGAGGATCAGGCTACCATATCCCAGATCCTGAAGAAGAAAAAGGCTGGTCATAAGTCCAAAAGGCCATCAGTTACCTTAATCATAGAGTCTCTACTGTTCGTGGAGACCAGACCAAGCATGACAGGCAAGGAGGTAGCTGCTTCAAGCATAGTGGCTGTTGAACAGGACAAAGCTGAGATTCAAGAGAGTCCTGAAGTTGTGGCTAAACCCAGCAAACTAAGGAGAAAGATGGTTAAGAATTACATTCTTGAAAATGTAAAGGTGCTGAAGAAGGAAGCAAAGATCATAGCTGCTAAGAAGGAATTGTCCAGAGCAAGTCAAGAGGACAGTGTTCCAGCTGAGGGGGAGACCCCTGAAATTCTCATGATAGAGAATACACCAGCTGAGGAGGAGATGGCTGAAGCTCAAGAAAATTCTCCACTTGAGGGGGAGCTTTTGATCTAACAAGAAGATGATCAAGTTGAGGGGGAGCCTCAATATATCTCCATGACAGAAGAAGATGTCCCTGCCAAAAATGAAGAGGAACCAGTAAACGATCATTAAGAGCCTAATGAGATAATGGAGTCCTCAAACGAAGACAGGGAAGAGGAAGAAGATGATGATGACCTTCAAATCACTAGTGTGAGCAAAGATGGGTATAAAAGCTATCTCTAAAATCATATATTCTCTTACCTACCCATGATGCCATATCATCAAGCCCAAATCAACAACTCTTGGGATCACATGTTCTGGAATTTCAAAGAGTATCCGGATATCTCAGTGCTGGCTCATGGATTCCCAGGGAGATTCCACTTTGCAAAGAAGTTGATTACCAACACCTCTTCCTCAAAAGATAAACTTGAGGTACTGACTATCCCTACCCAATTCAGAATTAATCACTTTCCATCATCCTCATTTAGTCAATTCTATGAATTCCCTCGATGGTTGGAAGTGATTCTCAATCCAGTAAATCAATTCCCAGTTACAGAATCCCAAAATTCTGTAACTGAAGAACCAAATACAACTAACTTCATTTTGCTCCCACAAACCACTGTCTCTACGATTCCTGACTCTAGCCCAATCGTAGAGTCCCAAATAGAAATCATAGAGCCCCATATTCCAAACATCGCAACTTAGGCCCCTTCATCAGACATACCATCCTCTTCCTCAAATGACTATTTTAGTCTTGATCTTGCTCTCTACTCCATGCACGATCAATCTCAGAAAGAATCCCCTCCATTCAACAATCCTCAAGCCAATCATACTCTCCCAAATCTGCCCACAAAGGATAACTTGAAGGAAGAAACCAAGGACATGTTCAAGAACATAGAAGAAAGCCTGGAATCTCACTCCGGCCTCATTCATATCCGGCTGAATCAAATGATCACAGCTGCAAATAATTTTCTTGGCACTATGAATGCAGAGCTTACAAAGAAGCTGAGGGAAATTATCTAAGAAATTCTTAAGAGCATGAAGGACAGAGATGAGATTCACTTCCAGATAGCTGCCAAGCAAAGAGAGGCTATTCTTGAAATGCAGAAAAATCTGGAAGTTCACAACAAACTTATGCTGGAAAATATCATCAACTTGAAAGCTTCTGTCCAAGAATTCCAGAAATCCTATGTCAATCAGGAACGTCAGAATGACATTGTTCTCACAGCCCTCTGAAATAAAGAAGCAAGATCTAAAATACAGATCAAGGAAAGTATAGAGGACATTGATCAGACACAATGCCAACTGAACGAAATTGTTCAAGGAGTGAATCGACTCTCTGAAGATATTCTAACCCTTGATGCTGACATAAAGGGAAAGAATAAAGGGAAAGGAGCTCAAGGAGGTCAGGAAGACCAAGGCAGAGGCAGAGGATGTCATGGTAGCCAAGAAAGGAGAAGAAGACAATTTCATGCTCAAGCGTCAAGAAGCCTTCCTGCAAGAAAATTTCACCATCAGACTCAACGATCTGATCAACAGAGGGTTTTAATAGCTATACCTTTAAGCCGTCAAGAGTCAACTCCCAGCTCACAAGATGTGTCTACCGTACGCATAAGAATGGCAACTGGAGATCCTGCATTCATGTACAGGAATGAGGAAAATCCAAGACTAAGTCCAAGCGAGCTGGAAGAGTTAGTCAGAAATGAGGAAGCTTGCACAAAAAGAAGGGATGAGGAGTATGCCAACCCACCTCCACGAAAAAGGACAAATAAATAGAGATAAGTGTAAGATTCAATTCTTATTGATGTAAAGCTAAAACGTCAATATCTCCTTAACATCAATAAATTCATACTTATTATCTAGAAATTTTAGCTGCTTACTGAAAAACTAAGTCATGTTTAAATTTCCTGCAAATGCATCTAGGCACTAATAAATCATAACAACAAATCTCCTTGGTTATGTCAACATCAAATAGGGGGAGATTGTTGGGAGAATGCATATTATGATTTGATGTTTTAAAGTATATGCTCATGATTATATATAAAGTCCTTCCAAGTAATATATGTACAGGGACTTAGTGATAGATCAAATTTGTTAGGTTGATCTAAGCTCTTAAAGTATATCATTCTGTAATGGAATGTATAGATAGAAAGATCAAAGCTGTTAGGTTGATATTGAGATGTAATAGATAGGCTTCAAAGAAATCGTAGTGTATCATCTGATCAACATTGCAAAAGTCAAGGCAGAAAACGTAAATGCTTCGAAGATCGTAGTGTGCCTGCCTTGAAGGAACTCTTTGGAAATCGTAGAGTGGTCCCAACATTTGTCGAGTCATCTCAACGATCGTAGTGTGATGAAGGAAACATGGAGTATATAAGTCAACGATCGTAGTGTGCTCTCGGAAACGTAGAGTTAGAACCAAACAAGCAAAGATCGTAGTTTGCAGAGGTTTAAGAAGAATCATAGTGCGCTCGGCTGATAGCATCAAACTAGGCACCAAGATGATAAGACACTATGATCTGAATCGTAGAGCATCATAATATGAATCGTAGAGCATCTGTCTCATGTCAGAAAACATCGAGTCTCATGATTTGTGTGAAGACAGATTCCATCATATGAGAAATGGATTCTAGACGTTGCAGCACTCATCAATCCCAGAGTAAATATCCTTAGTATGCAACAAAGAAGCGTATTGAAGAAGCTTACAAAAGTACTATTGGTAAGGGGGCAAAACACCTTTTCAGGTGTTAGGTGAGAAAGCAGTCTGCTGTACCAGTGGGCCAGAATGCAGTTTTAGAAGATTTACAGAAATGTCTCCATCAAAGATCAGAAAAGTCAAATGCATTTAATGCCTCAACGGATGGATCCAATGGATAGTTTTCAAGATCACATATATGCAGATCAGACAGATGAGAGAGAACCAAGCAAGCATTGAACAAACAACGTGAAGAACTCTCTAAGCTCAACTATACAATTTGAGATATTGTAAAGCTTGCTCAGCTACTCAGTTCTTAAGAACAAGTGGTTACACAGCAACTGAGTAGCAACCATCAAGAAATCAACATTACCAACCAACTGAAGAAGAGTACCAAGTCTGCTGGACTTGAAGAGTTCGTAGTGAACTATAAGAAAGCCAAGTCTGCTGGACTTGAAGAGTTCAAGAGTGAACTAAGAAGTTCCTAGACTGCTGGTATAGAAGGAATCTATGTGATTCAAAAGTTGTAAAAGACATCCTTAATGGATATCCTACTCGTTGAGTAGAAGAGTGGACTAGGAGCTTTAAGTGCTCTGAACCACTTAAAAAGACTGTGTCTTTTACATTCATAACTATATCTGCCATAACTGCCATAACTGCCTCACTTTCATAACTCCACTGCTTGGTAAAGAAGATTAAAACAAATATTAATTCCACTAAGTTTTAATCATTATCAAAGAATCAGTTTAAAAAAAAAAGAATTTTAAATATCTATTCAACCCCCCTTCCAAATAACTATTATGCCAACTAGGAACTAACATAACCCAAAATCGTGAAGTGAATCTTAGGTCTCGATCAGAAACTATGGATACTGGCATACCATGCAATCTTATAATCTCGTTTATGTACATACGAGCAAGACATTTAAGTATATAAATTTCTCGTATAGGTAAGAAATGAGCAGACTTGGTCAATCTATCAACAATGACCCAAATCACATCTATGCCTTGAGAAACCTTGGGAAGACCAGTAACGAAATCCATGGTAATGTGCTCCCTCTTCCATTCTAGAATTTCAAGTGGTTGTAATGGACATTTTGACACTTGATGCTCTACCTTGACTAGTTGACAAGTTAGATATCTTGAGATAAACCCCACTATCTCTCTCTTCATATTGCTCCATCAAAATGTATGTCAAAGATCACTATACATTTTGGTACTCCAAGGATGGATTGCAAACGGTGTGTTGTGCACCTCCATCATGATTTTATACTTCAAGTCAGAATAGTTAGGAACATAAATTCTGGAGTTGACTCGAAGTATTCCTTCTTCATCGATTCTTACTTCCGGAATAGCACCTTCTTGCACTTTCTTCCTCATACGCATCAGCTCCAGGTGTGTAGCTTGAGCAGCTTTAACTTTATCGATTAAATTCAATTTTACTCGTATATTCGCCATCATCACATGGGTCCTTCAAGTCTTTAACTCTATCTCCATCCTTTGTAAGTCATACAAAATGGGCCTTTGCATTGACAATATCTGTGACACCCCCAAATCCTGGTACTTCATTACCTCAAGATTTGGTGTTCACTTAATCAAAACATTCATATCTAACTACCCAATCATAATAAAATTGAATAATAAAACTGCCCATACATGATTACATAAAAAAAACATTATCTCCCAGGTTGTCTAACCTTTAAACATCATATAAGTGCAGAAATAAAATTATTACATCACATCATTATTAAAAGTCTATCTTTATAACAATAAAATAAAATTATAAGTCTACATCACTTGTACATTTTTCCCTTTTCTTTGCTAGTTGTAGGTTTATCTACCTTCTCAACCTTAGCTGCAATGAGTGTATAAATATGCATGAGTGAGCAAAACAATTGCTCACTAGATATAGCAATGAATTAATATGAATGAAATAACCGCCAACAAATAGGCTCATCAACACTGAATAGTACTCTATCAATAATAACCAACTACTAGAATCAAAAAATGGAATATATAAAACTGAGAGTCATATGACCACAAACTATGTCCACAGTTGCAAGTAATCTTTCAACTTGAACTTTAACAGTCATAAGACTATAAGGACTCCTCTTACCTAGGGGAATCAGCCCTTCGTACAATGTATTGTGCACAAACATTTAAACGCTAAGCGTAAACCCCTAATAATAGAGTTGTTCATCTCAGTATTTAGAGTACAAGTTCGAACCAAAGAAAGTTTAGTTTGGATAAGCTTTCAAGGGTAATTTGAAGTTTAACGATCATCAACTAGAGGACTATTTGAATCAATAGTGTTTGATCACACAAAAGTTGATCAATAATAACATAATATGGAACAATGAATAAGTGTAAGCGAATTATCTATATCTTGAACTCATGCTTATAAACAACTACAAAGCATAAGTATTAAATGACAATAAACCTTTCTTGCATAAAATTAAGCTAGGACTATGAATTAAAGAATATACATTAAGTAATAGCAAGCTGAAAATAAAGCTTACTCATTGTGAGAATAGCTTGTGTCAAATAATTGAACTAGTATAATTCAACTTTAGAAATTAGAATTCGAGAAAATTGCATTCATTGTACATGCAGGACAATAAAGAAACTTGTCTAACAATAAACAAGTTAAAATGCATCAATAAATACTGGAATTCAACTTATTCGGATAAAGTTAAAGTTAAAGTAAGAACTTTCTCAACCAAAAGAACGAAGTTACACAATGTAATAATAGAACTAACTCAATGAAAGTGTGGAGTTAGAAAGCTTGCTCAATGTAAAAAAAAGTTTAGAAACTTGCCTCGAGCGTAAGCTATATTATCAAACTCACATTCACCAACACATAGGTTTAGAACCACAATACCTATTAAATATGTGAATATTGTGAGGGCCCCGAATCCGAGGTCATGAATCCCCGTGGATCCGGTTCGATCATTCTAATACTATTACTATATTTGCGGAAGATATAAACATAAATTGTTTATACAATACATTACACACTATTCCCCAAGGTCGAGTAACCTTAACTTAATACACAAAACATAACTTATTTAATACATAACATTATTATTACCATACTTATACAAATCTAATCGCGCACATTAACTTTAAGCTGTAACTGTCTTTAATCTTTCCTTGTATCCGAAGCATTAACCTTAATCTGCAATGTTTTATCATGATATAGCAAGGGTGATCATAAGGATTGCCCAACAAGTTTAAGTTCAATAATATAACAATATATCATGATTGAAAGAATCTAAATAATAAGCTGGCTATAATTTAACAATATAATTATGAACTAGTGATGAGTAGGTTTTATACCTATGAATCCGATATTATTAAACTTAATTATTATTATCTTTAATTGTTTTTTAGTATATTTTTATATGTTTTGTGTTTATTTGTTGTAGGTTGGAGCTGGAGGGACAAATTAGTCATTTCGGAGAAGAAAAAGGTCAAAAATCATGAAAATTAAAGCTGAGCGGCATTTTTGTAATTACGTGGTCCTGGTCAAGAGCCTAGGCGCTTGAAAATGGCCTATGTTGAGCACCTAGGCGCTCATGTGCGGAAAGAGGAGCATTTTTCTAATGCTAAGTGGGTTTTTGAAGCCAAATATGAGTTTGAATGAGGGCTGAGACCAATACAAATAGGAGAAGACTTTAGAAAAGATGTATCACTTAATTTACAAGGGATTTGCAGAGAGAACAAGGAAGGAAAACACGAAAGAGAATTGCAAGGGCTGAAGATCAAAGAGAGAGTATTGGAGCAAATTCAGAGTTTCTTCTTCTCTTCTCTAGTTTTGTCTTTTGTAATTATCTGGGATGTTTGGATTATTAATCTAGATGATGTTTTTCTTTATTACTATCATGAATTAAATTTTAATTAAGATTGCAACGGAACTTGGTATATAGTTTAAATTGCAAGCTTCCCATTGAATGAAAGTTGATTTTTATTGAATTGTTTATTATATCTTGTGCTTATTGATTAATTGTTTGGCCAATAATTAGTGTGATAATCTATATGAAATTGGAAGATGGAGTATAGATTGAGATCTGGATATGATAACATCTGTTCATATAATCTGAATAGGGTTAATATGATTAGCATGTAGGATAGGAATATACCTATGTGTCTTTTGTATCCATTGAAAGAATTTGTGTGTAAAACCCTGATTAACTTGATTCACATAGGAATATAGTGAATTGATTAACTGGGGTGTTCCTTGTAATTCCGCATCTTAAAGACTGGATTTAGGAGGATTTGTTCATATGTCTTTGGAAGAAGTGTGTGAATTTTTATAAAGCATTCTTGAATAACGATTCATATTAGTTAGTTAATTTTAAATGGGAAGTATGTTAGTTTAAATGAAATACAAAGGGAAGTTGTAATCTTAACCTGTTAAATCTGCAATTATTCTTGTGAAATTCTGATTTTAATTATTAGTTTTGTTAAGTTTAATTTTCAAATCATAAACAAAGTTTTCGTAGTTTAAAATATGATTAATTGCATTAGAATTAGTAATTCATAAATATTAGTCTATTTCCTCGTGGGAATGATATCCTTGCTTGTTGAATATTACAATTGAACGCGTATACTTGCGTGGTAAAGTGTTATTAAAAATTAGGCAACAAGTTTTTGATGCCGTTGCCGGGGAAATTAGTTTAATATTTTGTCATTATTGATTTTTATAGCATTAATCTTAATTTAAACTTTTTCTTTTCTGTTCTATTCAGGTGTTCTTGACTAGTGTATGCAAACGCGATCGAAGAAGCCAGATTTATTGCCTCACGAGGACGACATCGAATTTTTTTTTCAGCGGTTGCGTAAGTGGGTTAAAGAAACCAAAGAGGCACTTGATAAGAAAGATACTATGGCTGAAGAAGAGCAAAAAGCACTGCGGGATTATGCTACGCCACGGGTTACTAAAATTTAGTCGAGTATTACGAGGCCTGCCATTACTGCTACAAGTTTTGAGATAAAACCGGGGACAATACAGATGATTCAAAATTCATGTCAGTTTGGAGGGTTACCAAATGATGATCCGAACGATCACATAGTCAGCTTTATAGAAATCTTCGATACTTTCAAGTACAATAATGTGTCAGAGGATGCAATAAGGCTAAGGCTATTTCCATTTACTCTCAGAGATAAGGCTAAGAGTTGGCTCCATTCACTACCACCAGGCTCGATTACTACATGGAACTACCTAGCCCAGAAATTTCTTGCAAAGTTTTTCCCGCCTGCAAAAACAGCAAAGTTGAGGAACGATATCTTCTCTTTCGTTCAGCACGATTTAGAATCACTATATGAAGCATGGGAGAGATTTAAAGACTCATTGCGAAAATGTCCACACAATGGGATTCCTAAATGGCTTCAAGTGCAGACTTTTTATAACGGTTTATGCAGCACAGTGAGATCAAGTATAGATGCTGCAGCGGGAGGAGCTATTATGGCCAAGAATTGTGATGAGGGATATCAGTTACTTGAAACCATGGCAGCTAATAATTACCAATGGCCAACAGTAAGAACGGCTCAGCCAAGGACAGTCGGGGTGTATGAAGTGGATGCGATGACAGCATTGTCAGCTCAAGTGACAGCTCGGATTTCTGCTCTTACAAAGAAGATAGATGCACTTGGGGTACAACCAGTTCAGAAAATGGAAATGATTTGTGAAATATGTGCGGGTAGCCACTCAAGAGATCAATGTGCAATAAATCCTGAGTCAGTCCAGTTTGTTTCCAATTATAACAGGCAGCAGGGCAGTTATCCAAATAGTTACAATCCAGGAGTGAGAAACAACTCAAATTTTTCTTGGAGTAATAATCAGTCACATGCTCAAGCCCAAGCTCCAAGGCAACATATCCACCTGGATTTCAGCCACATCAACAATCTCAACAACACCCACAACCTCATCAACCTGATAAACTATCACAAATGGAAGAATTGTTGGCAAGATTGGCAACTCAGTTTCAAGCCACAACGAAAAACCAATCAGTTGCAATAAAGAATCTTGAGAACCAAATTGGGCAGATAGCTAGTGATTTGAATACTAGAACTCCAGGTTCTTTACCTAGTGATACGGAGAAAAATCCAAGGAATGATGGAAATGAACAATGTAAGGCAGTTACACTCAGAAGTGGGAAGGAGTTGACTATCGATCTAGACGGACACAAGGAAATAATTTCTGCTGAGGATGGTGAATTAGAGAGTGGAAATTCGAAAAGTAAATATGGGGAAAAAGTTATAAAAAAACAACAAGAATATAAGCAAACAACAATCATACCACCTGTGTCATTTCCTCAAAGATTTCAAAAGAAGAAGTTAGATAGACAATTTTCAAAATTTTTAGAAGTGTTCAAAAAGCTGCAAATCAACATTCCATTCGCAGATGGTTTAGAACAAATACCTAGCTGTGCAAAATTCATGAAAGATATTTTAGCAAGAAAGAGGAAGCTTGGAGAGTTCAAAACTGTAGCATTGACAGAAGAATGTAGCGCAATTCTGCAAAGAAAGTTACCACCGAAGTTGAAGGATCCGAGTAGCTTCACCATACCGTGCACGATTGGGCCCCAATTCTTTAACAGATGTTTGTGTGATTTGGGTGCTAGTATTAACTTGATTCCGCTTTTGATCTACACTCAGTTGGGATTACCAGCACCAAAGCCAATAAATATCTCTTTACAGCTCGCAGATAGATCAGTGACATACCCTAAGGACATTGTGGAAGAATTATTAGTGAAGGTGGACAAATTCATATTTCCAGCCGACTTCATTGTGTTGGACTACGAAGAGGATAAAGACATACCCATTATCCTTGGAAAACCATTTTTAGCCACTGGAAAGACATTAATTGATGTACAAAATGGAGAGTTAACGATGAGAGTCCAAGATGAAGAAGTAACTTTTAATGTGTTCAAGGCTATGAAATTCCCAAAGGGAGATGAAGAGTGATTTAGAGTTGATCTGATTGAAAAAGCAACTAGAGAGGTATTTAGTGAATTTATGAATAAAGACCCTCTTAAAACTTGTAGCAGCCCAGAATCCGGGCCCCAAATCGCCTCAGATCCGGTATACTATTTCTATCACTATTTGCGGAAGATATAAACATAAATTGTTTATACAATACATTACACACTATTCCCCAAGGTCGAGTAACCTTAACTTATACACAATTCATAAAATATCTATTACAGAACAACATTTATCAAAATAAACTATTACAAACTAGCTGCACGTTTTAACCCAAGTAGAACTTGACTTTAACCTTTTCCTGTATCCGAACGTATTCGCCTTATGTGCAATGTTTTATCATGATATAGCAAGGGTGAGCATGAAAGTTGCCCAGCAAGTTTAAATACAACAATATAACGATATATCATGATTGAAGAGTATGAATAATAAGCTGGCTATAATTCATCAATATAATTGAGAACTAGCATAAACAAACTTTTGACTGAACAAGTTTTAAACATGAACAAACATTTCTGAACCAACTGGTAATGAAGGTGATCAACCTTTCATACCTGACTTATACATGCAAGATGTACATATTATAATTTTCGTGGCAATCAGCAATGATTAACCATAAGCTTGAATAAACACTCTTATTAGAGTTAAGTACAAAGAAACTTGCCTGAACCGTTGATTACCGCAACGTAATTTATAACGCTTTACCCGAAGACCTAATATTAATAATATAGATCTCCAATATTAGAAAAATATCATCACAGTAATATACTGTTATATATTTACAAATAGAATAACCTAAACACATTATCACATAATCCTATCAGCCTATAACACATATAAGACTTATTATAAGGTCAAACTATTTCAGTCTGACTTGAAATCGACAAAATTCTATCACCCCGAGGGTCTAGTCGGACTATACTCGAGTTTAAGTTCAATTAAACTCTGCTTAAATGCTTAACAATTATCCCAGATAATTTCTTATCAGTCAAAACATTTTTCCTAGGCTCGTAATAATTTTCGAATAATTATTACCATTTATCAACATTTTTCAATCCTTAAAACCGTATTTAAATGAATTAAATACCACATAATACCTTAATCATTAATATTTATTTAATATAAAATATTAATGAAAATCATTACATAATATTATAATATAATTATAATATATCAAAGTATTTTTAATACCTTAAAATCATAATTATATGATTTTTAAACACTTAAATCCATTATCCGATAATTGCTATTAGTATTAAAATATTAATATTTTCATGCCAAAATATCAAAAGTTATAATTTATAACTTAAAATATTTTTATAAAACTTAAATTATTTTTATATAATTTATAAAGCATTAATTCCATTTTTCCTTAATTTATTTAATATAGTTATTAAATAAACTAATTATCATTAATATTGATTAATTAATGAATTTCATCACAAAATATTAAAAGTCATTGAAAATAACTTAAAATATTTTCTTTTACCATAATATTATTTTTCATGATTTTTCATGTATTTAAATCATTTTTAAATAATTTATTTAATATTATAATTAAATAAATTAAATACAAGTTATATTCCAAAAATATTAAATATTTATGAAATATACTTAAAATAATGAAAAACTATTTTTCGGACTTTAAAATAATTTTTCGGAATTTATTTAGTATTTTTAATAATTAAAAACCATTTTTATCAATTTTTAAATAATTTTCAGAAAATCAGAAATTAAAATAAATAGAAACCGTCGCTAAAGGTAGCTTTGGTGACACAACCGTCGCTGAAGGTGTTCTTCAGCTGTTCTTGAGTGTTCATGTCAGTTAACCGGCCAGCACGTTTGACCATGATGTTATCTAAGTTCCTAATGTATTCTAGGCTTGTAATTGAGTTAATCTTGTAGTGTTAATGTAGTACTACAACGTTAAACAAGTTCCCTGGCCAAATCATAACACAGTCGTGAGATTTAAGCTGTAGAAGTCGTTGTCAGACCTGTTCTTGAGTTTCTGGGTTGCCCAGAAACTCAAGCAGTAACGAGGAGGCTACTTTGAATCCTCATATCATGTGTCCTGGGTTTGTTTGGTGATATTTAATGGTTCTAGATTGTAGTCCGGATGTCCAGGTATCATAATATATCATTATATCAATATAACAACAACAATAAAGTAATATTAAAGCCGGTCAAAGTAGGCTGTAAAGACTGTTCTTGGACATTTCTGGAAAACCCAGAAATGTTCTTGAGCAGTTTGGTCAACGGTAGTTTGACCACTTAAATCATGGGTTCTGTTATTGATCTGTGTAATATAGAAGCACGATTATGTAGTATCTATACCATTCTACAAGTTTAAAACAATAACATAACCTAACAATCAAAGACAAGCAAGATCAAGGGCTTGCAATAGCTTGTCAGACGTTCTGGAGATTCTGGGTTTGCCCAGAAACAAAATTTCGTGACTGGTCAACGCAGTTTGACCGAGTATAAACTACGATCTAGACTTGATTAGACCCTGATTCCAGTTTCAGATCCTAGTCCTCATGACATCGAACACATCCAAAACATAACATACACAAAACAGTTAACACATAAAGATCTAAGGCCTCTGACTTTAGGCTGTCAGGCCAATTTTTTTCAACATTTCTAGATTTTGCAAAATGCTAGATTCGAGCATCTAGAAGTTATGGATTCATGATCCAACAACCCAGATCTCTAATTAACACCTTATAAAACATATCTAGCCCACAATTACAAATTTTAACATCAGATCTAAGAATTTCGAAAATTAGGGTTTATACCTCTCTAGAGTTTTGATATTTGATTCTGACTTCATGATCTGTTCTTGGTAAGTTATGGATTGATTCTAGCTTTGATTCTCACACACACTCTCTCTAATTTCCGAAAATGAAGAGAGACAATGGTTTGGAGAAATGAAAAAAATAAAGTAAGCTTGTCTTATTTTAAATATTTGATTTCTTGTATACAATGTATCTAATGTTGCAAGTTGGCACTTAAAATCTGATCTTGGGAGATTTTATCACATGGCTAGGGTTAGGTTTTGGTGAACCACTCCCCTAAAGTCAAAGCCTATAACACTAACTTCTTAAACTAAATAAAAAGGGCATATTTGTAATTTCCTTAAATTTCTAGAATTTGCATTTGATGAAACCCCTAGGGTTTAGGGTTTGGACATTTTAGGGTTTAGGTTTTAACCCTTAACTTTGCAAATTTAATTTCTAACATTTCCGAATTTCGGTTTTCAAAATAGAAAATTAATATTTCTAACTTATAATTAGAATTTTCTAATTATATAAAAATTTCTTAATCATAAATTCATTCTTGCTAGTTAGGATTAATAATTCCTAATTGAAATTGCTAATTACGCAATTAGGGTCAAAATCACAGATTAGGATTTATAACCCACTAATTAGGGTTTCTAATAGAAAATAAATTTTCTAATTTTAGAAATTAAATCTTCGTAATTAGATTAGGATTTTCTAATTACTCATAAATTAAAAAAAATTAGGATTAGGGTTTCCTAATTAACATTGCCAATTTAGCAATTAAATCCACCACTAAACAATTAGGGTTTTTTGACGAAACAATAAGGGTTCCAAAAATTGAAAATTAAGGTTTGCTAATTAATTAACCTTTGCCCTAAGTAGTAGTATAATTAATACCACATAAGCATTATAATTATCCTTTCTATTCCCAGATTAGGGCTTCATTTTATCAGAATCTGAAATTAGGGTTTTTAGATCTGGTATTAGGGTTTTCAAATAATCAATTAAGATTTTAGATAATTCATTAGGGTTTTCCCTAATTAATTTAATATTAATTACATTTAACCTTATACATATCATTGCATTCCAATTCTAGGGTTTTTAATATCCTAATTAGGGTTTTGGAGTCCCAGAACTGAAACTAGGGTTTCCAGAATCGATTTCTAGGGTTTCTTATCAGACGTTAGGGTTTTCTAACTGAACGTTGTCGTTCTTAATATATACTTAGGGTTTGTTACAGATATCGTTTATCTGGTCAACCCTTGACCCTTAACCACATTCTGTACATATACATAACCATAAACACAAAACATAATCACATAAATCCTTAATCCTGAATAATTCACCTATATCCTTCACAGAATTTTGAAACCCTCAAAATTCCTTCCCAATAACATCAAACGCATACACTTATTTTCAGTCTAGGTCTAATATTTGACCTTAAATCAATCATTTAAGATTTTAATAAATTGTCCAAATTCTCGGGTTGTCACAAAACTGCAATGGTTAGTGAAAATTTATTTGATGATTCAACTGTGCTAGAATGGGTTCAAATGTTAGATTCAGCACCGAAGTTCACACGATGTTTGCAAAAATTTGAACCTCTGGATTTTTGGGGAAAGCCGAATGAAAAGGTGAAATCATCTTTAGAAGAACCGCCCACCTTGGAACTTAAGCTTGCCTAACCATCTACGGTATGCCTACCTTGGTTCTTCTTCTACCTTTCCAGTTATTATTTCTGCATCACTTGATAAGGTTCAAGAAGAAAAGCTACTAAGGGTACTTCGGCAATTCAAGACTGCTCTTGGGTGGACTCTTGCGGATATCAAGGGAATAAGCCCATCAATTTGCATGCATAAGATTCTATTGGAAGATGAAGCGAAACCGATTATTGAACAACAACGAAGACTCAATCCCATCATGAAGGAAGTTGTAAAAAAGGAAATCATTAAATGGTTGGATGCGAGAATTATCTACCCTATCTCAGATAGCTCATGGGTAAGTCCAGTTCATTGTGTGCCAAAGAAAGGGGGAATGACAGTAGTTATAAATGAGCATAATGAATTGATCCCGACTCGAACAGTTACAGGTTGGCGGGTGTGTATGGATTATAGAAAGTTGAACAATGCCACTCGTAAGGACCATTTTCCTCTACCATTCATAGATCATATGTTGGACAGACTTGCAGGGCATGAGTATTATTGTCTTTTGGATGGATACTCAGGTTATAACCAGATAACCATTGCACCCGAGGATCAGGAGAAGACGACAGTCGCGTGCCCATATGGTACCTTTGCTTTTCGCAGAATGTCTTTTGGATTATGTAATGCGCCGGCAACATTTCAACGGTGTATGATGTCTATTTTCTCCGATATGGTCGAACAAAATCTCGAGGTATTTATGGATGATTTTTCAGTTTTTGGGGATTCATTTGATTATTGTTTGGAAAATCTCACTCTCGTGCTCAAACGGAGTATGGAAACGAATTTGGTTTTAAACTGGGAGAAATGTCATTTTATGGTGCAAGAGGGGATAATCTTGGGTCATCAAGTGTCATAAAAAGGAATTGAGGTTGATAGAGCTAAGATCAAAACCATCGAGAGCCTACCACCACCTATTTCAGTAAAGGGTATTCGATGTTTTTTGGGACACGCTGGTTTCTATAGACGATTTATAAAAGACTTCTCCAAAATCACGAAACCACTTTGCAATCTTTTGGAGAAGAATGTCCCATTCAACTTTGATCAAGCATGCCTGGAAGCTTTTGATGTGTTGAAGAAGAAACTTGTTACCGCACCTGTAATCATAGCGCCAAATTGGAGTATCCCGTTCGAATTAATGTGTGATACTAGCGACTTTGCGATTGGCGCAGTTCTTGGCCAACGAAAGGATAAAATTTTTCATGCTATATACTATGCTAGTAAGACATTAACGGATGCCCAACTGAATTATACCACTACTGAGAAGGAGCTATTAGCAGTTGTTTATGCATTTGATAAATTTCGCTCATATTTGATTGGGACAAAGGTGATTGTGTTTACAGATCATTCGGCAATTAAGTACTTAATAGCAAAGAAAGACGCGAAGCCGAGATTAATTAGATGGGTATTATTGCTACAAGAGTTTGACTTGGAGATCCGGGACCTAAAAGGAACAGACAATCAGGTTGCTGATCATTTATCACGATTAGAGAATGCAGAACTAAAAAAAGATGACAAAACAGTGATCAATGAATTTTTTTCGGATGAACAACTATTTTCGGTAAGGATGGATACACCATGGTATGCAGATTATGTAAATTTCATTGTGAGTAAGGTGTTTCCGCCAGATTTGACAAGTTAGCAGAAGAAGAAATTTCTCCATGATGTGAAACAGTATTTATGGGATGAGGCATTGTTATTTAAACAATGTGGCGATCAAGTAATAAGAAGGTGCGTCCCGGAAGTTGAAATGGAGAATATTCTATACCAATGTCATGCATCTGACTATGGTGGACATTTTGGGGGAGAATGAATAGCAGCTAAAGTGCTTCAATGTGGTTTTTTCTGGCCAACACTCTTTAAAGATGCCCGTGTGTTTTCATTGAAATGTGACAGATGCCAAAGAGTTGGTAATATATCAAAGCGACACGAAATGCCACTTAACATGATCCTGGAAGTCGAATTGTTTGATGTTTGGGGAATTGACTTCATGGGACCATTTCCACCATCTTTCTGTAACTCTTATATACTTCTAGCGGTGGACTACGTTTCGAAGTGGGTAGAAGATATAGCATCGGCCACCAATGATGCGAAGGTTGTGATTAAGTTCATTCGGAAGAACATTTTCTCTAGATTCGAAACTCCTCGCGCAATCATTAGTAATGAAGGCACGCACTTCTGTAATAAGCAGTTCTCAGCTATCCTCGCTAATTACGGAGTCACTCATAAGATAGCTACTGCTTACCATCCACAAACAAGTGGTCAAGCCGATGTATCTAACCGAGAAGTGAAACGAATCCTTGAGAAGATAGTGAATCCTAGTCGGAAAGATTGGGTTAGCAAGTTGGACGATGCTTTATGGGCATACCGTACAGCTTACAAAACTCCGATAGGGATGTCTCTGTACATGTTAGTATATGGGAAGGCATGCCATCTTCCAGTTGAACTCGAACATAGTGCTTATTGGGCAATTCGGAAGTTAAACTTTGATATGTCTGCTGCGGGAGAGAAGCGCCTCTTACAATTGAACCAAATGGATGATTTCAGACTCCAATCGTACGAGAACGCGAGGTTATATAAAGAAAAGATTAAGAGGTGGCATGATGAGAAAATTCTAGAAAGAAAGTTTGAAGCAGGGCAAACAGTGTTATTATACAATTCAAGGCTTAAACTGTTTCCTGGAAAGTTGAAATCTCGTTGGTCAGGGTCATTTATCATTACAAAAGTTTATCCTCATGGAGCTGTGGAGGTGGAAGACCCGAATTCCAAAAGTAATTTTAAAGTCAACGGTCAAATATTGAAGCACTACTATGGGAGTTGTGTTGATCGTGTAAAGACATCGGTCAACCTTGCGGATTAGAACAGAGAAGAAAGTCAAGCTGAAGACTATAAACCAAGCGCTAACTCGGAGGCAACCCAGGAATTTTTATTGTTATTTTCTATTTTTACTTTTAGTTTGTTTAATTTGCGTTATTGTTAGTTTATTTAGTGGTTAAACTTTTATAGTTTAGGATTTGTTACACCCCTGACGTTCTCTAACACGATATTCAATTGATTGCAGGATAGGAAACATGAATTCTTATTTGGCGGGTTTGACTAATGGCCACTACGACTACCCAGTCGGGGGTCTCAATAGAAGAATATCCATTTGTCAAATTCTCAAATTTTTAATCATTTCCTTGATTTTTAGTGTTATTGGATTGCTTAATGGTGTAGGGTATTTTTGTTTTGTTTTTTTTTTTCCGTAGTATGTTAGTCTAGTTAATTATGAAGTTTATCTTAGTTTAGGGTTTTTAAAATAAGTCTTAATCTCCTTGAAAAAGAAGAAACTAACAATTAAAGTTGGGGTATTGCAGGTTGAAAGCAACAAGTTTGGAAAATTATCACCAAGGCATGACCAACCGCCTAGGCGTCCAAGCCTAGTACAAAACAAGCGCCTAGGCGCCCCAAAACAGTAGCCATTTAGCGTCCCAAGCGCCTAGGCGGTCCAGACAAAGCAAAAACAAGCGCCTAGGCGCTCCATGCGTACCACACAATCTGCAGCCAACTGCCTAGGCGGTCCAGACAAAGCAATCTCAAGCGCCTAGGCGCTCATGCTGTACTTTTAAAAAAAATATATAAGCCCTAATCGGGCACAACTCCTCCAAACCCAAATCAAACACTTTCTTCCTCTCCTACTCCAACTCAAACTTGCCCAACTCGCATCCCTCCTCTAATCTAGCCACAATAATCATCTTTTTCTTGTAAAAGCCTAATCAAACACTAAATCTCCTACCCAAACTAAGGCATTTAGGCTCCATCTTGTCATCCTTCTTCACCAATTCGGGAACCAACTTACATTCAAGCCACATCTATCTGAAGTAAGGGTTCAAAGCTCAAATTGCTCATGTAACTTTGATTGAAACATCATATTTGGCTATAACCAAGTAAGTGCACAAGATTTTATTGCAAATTATTTGGATTCTCTTGGATAATAGCCATGTTAGTACTTTGAAGTTAGTTTCTGTCATTGTGTTGGCTCAAGTGGGTGTGGGTACTCTTAATAGTTTCTTGTATTGCCTTGGAAGTATAGTTTGCTTAGTAATTGACAAATTTGGTGAAAATTAAGTTTGGGGGAGTGCCTACCAATAGTGTTCAAAATCTGTGCACACCAAGTGTTCGATAATTTGTCACAAAGAGGATTTGGCCATCCTAAGCCACTGAATATCATTTGGTTTGGCAAGAACATATCACACAAGACTCATGGCTACTAAGAGGCATAGAGGAGAAACTTTGGGCACTTCGACTAAGTATGACAAAAAGAGATTTGTAAGTGCTAGTGCGTCCGAAAGATATTACAATGTGCTTTCTAGTAAAAAATTAATTCCCGAGCGTGGATTATTGCCAGAGATAGAAGATGGGGAATTATTACAAATGATTGGGAGTAGAAGATGGGTGAACTTTACAGCCCAACCGGATGCATCGGTCGTTAAAATTGTTAAGGAATTCTACGCCAATGCAAAAGAGCATGTTGGTAACATAATTTGGGTTCACGGAAAATCAGTGGAGGTCAGTTTTAGGACAATAAATGCCTACTACGGCTTGAACATAATACCCAATAATGGCTACATGCAATATTTAGAGCACGAGCTAGACTACAGTGAGATCATTCAAGCCTTGTGTGTACCTGGAACAACATGGAAATTAACAGATCAACAAGAAGTTGTTTTGTTCCCTGCATCCACACTAAGCAGTTATAGGAAAGCATGTCATGCCTTTATCTGGGCCAAGTTGATGTCGTGTAGGCATATGAGTGATGTTATAAATCAACAAGCAGCGTTGCTTTTCTTCATTGCACAAGGAAAAACTATAGATGTGGGTCAGGTTATACATGATTCCATTAACAGAGCAATTCAAGGAGGGACCTCAGGTGGACTACCTCATCCGTCTTTGATTACTGGACTATGTCGACAAGCTGGAGTAAAATGGGATGCCGAGGAAGCTACACAACCTCCTTTAGCTGCAATTGACCACTTGCTTATTAAGAAGTACAAGGTATGGGGTGGGGGTATACCACACCCGAGAGGGTTTGGATTCATTATTGTTCCTCCTGAGCCTGCAGACGAGCCTAATCAACAGTTCCATGACAATCCTTCTGTAGCTGGAAGTTCTGGGCCACCACCAATTTTTTTTGAAGATATTCGTTGAGATTTAAGCAATCAAAGTAGAAGGATTGACATGGTGGCTACTCGAGTTCAGTAGGGTTTTGACCGAATGGAAAGAAATCAGGATAGCCTAGCTCAGCGACAAATTGAGGTGTATTAGAATTTTAGTACAGCATTCCTAGAGATGTTTGCCATCATGAATCCAGCTGCCGCTCCCTACCAATTTCCACCATTGTCTACATACCCCCCAGCTGATGAAGAAGAATCAGAAGAAGAGAATACTGACGAGGAATAAAGCTTCTATCTTTCAGGGAAGTCCTCAGTGCTTAATTTTTTAAATTTTGTTGGTTATATACAATGAGGACATTGCATAAGTTAAGTTTGGGGGTGCAATCTTCCAGCTCCAGTTCATTCATGTAGTATTCATCTACTTGCATTCATATAGTATTCAGTTAATAGTTTTTCATGTAGTTTTTATTCCTGTAGTTTTCATTTTAAGTTAATAGTTTTTCATGTAGTTTTTATTCCTGTAGTTTTCATTTTAATTTCTCAAAAAAAAATCAAGTATTTGCATGTTTCCAGTTATTAGATAGTTTAAGTCTGTTTTGGCCAGTGATGATAATGGAATTTAGTAGACAAGTATAGTATTGACTGTTAAGACTGTGATGTGATTTCTTGTCATAATTTGAATCTTTACCTGTTTGAATCTGATATAATAAGGATATCACAGTAAAAACAACTATGTTGACTGATTGAGTTTAAATTGACACATAATGGACTTCTTGAGGATAATGCTAGTTTGAATGAATGAAAACATGAATAGGCGAAGATGACTGAATTTAGACAGAAACTTAAGTTTGGGGGAAAATTTGGGATATATAAGCTTGAAAAAAAAAATATCGCGGCTAGTTTTGTTTAGGGGCCTTTGTTACTTGAGCAAGTACGCCCAAAGGGGTATCTTAAAACCTAGCGCCCTAAGGTCTTATATGGTCTGGGAGTCGTTGGTCGAAAGCTCGCTAAGGGGTAGCACTGTTAGCCTAATGGAATGAGACATTGCACAGTCATGGTTTAGAAAAAAAAATTTATGAAAAAAATAAATAAAACGGGAAAAGAGCAAAAAGCCCCCGTAAAGCACAGTAAAGCATAAAATCCCGGATTGGACTCTTAAATTTGGTGGACGTTTGTCTTTAGTTGGATCTAGCCTGTTCGTGAATTTTGTGAGTTTACATTGTATGATTCCTTTAAAGAGATATATTATGTGTTGTATTTAGCATTATATCAGTTAGCATGGATGTTGAGCACACACACACTATATCAATAATAACAGGATAAGATTTGATGATTGACAAGGAAATTATTAATCTGTCTTGATATGATGTACTAACATGTTTATTGTGATTTCTCTGAGGCTTGATGTATAGATTTTGTTCTGTTTGACTGCTGGAATTTAGGCATTTATCTAGTTGCATTTGCATTGCATATTTAGTTATTGCATTGTGTTGTGTTGCTTGGGGACAAGCAATTGGTTAAGTTTGGGGGTATTTGATGAGTAGGTTTTATACCTATGAATTCGATATTATTAAACTTAATTATTGTTATCTTTAATTGTTTTTTAGTATCTTTTTATGTGTTTTGTGTTTATTTGTTGTAGGTTGGAGCTGGAGGGACAAATTGGTCATTTTGGAGAAGAAAAAGGTCAAAAATCATGAAAATTAAAGCTGAGTGGCATTTTTGTAATTACGTAGTCCTAGTCAAGCGCCTAGGCACTTGAAAATGGCCTATGTTGAGCGCCTAGGCACTCATGTGCGGAAAGAGGAGCGTTTTTCTACTGTTAAATGGGTTTTTGAAGCCAAATAGGAGTCTGAATGAGGGCTGAGACCAATACAAATAGGAGAAGACTTTAGAAAAGATGTATCACTTAATTTTTCAAGGGATTTGCAGAGAGAACAAGGAAGGAAAACACGAAGGAGAATTGCAAGGGCTGAAAATCAAAGAGAGAGTATTGGAGCAAATTTAGAGTTTCTTCTTCTCTTCTCAAGTTTTATCTTTTGTAATTATCTGGGATGTTTGGATTATTAATCTGGATGATGTTTTTCTTTATTACTATCATGAATTAAATTTTAATTAAGATTGCAACGGAACTTGGTATGTAGTTTAAATTGCAAGCTTCCCATTGAATGAAAGTTGGTTTTTATTGAATTGTTTATTATATCTTGTGCTTATTGATTAATTATTTAGCCAACAATTAGTAGTGTGATAATCTATATGAAATTGGAAGATGGAGTATAGATTGAGATCTGGATATGATAACATCTGTTCATATAATCTGAATAGGGTTAATATGATTAGCATGTAGGATAGGAATATACTTATGTGTCTTTTGTATCCATTGAAAGAATTTGTGTGTAAAACCCTGATTAACCTGATTCACATAGGAATATAGTGAGTTGATTAACTGGGGTATTCCTTGTAATTCCGCATCTTAAAGACTGGATTTAGGAGGATTTGTTCACATGTCTTTGGAAGAAGTGTGTGAATTTTTATAAAGCATTCTTGGATAACGATTCATATTAATTAGTTAATGTTAAATGGGAAGTAAGTGAGTTTAAATGAAATACCAAGGGAAGTTGTAATCTTAACCTGTTAAATCTGCAATTATTCTTGTGAAATTTTGATTTTAATTATTAGTTTTGTTAAGTTTAATTTTCAAATCATAAACAAAATTTTTGTAGTTTAAAATAGGATTAATTGCATTAGAAATAGTAATTGATAAATATTAGTCTATTTTCTCGTGGGAACGATATCCTTGCTTGCTGAATATTATAATTGAACGCGTATACTTGCGTGGTAAAGTGTTATTAAAAATTAGGCAACAACTAGCAAGAATAAACTTTTGACTGGACAAGTATTATACATGAACAAATATATCTGAACCAACTGGTAATGAAGGTGATCATCCTTTCATACCTGACTTATACATATAATATATACAGAGTACAATTCATGGCAACCAACAATAATTAACCATAATCTTATCTGAATGAAACAACTCTTAGTAGAGTTAAGTAAAAACAAACTTGCCTGAACCGGTGATTACCGCTATACAATTTATAACGCTTTATCTGATGACCTAATATTAGTAATATAGATCTCCAATATTAGAATAATATCATCACAATATAAAACTATTATATATATAGATATACATAGAATAACCTAAATACATAACACATAACACATAACCCTATAAGTCTATCACACACATAAGACTCAGTATCAAGTCAAACTATTGCAGTTTGAGTTGAACCCGACACAAATCTGACATCCCGACGGTCTAGTAGGACAAAATTTTGAGTTTAAGTTATATTAAACTCTGTATAAATGCTTAACCATTATCTAAGAAAATTTATTAACAGTCAAAATATTTTTAATATGCTCGTAATAATTTTTAAATAATTATTACTATTTATCATAAATTTTTCATTATTAATATCGTATTTAAATGAATTAAATATCACATAATTCTTTTATCATTAATATTTATTTACTATCAAATATTAATGAAATACATGTCATAATATTATAATATATTTATAATATCACCAAGTATTTTTAATACTTTAAAATCACCTTTATATAATTTTTAAACCGTTAAATTCATTATCCGATTATTGTTTCTAATATTAAAATATTACTATTTTCAAAAGTTATAGGTTATAACTTAAAATATTTTTATATCACTTAAATCATTTTTATATGATTTATAAATCATTAATTCTATTTTTCTATAATTTATTTAATATATTTAATAAATAAACTAATTATCATTAATATTAATTAATTAATGAAATTCATCACAAAATATTAAAAGTCACTGAAAATTTCTTTACAACTGTGATATCCCCGAATCCAGGCCCCAAATCGCCGCGGATCCGGTATACTATTTATATAACTATTTGCGGAAGATATAAACATAAATTGTTTATACATTAAACTTACACATAATCCCCAAGGTCGAGTAACCTTAACTTAATACACATTTCATAACTTTTCTAACACAAAACATCTTTATCAAACTATACTATTACAAAATAGCTGCACGTTTTATCCCACGCTGAACTTGACCTTAACCTTTTCCTGTATCCGAACGCATTCGCATTATCTGCAATGTTTTATCATGATATAGCAAGGGTGAGCATGAAAGTTGCCTAGCAAGTTTAAGTTCAACAATATAACGATATATCATGATTAAAGAGTATGAATAATAAGCTGACTATAATTCATCAATATAATTGAGAACTAGCACGAACAAACTTCTGTCTGAACAAGTTTTAAACATGAACAAACATTTCTGAACCAACTGGTAATGAAGGTGATCAGCCTTTCATAGCTGACTTATACATGCAAGATGTATAGAGTACAATTTTCGTGGCAATCAGCAATGATTAACCATAAGCTTTAATAAAATACTCTTAGTAGAGTTTAGTAAAAAGAAACTTGCCTGAACCGTTGATTACCGCAACACAATTGATAACGCTTTACCCGAAGACCTAATATTAATATATAGATCTCCAATAATTAGAATAATATCATCAAAATATAATACTATTATATATATATATATATATATACATAGAATAACCTAAACACATAGCACATAACCCTATCAGTCTATAACACACATAAAACTAGGTATCAAGTCAAACTATTGCAGTTTGAGTTGAACCCGACACAATTTTATCTTCCCGACGGTCTAGTCGGACAATACTCGAGTTTAAGTTCAATTAAACTTTGACTTAACACTTAACAATTAACTCAGATAATTTTCTAAGCAGTCAAAATAATTTCCATTGACTTGCAATAATTTTCAAATAATTAATATCATTTATCGCGTATTTTTAATCATTAATAACATATTTAAATGAATTAAATACCACTTAATTCCTTAATCATTAATATTTATTTAATATAAAATATTAATGAAAATCATTACATAATATTATAATATAATTATAATATATCAAAGTATTTTTAATAACTTAAAATCATATTTATATGATTTTTAAACCATTAAATCCATTATCCGATAATTGCTATTAATATTAAAATATTAATATGTTTATGTCAAAATATCAAAAGTTATAATTTATAACTTAAAATATTTTTCTAACACTTAAATCATTTTAATATGATTCATAAATCATTTATTCTATTTTTCCATAATTTATTTAATATATTTATTAAATAAACTAATTATCATTAATATTGATTAATTAATGAAATTCATCCCAAAATATTAAAAGTCATCAAAAATAACTTAAAATATTTTCTTATACCATAAAATAATTTTTCATGATTTTTCATGAATTAAAACTATTTTTAAATAATTTATTTAATATTATAAATACCCTTTATATTCCAAAAATATTAAATATTTTACATCTTCAAGCGTATTTCCTTTTTAGAAATATCTTTTACCTAAACTCGGAATTTCGGTGTTAAAACAGGTAACACATAACTTTTATACTAAAAATCAATTTACTAAAATATTTCTTTAATAATTTTTATATTATTTTGTCCATTCATGAGTCAACACAGACCGCTTTCTCATATATACATATTTAATTTCACTAGCACTTTCACTTTTTATTTCGTTTTATAATAAATTCACATTTTTGCTTTATATATTAAACTTATATATTTCGTTACGTAAATCTCAACTCAAAAACCACATTTTGGGCACCGAAAACCTCAAAATATCATTTTTATGATTAATACAATTTTTAAAAGATTTTACGTTCTTCGTTGCACCATAAATTAATTTTTATAGGCAATTCTAGTTTTTATTCCACTTAAATATGTAATTTATATTTATTACATATTTTTATTGCTTTATTTATGCCCGAAAAGAAGTTTATCGGCGTAAAATATTACATATAGCCAAATCTCGCCCCGTAGGACTTTATTAGATTTATTATGATTTATTATTACGCCGGAACGCGATTCGAAACGGTGAACGTCAAAATCGCTCAACCCGCCGACGCTCGGCGTTCGCTCAAATTTTAGTTCTGACATGTATGTTCGCTAATTTTTAATATTCAAATCATGAGTCATATAACAGCGAAATTTAGGGCGTATTATAGACCCCATGGCATAGTATTTTAGAAAAATTTCACACCGCGAAAATAGATCACGGAAACTAATCTAAACGGTGCGCGAAAAGGACGTCAAACCACAGCACAGCACGGCGCCGCGCGGCTGGGTAGGCGTGTGCGGGCGCTGCCTAGCTGCTGCTGCCCTGTCGTGCGCTTATCAACCTAGCTACTTCGCGAATTTCTTACGCATTCCTCGTTAATCGGATTGATTCCAAATTTGGATATGTTTTTTCGTATCATATGAGACTATTTTTAAAAAATATGAAACCCCCATTTTGGGTCTTTTAAGCAGTCCAAATAATTCGCCAAAAATGGACGTTCATAACGATTTTAACATTTTTCCCAGATTTACCCTCTTTCGCTAAAACAGTCATAACTTTTTCGTTTTAAAACATTTTAGGTGATTCTTGAGCCCACGCGAAGCTAACTTCCGGGACTACAACTCTTCCCTACTGACATTTTTCCAGATTACGAATATACCAGCCCAGAAATTTCGTTCAAGTGAACTGCACTGCACTTGTTGGACAATTTTGACACTACTACTTTGAAATGTCATAACTCTCTCCTCCGATGTCGGCTTTAGTCCGTTTCAGAGTCTATGGAAAGCTTATTCAGTGTACTACAACATACCAAAAGCCTAGAATTTTATGAGTAATTTAACTGACCCCGAATTTTCTATTTAGGGGCAGAAGTCAACTACTTTTCTTGAGCTTTAAAAACTGTTTTACTTTTCATTCTTTGGAACAAACTAGTTAGCATCCAAAATGACTAGATCTACATATAACACACTCTAAAACATATAGATCTATGATATTTAGAGTTCAAGATCATAACTCAAAATTTTATATAAACAACTAAAATAACTTGGATAAAAGGTGTTTATACTTTTGATTGGTGGTTATACTTCCTTGATCTTTCAAAGTGGATGTTGATTTTGGGTAAACGAACTATTAAAACAACCTCCCTTCTCTTCTTTGCTCCAGCCGAAATGGCCCTCCACTCCCTCTCTCTCTCTAATTCCACAAGTGAAAAGTTAAAAAGGCTTTGGGAGAAAAATGTGAGTGAAATAACATTTTCTCTCTCTTTCTAATATTTATAAATTGATGCAATGTATCTATACAATGAAAGGTGGCTTGCTAGATAAAAAATTTCACATGCTAAGCTAGGTTTAGGTTTAGGGTTGTTCACCAAACCAAGGTCATGGCTAGATATGCAAGCTACCTTATTAAAAAAATGTGACACATAGCCTAATTGGGTGAATTATCTATTGCCAATTATGTGGTATATAAATGGATGATGTGCATGCACATCTCCCTCTCCTTTCACCTCTTCATTACCCGGCCATGTGGCCTCTCTTTCCCCCACATTTTAAATTATATTAGTTTGCCAATATCTTAGCTTGCTAGCCTTGGTTAATAATTATGTATTAAGCTATAAAAGGCTAGGTTATTTAGGTGGGTTGGTAAACAACCCATTGACCAAAAAAAATGGAACTAATAAAATGTATCATGTGCTTCATTTCCCTTAGCTTTGCCAGATCAATGCTCCATATTTGGCCAATTTTTATTTATCAATTTATTTATTATTTAACCATCTAGAAGGTCCATAAAAATTGAGCCATTGCTTGGGCCCTTTGATTTCTTGTTTGGACTTTCTAATTAAATTGTTTGAGTTAAAAAAAATAACATAGTCCAACACACTAATTTTGTCTTACCCTAATTATTTAGTTAGGGTTTCTAAATCACTCATTATGGAATTTATATACATAGATAATTTAATTATGTAACCCAAATAAGCTAGGTTTAAAAAAAAATAATCAATAACTTGAGATAATAAAATTAATCTCTTAGGTTAGTATACTAGTATAAAATTTAAATACTAGCACTTACACTTGTTATAACCCTTAGATTATTTAATTCTCATTCCTAATATATAACATTAGGTTAAATAGTTTTCTTTTATTTGTTTATATAAAAAAAATATAAACCATCACATAATGTTCATATTCATTACACATAACTTTTAACCCTTAGGGTTTTATACTTGACATTAGAGTTTCTAATTTAGCAATTAGGGTTATCCTTAATATATAATCAACATACTTAAGCCATTATATTTAGCCTTTGATTTTCCCAAATTAGGGTTTCTAGAATCGATTTCTAGGGTTTCTTATCAAACGTTAGGGTTTTCTAACTGAACGTTGACGTTCTTAAAATATACTTAGGGTTTGACACATATATAATTAATCTGGTCAACCCTTGACCCTTAACCACATTCAGCACACATACATAACCATATTCACAGAACTTAATCACATAAATCCTTAATCTTGAATAATTCACCTAAAAGTCTTCACGAAATTTTGAAATCCTCAAAATTCCATTCCAATAACATCAAACACATACACTCATTTTCTGTCTAGATCTATTATTTGACCTTAAATCAATTATTTAAGATTTTAATAAATTGTCTAATTTCTCGAGTTATCACATTCACCCCTCCTTATAAGAATTTTTTCCCCGAAATTCACCTTACACCTTACACCGTGCACCTTACACCATTTATACTGAGCGATCACACAAGATCTTGAACTTATTTTCTCTGGTATCTATCAAAGATACTCAAACTTCTCGGGTATCTATCAAAGATACTCAAACTTCTCGGGTATCTATCAAAGATTTACTTTGATACATACACAAATTTCTCGGGTATCTATCAAAGATACACAAAACACTCGCAAAGGTCAAATTCACACTAAGTATTCCTGTATTTACAACTCCATCACATTTTTATCATCTCTGCACCAGGTTACATTGTACATGAGTTATAATTAAAAACAAATTTTGATATTTCAAATCATTTGCTTAAACATTCTATCTGTTCCTATAATCCTTAATACTCCATTCACACACAACTATACCCAGTTCATAAAACCACACTTATGAGTTCATAACCTGGCCACAATTATATGAGTTTAAGAACTTTCCTGGACAGACCTTTGGCGTCCATTCGCTGAGGGGTTCATAAACATTTCATATAACTATGAATCAAGAATATCACATAAGTATGAGTTTTAAGAACTCGTACTTAACCTTATATTCTCTACCTATGACCTATCTATTTGTTATACACATGAGAAAGGAATCACCCTCTTAACATGCATATAGCAAATAGCGCGACACAAACATTTTAATGATTATCAGTGCCAGAAAATAAGTGGTTGTCAAACCAAACTCGGTCACTAATCAATATAGAAAGCTAAGTGGACAATTCCCCGCCCATGCAAAGAATTGGTCCACCTAACCACTACATCGACCAGGAAGCCAAGTGATTCTAAAACCAAGTACAAATTCTCCGCCCATACAAGGAATCATACAACTCAGCTGCCAACATGATTCCTCAATTGAAATCCACACCTAATCTTAACCCCCCTTTTGTATACGAATTCAATTCGTATTCATAATCCATAACTCTTTTATGAGCTTTCATAGTACCATTTAGTAGTATAATATACACACAGCATCTTGCTGTAAACTTTTCAATCATAAGATTGATTCTTTTCTGGTTGTTATAACCTTAACAGATTACGGGGTGATCTCATCGTATATATTACGATTCAATTCTATGACTTGATCGTTTTATTTTACGATCTCCTATTCATGCACTTTCAGTATTTTAGACTCGATCTATTCACCATTACTGTTCAACTTTATTATCAGAGTTAGGGAACTCTGTGCTTTACACTCGCCGAGATTCGTCTTTGAATCTTACCGACCAACTAAATCTATTTGAGTTAGTCTTATCCTAATCACTGCGGTTATTGGTCTCAGGTATTCCTACCTAAGCTTCATAACCAACAGCGTTGATACCAACTGTGATTTCCCCGAATCCAGACCCCAAATCGCCGCGGATCCGGTATACTATTTCTATAACTATTTGCGGAAGATATAAACATAAATTGTTTATACATTAAACTTACACATAATCCCCAAGGTCAAGTAACCTTAACTTAATACACATTTCATAACTTTTCTAACACATAACATCTTTATCAAACTATACTATTACAAAATAGCTGCACGTTTTATCCCAAGCTGAACTTGGCCTTAACCTTTTCCTGTATCCGAACGCATTCGCATTATCTGCAATGTTTTATCATGATATAACAAGGGTGAGCATGAAAGTTGCCCAACAAGTTTAAGTTCAACAATATAACGATATATCATGATTGAAGAGTATGAATAATAAGCTGACTATAATTCATCAATATAATTGAGAACTAGCACGAACAAACTTCTGATTGAACAAGTTTTAAACATGAACAAACATTTCTGAACCAACTGGTAATGAAGGTGATCAACCTTTCATACCTGACTTATACATGCAAGATGTATAGAGTACAATTTTCGTGGCAATCAGCAATGATTAACCATAAGCTTTAATAAAATACTCTTAGTAGAGTTTAGTAAAAAGAAACTTGCATGAACCATTGATTACCGCAACGCAATTTATAACGCTTTACCCGAAGACCTAATATTAATATATAGATCTCCAATAATTAGAATAATATCATCACAATATAATACTATTATATATATAGATATACATAGAATATCCTAAACACATAGCACATAACCCTATCAGTTTATAACACACATAAAACTAGGTATCAAGTCAAACTATTGCAGTTTGAGTTGAACCCGACACAATTTTATCATCTCGACGGTCTAGTCGGACAATACTCGAGTTTAAGTTCAATTAAACTCTGACTTAACACTTAACAATTAACTTAGATAATTTTCTAAGAAGTCAAAATAATTTTCATTGACTTGCAATAATTTTCAAATAATTAATATCATTTATCGCGTATTTTTAATCATTAATAACGTATTTAAATGAATTAAATACCACTTAATTCCTTAATCATTAATATTCATTTAATATAATATATTAATGAAAATCATTACATTATATTATAATATAATTATAATATATCAAAGTATTTTTAATAACTTAAAATCATATTTATATGATTTTTAAACCATTAAATCCATTATCTGATAATTGCTATTAATATTAAAATATTAATATTTTTATGCCAAAATATCAAAAGTTATAATTTATAACTTAAAATATTTTTCTAACACTTAAATTATTTTAATATGATTCATAAATCATTTATTCTATTTTTCCATAATTTATTTAATATATTTATTAAATAAAATAATTATCATTAATATTGATTAATTAATAAAATTCATCCCAAAATATTAAAAGTCATCAAAAATAACTTAAAATATTTTCTTATACCATAAAATAATTTTTCATGTTTTTTCATGAATTAAAACTATTTTTAAATAATTTATTTAATATTATAAATACCCTTTATATTCCAAAAATATTAAATATTTTACATCTTCAAGCGTATTTCCTTTTTAGAAATATCTTTTACCTAAACTCGGAATTTCGGTGTTAAAACAGGTAACACATAACTTTTATACTAAAAATCAATTTACTAAAATATTTCTTTAATAATTTTTATATTATTTTGTCCATTCATGAGTCAACACAGACCGCTTTCTCATATATACATATTTAATTTCACTAGCACTTTCACTTTATATTTCGTTTTATAATAAATTCACATTTTTGCTTTATATATTAAACTTATATATTTTGTTACGTAAATCTCAACTCAAAAACCACATTTTGAGCACCGAAAACCTCAAAATATCATTTTTATGATTAATACAATTTTTAAAAGATTTTACGTTCTTCGTTGCACCATAAATTAATTTTTATAGGCAATTGTAGTTTTTATTCCACTTAAATATGTAATTTATATTTATTACATATTTTTATTGCTTTATTTATACCCGAAAAGAAGTTTATCAGCGTAAAATATTACATATAGCCAAATCTCGCCCCGTAGGACTTTATTAGATTTATTATGACTTATTATTACGCCGGAACGCGATTCGAAACGGCGAACGTCAAAATCGCTCAACGCGCCAACGCTCGGCGTTCGCTCAAATTTTAGTTCTGACATATATGTTCTCTCATTTTTAATTTTCAAATCATCAGTCATATAAAAACGAAATTTCGGGCGTATTATAGACCCCATGGCATAGTATTTTAGAAAAATTTCACACTGCGAAAATAGATCACGGAAACTAATCAAAATGGTGCGCGAAAAGGACGTCAAACCACAGCACAGCACGGCGCCGCGCGGCTGGGCAGGCGTGTGCGGGCGCTGCCTGGCTGCTGCTGCCCTGTCGTGCGCTTATCAACCTAGCTACTTCGCGAATTTCTTACGCATTCCTCGTTAATCGGATTGATTCCCAATTTGGATATGTTTTTCGTATCATATGAGACTATTTTTAAAAAATATGAAACCCCCATTTTGGGACTTTTAAGCAGTCCAAATAATTCGCCAAAAATGGACGTTCATAACGATTTTAACATTTTTTCCAGATTTACCCTCTTTCGCTAAAACAGTCATAACGTTTTCGTTTTAAAACATTTTAGGTGAATTTTGAGCCCACACGAAGCTAACTTCCGGGACTACAACTCTTCCCTACTGGTATTTTTCCAGATTAAGAATATACCAGCCCAGAAATTTCGTTCAAGTGGACTGCACCGCACTTGTTGGATAGTTTTGACACTATTACTTTGAAATGTCATAACTCTCTCCTCCGATGTCGGATTTAGTCTGTTTCGGAGTCTATGGAAAGCTTATTCAGTGTTCTACAACATACCAAAAGCCCAGAATTTTATGAGTAATTTAACTGACCCCGAATTTTCTATTTACGGGCAGAAGTCAACTACTTTTCTTGAGCTTTAAAAACTGTTTTACTTTTCATTCTTTGAAACAAACTAGTTAGCATCCAAAATGGCTAAATCTACATATAACACACTCTAAAACATATAGATCTATGATTTTTAGAGTTCAAGATCATAACTCAAAATTTGATATAAACAACTAAAATAACTTGGATAAAAGGTGTTTATACTTTTGATTGGTGGTTATACTTCCTTGATCTTTCAAAGTGGATGTTGATTTTGGGTAAACGAAATATCAAAACATCCTCCCTTCTCTTCTTTGCTCCAGCCGAAATGGCCCTCCACTCCCTCTCTCTCTAATTCCACAAATGAAAAGAGAAAAAGGCTTTGGGAGAAAAATGAGAGTGAAATAACATTTTCTCTCTCTTTCTAATATTTATAAATTGATGCAATGTATCTATACAATGCAAGGTGGCTTGCTAGATAAAAAATTTCACATGCTAAGCTAGGTTTAGGTTTAGGGTTGTTCACCAAACCAAGGTCATGGCTAGATATGCAAGCTACCTTATTAAAAAAAATGTGACACATAGCCTAATTGGGTGAATTATCTATTGCCAATTATGTGGTATATAAATGGATGATGTGCATGCACATCTCCCTCTCCTTTCACCTCTTTATTACCCGGCCATGTGGCCTCTCTTTCCCCCACATTTTAATTTCTATTAGTCTCCCAATATCTTAGCTTGCTAGCTTTGGTTAATACTTATGTATTAAGCTATAAAAGGCTAGGTTATTTAGGTAGGTTGGTAAACAACCCATTGACCAAAAAAAATGGAACTAATAAAATGTATCATGTGCTTCATTTCCCTTAGCTTTGCCGGATCAATGCTCCATATTTGGCCAATTTTTATTTATCAATTTATTTATTATTTAACCATCTAGAAGGTCCATAAAAATTGAGCCATTGCTTGGGCCATTTGATTTCTTGTTTGGACTTTCTAATTAATTTGTTTGAGTAAAAAAAAATAACATAGTCCAACAGACTAATTTTATCTTACTCTAATTATTTCATTAGGGCTTCTAAATCACTCATTATGGAATTTAAATACATAGATAATTTAATTATGTAACCCAATTAAGCTAGGTTTAAAAAAAATAATCAATAACTTGAGATAATAAAATTAATCTCTTAGGTTAGTATACTAGTATAAAATTTAAATACCAGCACTTACACTTGTTATAACCCTTAGGTTATTTAATTCTCATTCCTAATATATAACATTAGGTTAAATAATTTTCTTTTATTTGTTTATATAAAAAAAATATAAACCATCACATAATGTTCATATTCATTACACATAACTTTTAACCCTTAGGGTTTTATACTTGACATTAGAGTTTCTAATTTAGCAATTAGGGTTATCCTTAATATATAATCAACATACTTAAGCCATTATATTTAGCCTTTGATTTTCCCAAATTAGGGTTTCTAGAATCGATTTCTAGGGTTTCTTATCAAACGTTAGGGTTTTCTAACTGAACGTTGACGTTCTTAAAATATACTTAGGGTTTGACACATATATAATTAATCTGGTCAACCCTTGACCCTTAACCACATTCAGCACACATACATAACCATATTCACAGAACTTAATCACATAAATCCTTAATCTTGAATAATTCATCTAAAAGTCTTCACGAAATTTTGAAATCCTCAAAATTCCATCCCAATAACATCAAACGCATATACTCATTTTCTGTCTAGATCTATTATTTGACCTTAAATCAATCATTTAAGATTTTAATAAATTGTCTAATTTCTCGGGTTGTCACAATACCCGTCGCTATAGGTGTTCTTGAGTGTTCTTGAGCCTTTTCTAGAATTTTATGTCAGTCAGCAAGGAGCTTAGTTTGACCAGCATTTGATTCAAGATTATAAGGTTTCTGGGCTAGGTTAAGGGTTATAACTATAATAGACGTGTAATACTACAACTATCAACCAAGATCATGGCCAATACACAACATATCAGCGAGATCTAAGCTCATCAATTCACTGTCAGACATGTTCTTCAAATTCTAGGTTTTCCAAAATTGAAGAACAGTCGAGGTACCCACTTTCCAATCCTTATAACGTGCAATGTGGACGTGCTTTGTATGTTTTATTGATTCCGTAAGAAAGTAGGGATGTCAGGGTAGAATGATATAGCAACATATCATCATTTCATCATCACACCAAGAAGATCAAGCCTGGTCAAAGTCTGACAAAACAATCGTACATGAAGATTTCTGGGTTTTCCTGAAATATTCAAGAATAGTCGGTCAACCCTACTTTGACCGGGTATAACTTTTATTCTGTTACTAATTTGGGTGATCTAAAAGCTTATATATGTAGTCCATATGATAGAAAATAACATCAATACAACAACTTCGCCCAAAAATTAAACCACAGCAAAATAAAATGCATTGAAAATCTTGTCAGACAACTTCTGGAATTCTGGGCTACCCAGAACTTGTTTTTCGTGAACGGTCAACGACCTTTGACTACTCATAAGTTACGATCAAGTTTCAGAACAAAGACTACATAACATACTATAGATCTAAAACATAAACAAACAATAACACTTAACAAATAAAGATCAATGGCCTCTGACATATGGTTGTCAGGCCATTTTTCAAGCATTTCCAAAATTTTTGAAATCCTTAGATTCGAGAATCTAGATGTTATGGATCCATGATCCAACAACCCAGATCTCTAAAATCCACCTTCTAACACATATTTAACCAATCATTAACATCAAAACACATGATTTATAAAAATTAGGGTATATACCACTTTGAAGCTTGATCTTGATTTCTGATCTTTGGGACTGTTCCGGCTAAGCTAAGAAGCATTCTTGAATTATCTTATCACTCTTTCTCATTCACATTCTCGAAATATAGAGAGAGAAGGTCTTGGGAGAAATGAGAAATAAAAGTGGCTTTTCTCTCTCTTTAATCTCTATAAAATATTTGTTGTAATGAAATGGCTGATATGTTGGCTGATTTCTGTGGAGTTAAGACCCATGCTAGGGCTAGGTTTGCTCACCAACTTCACTAGGACAACTCTAGTAAGTTAAGTCACAATAATGCAGCAAAGGGTAAAAATGTCACTTCGCATTTAATTTTAATGGCATTCTAGTAAATGGCCAAACCCTTAGGGTTTTGGGTTTGGGTTTAGGGTTTAATCTCTTTAGGGTTTATGGTTTTGAAACCTTAGGGTTTTGCAATTTAATTTCTAAAACTTCCAATTTAAGTTTTAAAAATTAAAAATTAATATTTCTAAATTATAATTAGGATTTTCTAATTATATTAAAATTTACTAATCATAAATTTAAATCTTGCTAATTATGATTAGTATTTCCTAATTTAAAATTGCTAATTAAGCAATTAGGGTCAAAATCATGGATTAGGGTTTATAACCCAAAAATTAGGGTTTCTAATAGAAAATAATTTTCTAATTTAGAAATTAGATTTCGTAATTTGATTAGGATTTTCTAATTACTTATAACTTTAAAATTAGGATTAATATTTTCTAATTAACATTAAAATTATTAAATTAACAATTAGATTTTCTATATTTAGTTTCAAATCCATAAATCAGGGTTTAAAAATTTGAAATTAGGGTTTGCGAAATAATTAAGCTTTACCCTAATTAATATTATAATTAATAGCATTTGGGCATTATAATTATCCTTTAAGTTCCCATATTAAGGTTTCTAATTTCCAAATTAGTGTTTCAGATTCCCGGAACTAAAATTAGGGTTTCCAGAACCGGTTTCTAGGGTTTTTTATAATTCGCTAGGATTTTCTAACCGAACGTTGACGTTCTTAATATATACTTAGGGTTTGTCACATATATCATTTATCTGGTCAACCCTTGACCCTTAACCACATACTGTACACATATACACAGAACATATTCACGTATTTCTTTAATCCTGAATAATTCGCCTAAATCCTTCACATAATTTTGAAATTCTCAAAATTCTTTCTTAAAAATATCAAACGCATACACTAATTTTATGTCTAGGTTCTAATTTTGAACCTTAAATCAATTAATTAAAATTTTAAAAAACATTTCCTAAATTCTCGGGTTGTCACATCCACCCCTTCTTCTAAAAATTTCATCCTTGAAATTTACCTTACACCTTATACAATACTGCTTACAGCATTCACACACATTGTCACTTGCTACCCAATACACTACTCACAAGAGTAAAAATTTTCAAATTTTGCTGAGGAGACATATAGACTATTTGTCTGTCATTTTTGCAAAGGTTTTTATGGAAATTCATCCGCAAACCGTCATAACTTACAGACACAAAGGGTGATTAGCCCGATATGCCCTGTACTGGCCAAGTAATGCTTTTATCTGTTTCTCGTCACTGCCAAAGGCACAAAAATTCTACCTTAGTCTTATTAGATTCCATACCAAAACAATTTGGTTCGAAAAATTTCTTTCAATGAACACTTAGGGTTTTCATAAACTTTAGTCTAGCTGAATCGAATAGCATAGACTCATATCAATAATTCAATTCAATCAAATTATTTATGTGTAGCCAAACCCCGTTGGCAAATTAAAATTAAAGTAAAAGGGTGAGCTCAACTAGCCCAGTAAGAAATATTATGACTAAGATAATGCAGAATAAATTATCATTAGCCTTCAACAATGTTAAACTGGTAAAATATAACAAACATCAAGTTTAACTATAACGGAACAAGCAATCCATTAGAAGAATCAAGTAGAGAATAAAATCTACCATCTTCAATGATTTAAAAGGTTTTTCATTACTTTTATCGCTGAGACTCAGCTTAATAAATAATCCACATCATCCCTGCACTACCGCCAAGGATATTCATTAGTATCACGACCACAAATTAACCATGCACTACGGGCCAATGATATTCGTGTCTTCATCAATGATCATGATCATGCCAACAACTGTCCATCAATGCACTACGGGCTAATGATGGCTTTTCCCACATCATTTGTAATATTACGGTCATGATTACACCGAATAATCCCTGGTTATAATCATACCAAGTCCATCTATGCACTACAAGCCACAAATGACTTCCAACATAATATAAACATGAGGATGATGACAATGATATAAGAATTCAATAAAACAAGTTCAACAATTAATTTATCCAGGAAATAATAACGTCCAAATTGTCAACATGATACTTCTTTGTAGAGTAACACTCAAGAATGCTCAAAAGAATATTTCCATGAAAAGATACTGGATGAAGAGCAAATATCAAGGATATTCCACTAATTTCATGGAGTATAGAAGTCAAAACTTTAACCAACTGAGTATAATAAAGAATGGAATAACAAATGAAATCACCAGGCATGCGATAGACCGCACAGACAGGTTATTCCATCAGAATAATAAATAACGGAACCAGGTCATGCGTAAACGCACAGACAGGATATTCCAACAGAATAATAAATAATTGAACCAGGTCATTCGTAGACGCACATACATGATATTCCAACAGAATAATAAATAATGGAATCAGGTCATGCGTAGATTCACAAACAGGATATTCCAACAGAATAATAAACAACGAAACCAGGTCATGCATAAACACACAGACACGATGTTCCAACAGAATAATAATGAATGAAATAACAGAAGAATTTCACCAAGTATAGGGTATCCCGCGTATACAGGTTATTCCAACAGAATAATAAAGAATGGAATAACAGAAGTTCTCTTCACGAATAAGAAAGAAAGAATACCCCTTATGAGTACAACAAATAATATATCTTACCATAAAAGAAGAGTATTTCAACTGGTAGAGCTAGGATATTCTTTAAGAAAACTTGTACTACGCTCAAAGCTTCTTAAAACTCTAAAGAAATACGCTCAAGATTATAGAAGAATTCTCTGAACTTCTGGTGTGGTTTTTAATTCTAACTAAGCATCCTATTTATAGGAAAATAGAAAGGATACTATGCTGCACTATGTAATAAAATATAATATATTTTATATATATATATATATATATATTTTATTTAAAATCTAATAAAACAAATAAATTTATAAAAGTATTCTGTTTTATATAAAAATATTTTACTATGTAAAATACTATGCAGACACTATGCAACACTATGCATAATAAAATATAATATATTCTAATTATTGTCTAATAAAACAAATAACTTTATAAAAGTATTCTATTTTATATAAAAAAATTTTACTATGCAAAATACTATGCATAATAGAATATTATATTTTCTATTTATAGTATAATAAAACGAATAACTTTATCAAAGTATTCTGTTTTATATAAAAAGTTTTTCTATTTTATTAAATTAATAATACTAATAAAACAAAATTTATCATCATTATTATAATTCACAATATTAATTGACTAGGTCGTTTCGAGGAAAGAGGGGGCTTTCCAATAAGAATTTCTCCCCATTGGCGCGCAATTAGGTGACCAAACCTCTCTTTGACAGAACTTCTAGACATCATTAATATTATAAATAATAATATTAATAACTTTGTCATCTCAATTATTGATTATAAAATAATGACAATAATTGAATCAAATAACGTGAGATACTATGCAACAATTACTGTAACAATAATTGAACAAAACTGAGTGACTTCTCACGTAAGCATCAGTAATCAAAACCGTGTGCTATTATGCAACCACGCGTATTACTATACTTTTAACACCAGGTGTTTCAACAGTTAACGGTAAAACTTTCGCCGTTATTTTCATAAAGTATTTTTGTCATTTTCTCAATCCGACAATAATTCTGTTGTGGGGTCCACCAATGATTGTGCCGTTGTACGAATATTCCCTATTAAAACGAATATTCCCCGACCAATCGAATATTATATAATAACTTGCGTACTTTGCAAAATTTATAAATATTACCCACAACTATTATATCAAATTCATTTCATAATATTCAAAAATGATATTTATAGAAAATTTATCTTTATTAAAAAAACATGGGGTCTTACAACCTCCCCTTCTTATGAAATTTTACCCTCGAAATTAGGGTACGTACCTGGTATGTCGAAAAGGTAAGGATACCTTGATTTCATTTCAGATTTTAACTCCCAAGTCATTTCCTCAACATCGTGGTTTCTCCACAAAACTTTGACTTGAGGTATAACCTTGGAGTGTAGAATATGTTCCTTCTTATCCAAGATTTGAACTGAAAACTCCTCATACGTCAAATCTTCCACTATTTCATCCGGTTCTAACTCAATAATGTGATTTGGGTCTTCCACATATTTACATAACAAGGATATTTGAAAAACGTTATGAACACGAGATATACTTGGCGGTAAAGCGAGTCTATAGGCCACAGTTCCTACTTGATCGAGGATTAAAAATGGGTCGATGAATCGAGGATTGAGCTTTCCTCTCTTTCTAAATCTCGTAACTCCTTTCCACGGAGCAACACGTAATAACACATGATCTCCTATATCGAATTCCACGTCCTTTCGATGAAGATCAACATAAATCTTATGTCGATCTTGTGAGGTTTTTATACGTTGTCGGATCGTTTGAATATTTTCTGTAGTCATACGTACCAACTCCGGTCCCAACAACGTTTCTTCACCCACCTCATCCCAGCATACTGGAGAACGACACTTTCTTCCATACAACGCTTTGAATGGAGACATGCCAATACTTGTTTGATAGCTGTTGTTGTAGGAAATCTCAACCAATGGTAAGAACTTTCCCCAACTTCCCTTGAAGTCAAGGACACATAGTCTTAATAGATCTTCAAGAGTTTTAATAGTCCTCTCCGACTGCCCGTCCGTCTGAGAATGATATGCCGAGCTAAATCGTAAGTACGTGCCCATAACGTTTTGCAAACTAACCTAAAATCGTGAAGTGAATCTTGGGTCTCGATCAGACACTATGGATACTGGCATACCATGAAATCTTACAACCTCGTTTATGTACATACGAGTAAGACATTCAAGTGTATAAGTTTCACGTATATGTAAGAAGTGAACAGACTTGGTTAATCTATCAACAATGACCCAAATTGCATCTATGCCTTGAGAAACCTTGGGAAGACCAGTAACGAAATCCATGGTAATGTGCTCCTACTTCCATTCTGGAATTTCAAGTGGTTGCAATGGACCTTTTGGTACTTGATGCTCCGCCTTGACTCGTTGACACATTAGACACTTAGAGATAAACAGCGCTATCTCTCTCTCTTCATATTGCCCCACCAAAATCTATGTCGAAGATCATGATACATTTTGGTACTCCTAGGATGGATTGCAAACGGTGTGTTGTGCGCCTCCATCATTAATTTATACTTTAAATCAGGGTCGTTAGGAACACAAAGTTTAGACTTGACTCGAAGTATTCCTTCTTCATCGATTCATTCTTCCGGTATAACACCTTCTTGCACTTTCTTCCTCATACGCATCAGCTCCAGGTCTGTAGCTTGAGCAGCTTTACCTTTATCAATTAAAGTCGGTTCTACTCGTATATTTGCCATCATCACATGGGTCCCTGGAGTCCTTAACTCTATCTCCATCCTTTGCAAGTCACACAAAATGAGCCTTTGTGTAAGACCCCGACTTATGATAAATAAAATTGAATTTTCCTTTATTCATTATTCTAAATTAATAAGGGTTAATTTGATATAATGCTTTGGTTATGGGTGAAATGTGAAATTTTTTACAAAATAAATAAGTGGTTATAAAATAATCATTATTGCCGGGGAATATTCGTTTGGTCGTGGAATATTCTTTTTGTCGGGAATATTTGTACGACGGCGCAGTCAATTGTGGGCCCCATAACAGAATAACGGTCGGATGAAGAAAATGACAAATTTGGATTTTTATAAATAACGGCGTAAATTGTTACCGTTAACCCTGTTGGGTTACCTGGTGGTTAAAATACAGTAATACACGTGGTTGCACAGTAGCACACGGTATTGCACAGTATTATTGAATTATTGATTCGTACGTAAGAAGACACTACTCAATAATTGTTACAATAATTATTGTTCATTATTTTATTGATTCAATAATTGCTGCGTTGATATTTATATTATTATTGTTTCAATAATTGTCACTGCACATTATTTTTCATTATCAGATCAATAATTCATATTATTTGAATAATATTATCAGATAATATTATTGGCAATGTCTAGAAAGTTCTGTCTAAGGAGAGGTTTGGTCACCTAATTGCGCGCCAGTAATGAGAAATTCTTATTGGAAAGTTCCCTCTTTCCTGGGAACTGCCTGGTTGTCAGTACTGTGATTCTATAATATTATTTTTGAATAATAAGTTATTGATTATTATGATAAAAAAAATATTCATTTTACATGGATATAGATGGAGAAAAGTTTTAATGTGACAATTGTTGAAAATTAATATTTTATCTTTTTCTGATAAAATGATTCATTTAAATATATTATTTTAATAATATATTAACGGTTATATGTTTACAATGAATGTGGGATATATGAGTATATGAGGAGGAAGAGTATTTTTGTGGCATTAAATGTTTAACACATGTTTTGTGTGTCGGTGGACACAATTCTTGACCGAAAATTGATTATAGACTGTAAAATCGCCCGTTTGTGAATTTCGGATAATTTCTGTTTGCAATTTGGAAAATATTTCTTCTACAAAATTGTAGAGAATTGAATTTCCTATAAAAAGTCGCGAGATTCGAATTTTTTGATAAAAGGGCTATTTATTGTGAATTATTGAAGTTCCGGAGTTCCGAAATAATTGATTTTTAGAAGTTTTAATTATTTTATTTAAGAAAAACGTTTTTGTGGTTGTTGGCACATGGGTGGCTAATGTTTTTGATCAAAGAAGGCTGCTAAGAAAAGTAAGATAAATAAATTAATATTTTATTAATTTAATCTCCTTTGGCGTTCTAGCATTTTCCTATAAATAGAGGGCTAAGTTAGAATTGAAAATCACACCAGAAACAAGTTTTCTCTCTTTCTCTCTCTATATTATCGAGCATATTCTTGTGAGTATACTTTGAGTGTTGCTATACGGTGCGAGTTTCTGTCAGCACTATACCCGAAATTCAGTCAGAAATACGGTTATTTTGAGGTAAGGGATGTTATTGTCTTCATATATGATATTATTTCTTCAATATCATTATGCCGAAGTATTGATCTGAATTTTTATCGAATTTGAAACTTTTTGTGTCGGGGTTACTATTCACGTATACAACACTATTCACGTATACGAAACTATTCACGAATACGGCACTATTCATCGAAAAATAAAAATGTTCCTTTTTGTCCAAGATGTCTATTTTGGCTACTATCTTTGATTGTATCCTTGTTTTGATCGTTATTTTTGAATTCTGCTTCAAAATTGGTTATTATGGAGTATTATCGATCTTGGATAAAACTGTTATACGAATCCCTAATATTTGTCCTTCTGTCTCACTGGATTCGTTTTCTTTAAAATATTTTTCATCATCCTCAGTCCTTAATGATGATATTATTGAATATCTTTGGCTTGTAGTGCAAAGATAAATGATTACTGATGAATATCTTTGTCCCGTAGTGCAAAGATGAACAGGTGTTGAGATCAACATGACCAACCGGTGATATTAATGAATATCTTTGGCCTGTAGTGCAAAGATGATTAAAGATGTATATTGATTATTGTTACAGGGATAAAATATTAATGATGGACTCTTAAATATTAGAAGATAGTAGAATTCATCCTCTACGTGACTCTTCTAATGGATTGCTGTTTTCGCTGAAGTTGTTGTCTAAAACTTGTCGTCTATTGTATTCTATCAGATTTTTTTCCCTTTTGAAGACTAACGATAATTTGTTGTATATTATCTTAGTCATAATATTCTTTATTGGGCTAGTTGAGCTCATCCTTTTCCTTTTTGTTCCGTTTTTCTTCTCAGGAGGTGAGAACATAGCAGGATCGAGTCGGGGTATGGAGTGATGTTTCTAGAAAGATGTTTAAGCAGTCCTCACTATTTATGTAAAATAGTGTTTGAATAATTGTAATGAGGATTTATTTGGGTGTAGATATTGTCTAGAAGAAAATATTATATTTAAACTCACAGTATGTATTGTCGTATTTCACACGACATTTGTATTATTAAAGTTGTAGTTGCATTATGTACCATGTAATTGGCGACTCAGAATGGGTGTTGTATACCTGTTTTGGGGGCGTCACAGTTGGTATCAAAGCTTAGGGATATGGTCTCTGGCGGAGATCGGGGAATAGAACTAGGAGGGGAGAGATGAGCAAATCCTTTGCTAGTGTGTCCTAACTAAGCTTATTTGTTGGTCGGTCATAATATAGGGATATTATATGACATGTTAATTTGTTTAATTAACCCTTGTTTTATGGCAGTATTTAAGAATGGCTACTAAAAACATTAACAATGGAGTGTACGAGATTGTGGAGCAACCTTTAGTCACAAACAAGGAGAACGTGCAACAGGAAGACAATATTCCTCCTGTAAAAAACACTACCGAGCAAACGATGAACGATGGAATGTTTAGGAGCTTTTTGCAGTTCTTGCAAAATCAGACGAGGGAGACTCGTGTACAAAATACAGGTGGAAATGATGGCAACGCGTGGTCTGTCACAGCCAAGCAGTTTAAGGAGTTGGGACCACCAGAATTTAAGGGAAAACCGGATCCGATCATGGAAGAAACATGGGTCAAGCAAATTACCAAGATATTCAATGTCTTGGGATGCACGGAGGAACAGAAGGTTCCATTCGCTACCTTTATGTTTCGTGGTGAAGTAGATTACTGGTGGGAATCTGTGAAGCGTACCCAACCAGAAGAACTCAACATGTCTTGGGAAAGATTTTAGAAACTTTTCAATGACAAGTACTTTCCTGAAAGTATTCGTCATATGAAAGAGGTAGAGTTTATAAGACTCGAACAGAATAACATGATGGTGTCTAAATACGAGGCAAAGTTCGCAAAGTTGTCCAGGTTTGCACCTCATTTGGTGGAGAATGAGGAACGTATGACGCAGATGTTTCTGAGAGGTTTAAAACCCGAGATTCGTCAATACCTTATATCTCATAAATTTTCTTTATATTCACATGTTGTAAACAGGGCTCAGTTGTTAGAGCGAGATAGTGAGTATATTCAACCGAGGGACCACAACCAGGGTCATATCGGTGACAGCAGTCATCATAACGATGATAACCAGCGATGAAGGAAGAATATGGACAAAGGCGGTAACCACTCGGGTGGTAATCGTGGCCATGATTATAGGAGAGGTGACTCAAGTGGAAATTTCAGAAAGAGAAGATTCAACAATGACGGGAAGACATCAGCAGCAGCACCAACAATAAATTCTAGGGGAGGAGAATGACCACCAGTTAGATGTTACAAATGCGGGAAGGAGGGACATATCAGCCCAAACTGTCCACAACAATCCAAGGTATGTTACAACTGTTGAAAGGAAGGCCACATCGCTCGAGATTGTAATATAGCGAAACCAAGTTCAGCGGGAGTGGTGATTCTAAGGGCTGTTCCGGATAAGTCAAAATCAGCGGTTCCTTGAAGAGCATTTGTCGTGACTGGCCAAAACGTGAGGAACCCAAATGAAGTGATCACGGGTAAGCTAATCTTGAATTCTTGCGAAGTTTATACCTTACTAGATACCGGTTCTACCCATTCTTTTATCTCTCCTGCTTGTGCTCAACGTTTAAACTTGGCTCCGGAGAAATTAGATTTTGATTTATCTGTTGAAACTCCGTTGGGTGAAACCTTCGTTACATCTACAGTTTATAAATCTTGCATGATCCAAGTTGGCACTATCACATTACCTGTGGATCTTATCTCTTTAAAGATACTTGCTTTTGATGTGATTTTAGGAATTGATTGGTTAACCACTCATCATGCCAAAATTGATTGTTTTCGTAAGTTTATTAGTTTTCATATTCCTAACCAACCTGTCATACGAATTCAAACCACTAAAATCAGTCACTGTCATATCAAGCCACAAAGCTATTCGTTTATTGAAAAACGGATGCCAAGCTTTCTTAGCCCATGTTATGGATTTGAATAAAGACAAGTCAGATTTGAATAATATTTCTGTGGTTAGAGAATTTCCTGATGTATTTCCCGAAGAACTTCTCGGTCTACCCCCGAAACGTGAAGTTGAATTCTTTATTGATCTTGAACCGGGTACAAAACCCATTTCTAAAACCCCATATCGAATGGCTCCTATTGAACTTCAGGAGTTAAAAGTCCAACTACGGGAATTGTTAGACATCGGATTTATTCGTCCTAGTACATCTCCTTGAGGTGCTCCTGTTTTATTCGTAAAGAAGAAAGACGGGAGTATGCGACTTTGTATTGACTACCGAGAATTAAACCATGTAACCATCAAGAATAGGTATCCACTACCTCGCATTGATGACCTGTTTGACCAGTTGCAAGGAGCACAATTTTTTTCAAAGATCGATCTTCGTTCTGGATATCATCAGCTGGAGATTAAAACTGAGGATATTCCAATGACTGCCTTCAGAACTCGATACGGGCATTATGAATTCTTAGTCATGTCTTTCGGATTGAATAATGCCCCTGCTGCCTTCATGGATATGATGAACCGAGTATTCAAGGAATATTTGGATCAATTCATTGTTGTTTTTATTGATGACATCCTCATCTATTCCAAAAGCCGTGAAGATCATGAGAACCATTTGAATCTGGTACTTCAAAGACTTCGTGAACACAAGCTTTATGCCAAGCTAAAGAAATGCAAGTTCTGGCTTGAGGAAGTAGCATTCCTTGGGCACGTGGTGTCAAAACATGGAGTATCTGTGGACCCAGCGAAGATTGAAGCAATACAAAGTTGGGAGCAGCCAAAGTCGGTGACCGAAGTGCGTAGCTTTTTGGGCTTAGCTGGTTATTATCGGAGATTCGTGGAAGGATTTTCTCGAATTACTACTCCGTTAACTCAGCTGACTCGGAAGGATGCAAAATTTGTATGGAGCGAGGAATGCGAGAAGAGCTTCCAAGAGCTGAAGAGGAGACTCATTTCGGCACCTGTTTTGACAATACCATCTGGTTCGGATGGATTTGTTATCTACATCGATGCTTCTGGGAAGGGGTTAGGATGTGTTCTCATGCAACATGGGAAAGTCATAGCCTATGCCTCACGACAACACAAAGAATATGAGAGGAATCATCCTACTCATGATTTGGAGTTGGCAGCAGTCGTATTCGTGTTGAAGATATGGAGACACTACTTGTACTGGGTAAAAGTGGAGATTTATACGGACCATAAAAGCCTCAAATATTTCTTCACCCAAAAAGAACTCAACATGCGGCAACGACGTTGGCTTGAGCTGTTAAAAGATTACGATCACACTATTCAATATCATCCTGGAAAAGTGAACGTAGTAGCTGATACATTGAGTAGAAGATCATATGTGAGTACGAGTACAATATTGTCAACGCAAAGGCCCATTTTGTATGACTTGCAAAGGATGGAGATAGAATTAAAGACTCTAAGGACCTACATGATGATGGCGAATATACGAGTAGAACCGACTTTAATTGATAAAGTTAAAGCTGCTCAAGCTACGGACCTAGGGCTGATACAAATGAAGAAGAAAGTGCAAGAAGGTGCTATTCCAGAAGCAAGAATCGATGAAGAAGGAATACTTCGAGTCAACTCTAGACTTTGTGTTCTAAACGATTCTGACTTAAAGCATAGAATCATGATGGAGGCACACAACACCCCATTTGCAATCCATCCTGGGAGTACCAAAATGTATTATGATATTCGACATACATTTTGGTGGAATAATATGAAGAGAGAGATCGCGGAGTTTATCTCAAGGTGTTTAACTTTTCAACGTGTAAAGGCGGAGCATCAAATGCCAAAAGGTCCATTACAACCACTTGAGATTCCGGAATGGAAGTGGGAACACATTACTATGGATTTCGTTACGGGTCTTCCCAAGGTTTCTCAAGGTATAGATGCGATTTGGGTTATTATTGATAGATTAACCAAGTCTGCCCATTTCTTGCCGATACGTGAGAATTATTCCCTTGAACGTCTTGCTCGTATGTACGTGAATGAGATTGTGAGATTGCATGGCATGCCAGTATCCATAGTTTCGGATCGTGACCCAAGATTCACTTCACGATTTTGGGTTAGCTTGCAAAAAGCTATGGGTACGGATTTATGATTCAGTTCAGCATACCATCCTCAAACGGACAGACAATCAGAGAGGACTATTCAAACCCTCGAAGATCTATTAAGACTTTGTGTCCTAGATTTTAAAGGAATTTGGGATAATTACTTGCCACTGGTGGAATTCTCTTACAACAATAGTTATCAAGCAAGTATAGACATGGCTCCATTTGAGGCATTGTATGGACGAAAGTGTCGATCTCCAGTATGCTGGGACGAGGTGGGAGAAGCAACATTGTTGGGACTAGAATTAGTACGCATGACTACAGAAAAGATCCAAATGATTCGACAACGTATTCAAACTTCACAAGATCGACAAAAGAGTTATGCTGATCTTCATAGAAAGGATGTGGAGTTTAATATTGGGGATCATGTACTGTTACGTGTTGCTCAATGGAAGGGAGTTACAAGATTTGGAAAGAGAGGAAAGCTCAATCCAAGATTTGTTGGTCCATTTGAGATTCTTAACCGAATAGGAAACGTAGCCTATAGACTCGCGTTACCTCCAAGTATGTCTCGTGTTCACAATGTATTCCACATATCTATGCTTCGTAAATATGTGAAAGACCCGAATCACATTATTGCGTTAGAACCAGACGAGATAGCTGAAGATTTAACATACGAGGAGATACCTGTTGAGATTTTGGATAGGAAAGAGCATGTCTTAAGCACGAAGGTTATACCACAAGTTAAGGTTTTGTGGAGAAACCATGCAATTGAGGAAATGACATGGGAGTTGGAATCAGAAATGAAAGCGAGGTACCCTCACCTGTTGGAAACACCAGGTACGTACGTCAATTTCGAGGACGAAATTTCATATGGAGGGGAGGTTGTAAGACCTCGACTTATTATAAATAAAATTGAATTTTCCTTTATTCATTATTCTAAATTAATAAGGGTTAATTTGATATAATGCTTTGGTTATGGGTGAAATGTGAAAATTTTTACAAAATAAATAAGTGGTTATAAAATAATCATTGTTGTCGGGGAATATTCGTTTGGTCGTGGAATATTCTTTTTGTCGGGAATATTCGTACGACGGCGCAGTCAATTGTGGGCCCCATAACAGAATAACGGTCGGATGAAGAAAATGACAAATTTGGATTTTTATAAATAACGTCGTAAATTGTTACCGTTAACACTGTTGGGTTACCTGGTAATTAAAATACAGTAATACGCGTAGTTGCACAGTAGCACACGGTATTGCACAGTATTGTTGAATTATTGATTTGTACGTAAAAAGGCACTACTCAATAATTGTTACAGTAATTATTGTTCATTATTTTATTGATTCAATAATTGCTGCGTTGATATTTATATTATTGTTGTTTCAATAATTGTCACTACACAGTATTTTTCATTATCATATTAATAATTCATATTATTTGAATAATATTATCAGATAACATTATTGGCAATGTCTAGAAAGTTCTGTCTAAGGAGAGGTTTGGTCACCTAATTGCGCGCCAATAAGGAGAAATTCTTATTGGAAAGCCCCCTCTTTCCTGGGAACGACCTGGTTGTCAGTACTGTGATTCTATAATATTATATTTGAATAATAAGTTATTGATTATTATGATAAAGAAAATATTCATTTTACGTGGATATAGATGGAGAAAATTTTTAATGTGACAATTATTAAAAATTAATATTTTATCTTTTTCTGATAAAATGATTCATTTAAATATATTATTTTAATAATATATTAACGGTGATATGTTTGCAATGAATGTGGGATATATGAGTATATGAGGAGGAAGAGTATTTTTGTGGCATTAAATGTTTAACACATGTTTTGTGTGTCGGTGGACACAATTCTTGACCGAAAATTGATTATAGATTGTAAATCGCCCGTTTGTGGATTTCGGATAATTTTTGTTTGGAATTTGGAAAAATTTTCTTCTGCAAAGTTGTAGAGAATTGAATTTCCTATAAAAATTCACGAGATTCGAATTTTCTGATAAAAGGGCTATTTATTGTGAATTATTGAAGTTCTGGAGTTCTGAAATAATTGATTTTTAGAAGTTTTAATTATTTTATTTAAGAAAAACGTTTTTGTGGTTGTTAGCACATGGGTGGCTGATGTTTTTGATCAAAGAAGGCTGCTAAGAAAAGTAAGATAAATAAACTAATATTTTATTAATTTAGTCTCCTTTGGCTAAGTTAGATGGCTAAGTTAGAATTGAAAATCACACCAGAAACAAGTTTTCTCTCTTTCTCTCTCTATATTATCGAGCGTATTCTTGTGAGTATACTTTAAGTGTTGCTATACGGTGCAAGTTTCTTTCAGCACTATACCCGAAATTCAGTCAGAAATACGGTTATTTTGAGGTAAGGGATGTTATTTTCTTCATATATGATATTATTTCTTCAATATCATTATGCCGAAGTATTGATCTAAATTTTTATCGAATTTGAAACTTTTTGTGTCGGGGTTACGATTCATGTATACGGCACTATTCACGAATACGACACTATTCACCGAAAAATGAAAATTTTCCTTTTTGTCTAAGATGTCTATTTTGGCTACTATCTTTGATTGTATCGATGTTTTGATCGTTATTTTTGAATTCTTCTTCAAAATTGGTTATTATGGAGTATTTATTGATCTTGGATAAAACTGTTATATGAATCCCTAATATTTGTCCTTCTGTCTCACTGGATTCGTTTTCCTTAAAATATTTTTCATCATCCTCAGTCCTTAATGATGATATTATTGAATATCTTTGGCTTGTAGTGCAAAGATAAATGATTACTAATGAATATCTTTGGCCCGTAGTGCAAAGATGAACAGGTGTTGAGATGAACATGACCAACCGGTGATATAAATGAATATCTTTGGCCTGTAGTGCAAAGATGATTAAAGATGTATATTGATTGTTGTTACAGGGATAAAATATTGATGATGGACTCTTAAATATTAGAAGATAGTAGAATTCATCCTCTATGTGACTTTTCTAATGGATTGTTGTTTCCGTTGTAGTTGTTGATCTAAAACTTGTTGTCTATTATATTCTATCAGATATATTTCCCTGTTGAAGACTAACGATATTTTTTTGTATATTATCTTAGTCATAATATTCTTTACTGGGCTAGTTGAGCTCATCCTTTTCCTTTTTGTTCCATTTTTCTTCTCAGGAGGTGAGAACATAGCAGGATCGAATCGGGGTATGGAATGATGTTTCTAGAAAGATGTTTAAGCAGTCCTCACTATTTATGTAAAATAGTGTTTGAATAATTGTAATGAGGATTTATTTGGGTGTAGATATTGTCTAGAAGACAATATTGTATTTAAACTCACAGTATGTATTGTCGTATTTCACACGACATTTGTATTATTAAAGTTGTAGTTGCTTTATGTACCATGTATTTGGCGACTCAGAATGGGTGTTGTATACCTGTTTTGGGGGCATCACACTTTGCGTTGACAATATCGCATTCGTACTTGCATAAGATCTTCTACTAAATGTGTCAGCTACCATGTTCGCTTTTCTAAGAAGGTATTGGATGGTATGGTCATAATCTTTCAACAGTTCAAGCACACGTCGTTGTCGCATGTTGAGTTCCTTTTGAGTGAAGAAATATTTGAGGCTTTAATGATCCGTAATGATCTCCACCTTCTCCCCATATAAGTAATGCCTCCAAATTTTAATTGCGAAGACAACAACAGCCAACTCTAGATCATGAGTAGGATAATTTCTCTCATATTCTTTGAGTTATCTTGAGGCATAGGCTATGTCTTTCCCATGTTGCATGAGAAAACATCCCAACCCTTTGCCAGAAGCATCACTGTAGATGACAAATCCCTCCGAGCCAGATGGTATTGTCAGAACAGGTGCTGAAATGAGTCTCATCTTTAGTTCTTGAAAACTCTTTCACATTCTTTGCTCCAATCGAACTTTGTATCTTTCTGAGTCAGCTGAGTTAATGGATTATCGATTCGAGAAAACCCTTCCATGAATCTCCGATAATAACCAGCTAATCCGAGAAAGCTACGTACTTCGGTCACTGATTTAGGTTGCTCCCAGCTTTGAATTGCTTTAATTTTTTCCAGGTCAACATATATTCCATGACTTGATACTATGTGCTCAAGGAATGCTACTTCCTCAAGCCAGAAATCACATTTCTTCAACTTGGCATAAAGCTTGTTTTCACGTAGCTTTTGGAGTATCAGCCTCAAGTGTTGCTCATGATCTTCACGACTTTTGGAATATATGAGGATATCATCAATAAAGACGACCACAAAGTGATCCAAATATTCCTTGAATACTCGGTTCATCATATCCATGAAGGCAGCAGGAGCATTAGTCAATCCAAAAGACATGACTAAGAATTCATAATGTCCGTACCGAGTTCTGAAGGCAGTCTTTGGAATATCCTCAGCTCTAACCTTCAGCTGATGATATCCAGAACGAAGATCGATCTTTAAAAAGAATTGTGCTCCTTGTAACTGGTCAAACAGGTCATCAATGCGAGGCAACGGGTACCTATTTTTGATGGTGACATGATTCAACTCCCAATAATCAATACAAAGTCGCATACTTCAATCTTTCTTCATCACGAATAAAATAGGAGCACCCCAAGGAGACGTACTAGGACGAATGAAACCAATGTCTAACAATTCCTGTAATTGGGTCTTTAACTCCTGAATTTAAATAGGAGCTATTCGATATGAGGATTTGGAAATGAGTTTTGTACCGGGTTCCAGGTCGATACAAAATTCAATTTCACGCTCTGGGGTAGGCCAGGAAGTTCTTCAGGGAATACGTCAGGAAAATTATTAACAATAGAAATATCATTCAAATCTGACGTATTTTTGTTTAAATATGTGACGTGAGCTAAGAAAGATTGACATTCTTTTTTCAATAAACGAATAGCTTTATGCTTTGAGATGATCGTGTTTGATTTTAATGGTTTGGTCGCTTGAATTCGTATAATAGGTTGATTAGGAATATGAAAGCTAACAAACTTACGAAAATAATCAATTTTAGCATGATGAGAAGTTAACCAATCAATCCCTAGAATCACATCAAATGCTAGTATTTTCAATAAAATAAGATCAACAGGTCATGTGATGGTACAGATTTGAACCAAACAAGACTTGTAAACAGTGGATGTAATGAAGGTTTATTCCAATGAAGTTTCCACAGATAAGTCAAAGTCTAATTTCTCCGGAGTCAAATTTAATCGTTGAGCGCAAGTAGGAGAAATAAAAGAATGGGTAAAACCGGTATCAAATAAGGTATAGACTTTGCTAGAGTTTATGATAAGCTTACCCGTGATGACCTTATTCGGGTTCCTTGCTTTCTGGGAGGTCACAACAAACGTTTTCCCTTGAACTACTGGTTTTGACTTGTCTGGGATGGTATTTTGCGTCACCGTTCCAACTGGACTTGTCTTCGGTGCACAAAAAAATCGGGCTAACTGACCTTCTCTTCCACAATTATAACACGCTTTGGATGGCATCGCGCATTTTGGACTAATATGTCCCTCCCCTCCGCATTTGAAGCATATGATAGGTGGTCGTTCTCCTTCCTTAACCACTGGTGCTGATGCTGACGTCTATCCATCATTATTGAATCTCCTCTTTTTGAAATGTCCATTCTTATTGTCTTGGCCATGATTACCACCGAAGTGGTTACCATTTCTGGCATATTAATTCCCTCCACGTTTGTTGTCACCGCTTCGAATACCGTTACCACTAGTATTTTCATTCTGCCGGCTGCTTTCTCTTGGTTGCGTTGACTCGTTATCGCGCTCCAATAACTAAGCCCTATTTACAACATCTGAATACAAACACAGTTTATGAGAAATAAGATATTGACGTATCTTCGGTTTCAAACCTCTTAAAAACATTCGCGTCATTCTCTCCTCATTATCAACCAAGTGAGACGCAAACCGGGACAACTCACCAAACTTAGCTTCGTACTGTGACACGGTCATATTGTTATGCTCCAACTTGATGAACTCTACCTCTTTTATGTGACGAATACTTTCGGGAAAGTACTTATCATTGAATAATTCTTGGAACTTCTCCCAAGACATCTTCAGTGTGGCAAGTTGAGTATGCTTTACCGATTTCCACCAGTAATCTGCCTCTCCTCGCAACATAAAGGTGGCAAAGGGAACCTTTTGCTACTCGGAACATCCCAAGACATCAAATATCTTGGTGATCTGCTTTATCCATGCTTCCGCCTTAAGTGGTTTTGGCTCTCCAATAAACTCAGGTGGTCCCAGCTCCTTGAACTGTTTAGCGGTGACCGTCCGAGAGTTTCCAGTATTTCCACCTACATTTTGGACAGGAGCCGCTCTCGCCTGGTGTTGCATGAATTTCATAAAGCCTCTGAACATTCCATCTTTCATCATTTGGTCAGTATTGTTGTTTGCATGAGGATTATCGCCTTCCTAATGCACATTATCCTGATTATTGATATTGGAGACTCAATGGTCTCCTGTGCTCCATTGTTATTCTCAACATTCTTGGATGTCATTTTCAGATATTTTCCACAAAACAAGGATTAGTTATCATATCACATATTATTCCTATACTCTGACCGACCAATTAAATACCAAATAAACTTAGGTAGGTCATACTAGCGAATAAATTCCACGTCTCTCCCCTCCTAGTTCTAGTCTCACATCTTAACCATGGATTATATCCCTAAGCTTTGATACCAACTGTGACGCCCCCAAAATAGGTATACATCACATATTCTGAGTCGCCAAATACATGGTACAGAATACAAATACAACCTTAAATATACAACATGAGCTGTGAGTTTTAATACAAATATTATCTTCTAGACAATATTCAAACTCAAAATAAGTCCTCAATACATTTATTATCACACTATTTCATAGAATAGTGAGGACTACTAATGCTATCAACTGGACCGTCACTCCGTTCCCTGACTAGTCCCTACTACGTTCTCATTTCCTGAAGAGAACAATGAAAGCAAAAGGGTGAGCTCAACTAGCCCAATAAGAAATATTATGACTAAGATAATGCAGAATAAATTATCATTAGAATTCAACAGTGTTAAACTGATAAAATATAGCAAACTTCAAGTTTAACTGCAGCGGAACAAGCAATCCATTAGAAGAGTCAAGTAGAGAATAAAATCTATTATCTTCTATTATTTAAATGGTTTTTCATTACTTTTATCACTGAGACTCAACTTATTAAATAAACCACATCAACGAATCATCCCTGCACTACGGCCAAGGAGATTCATTAGTATCACGACCACAAATTATATATGTACTACGGGTGAAGGATATTTGTGTATTCATCAATGGTTATGATCATGCCAACAACTATCCATCAATGCACTATGGGCCAATGAAGACTTTTTCCACATCATTTATAATATTACGGTCATGATTACACCGAAAAATCCCTGGTCATAATCATACCAAGTTCATCTATGCACTACAGGCCACATATGACTTTCAACATAATATAAACATGAGAATGATGACAATGATATAAGAATTCAATAAAACAAGTTCAAGAATTAATTTATCTAGGAACTAATAATGTCCAAATTGTTGACGTAATACTTCTTTGTAGAGTAACACTCAAGAATGCTCAGAAGAATATTTCCATGAAAAGATACTGGATGAAGTGTAAATATCAAGGATATTCAACTAATTTCATGAAGTACAGAAGTCAAAACTTTAACCAACTGAGTATAATAAAGAATGGAATAACAAAAGAAATCACCAGGCATGTGATAGTCCGCACAGATAGGATATTCTAATAGAATAATAATTAATAGAACCAGATCATGCGTAGACACACATACAGGATAATAAACAAAGAAACCAAGTCATGCGTAAACGCACATACATGATATTCCAACAGAATAATAAATAATGGAATCAGGTCATGCGTAGACGCACAGACATTATATTCCAACAGAATAATAAACAACAGAACCAGGTCATGCGTAAACGCACAGACAAGATGTTCTAATAGAATAATAAAGAATGGAATAACAGAAGAATTTTACCAAGTATAGGGCATCCCGCGTATACAGGTTATTCAACAGAATAATAAAGAATGGAATAACAGAAGTTCTCTTCACGAATAAGAAAGAAAGAATACCCCTAACGAGTACAACAAATAATATCCCTTACCGTAAAAGAAGAGTATTTCGACCGGTAGAGCGAGGATATTCTTTAAGAAAACTTGCACTACACTCAAAGCTTCTTAAAACTCTAAAGAAATACGCTCAAGATTATAGAAGAGTTTTCTGAACATCTGGTGTGGTTTTCAATTCTAACTAAGCATCCTATTTATAGGAAAATAGATAGGATACTATGTTGCACTATGCAATAAAATATAATATATTTTAAATATATATATATATATATTTATATATTTTATTTAAAATCTAATAAAACAAATAACTTTATAAAAGTATTCTGTTTTATATAAAAAGATTTTACTATGTAAAACACTATGCAAGAACTATGCAACACTATGCATAATAAAATATAATATATTCTAATTGTTGTCTAATAAAACAAATGACTTTATAAAAGTATTCTATTTTATATAAAAAGATTTACTATGTAAAATACTATGCATAATAGAATATTATATTTTCTATTTATAGTATAATAAAACGAATAACTATATAAAAGTATTATATTTTATATAAAAAGTTTTTCTATTTTATTATATTAATAATACTAATAAAATAAAATTTATCATCATTATTATAAATCACAATATTAATCGACCAGGTCGTTCCCATGAAAGAAGGGGCTTTTCAATAAGGATTTCTCACCATTGGCGCGCAATTAGGTGACCAAACCTCTCCTTGACAGAACTTCTGGACATCGTTAATATTGTAAATAATAATATTAATAACTTTGTCATCTCAATTATTGATTATAAAATAATGACAATAATTGAATAAAATAACGTGAGATACTATGCAGCAATTACTGTAACAATAATTGAACAAAATTGAGTGACTTCTCACGTAAGTATCACTAATCAAAACCGTGTGCTACTATGCAACCACGCGTATTACTGTATTTTTAACACCGGGTGTTTCAATAGTTAACGGTAAAACTTCCGCCATTATTTTCATAAAGTATTTTTGTCATTTTCTCAATCCGACAATAATTCCGTTTTGGGGTCCACCAATGATTGTGCCGTTGTACGAATATTCCCTATTAAAACGAATATTTCCCGACCAATCAAATATTATATAACAACTTGTGTACTTTGCAAAATTTATAAATATTACCCACAACTATTATATCAAATTCATTTCATAATATTCAAAAATGATATTTATAGAAAATTCATCTTTATTAAAGAAAAACTTGGGGTCTTACAATTTAGGTGTAGCCAAACCCGTTGGCAAATTAAAATTTTAAAAATATTTTTGAGAATGGCATCATGATGCCGTAGTGTATTAACAGTCCGTTTGAGGATGCCGTCACTATATTACTTTGTCATAACACATCATACAATAGTAGAACAACGATTTTAGATCAAATTCACACTAAGTATTCCTGTATTTACAACTCCATCAACTTTTTAACATCTCTGCACAAAGGTTACATGGTACATGAGTGATAAATAAAAGATATTTTGATATATCAAATCATTTGCGTCTAGCTGAAATAAGTAGCATAGACTATACTTTAGACCATTTCAAAAATGATTACGAGTCTACATATTTTTTTTAAAAGCACATGGTGCGTATTTAGCTTGATGTCAATCATTTCGAAGTCTAGCATAGCTAGGATTTTTGGAAAACTTATGTCTCCACAATAATCATTTGCTTAACAATCTATCCGTTCCTATTATCCTCAATACTCCATTTACACACAACTATACCTAGTTCGTAAAACCACACTTATGAGTCCATTTATTTGCCACAATCAGATGAGTTTACAAACTTGTCCTAGTCAGACCTTTGGCGTCCATTCGCTGAGGGGTTCATAACCATTTCATATAAATATGAGTCAAGAATGTCACATAAGTATGAGTTCTAAGAACTCGTACTTAACCTTACATCCTCTACCTATGACCCATCTATCTGTTATACATATGAGAATGGAATCACCCTGTGACACCCCCAAATCCGGGTACTTCGATTCGACGGGATTTGGTGTTCACTATACAAATATCATCTATCTATCTACCCATCATAAATGCAATCCATGCAATAGATAGAAATAAAATTCTCCCCTTATGGGGTTACAACATCTGAATAATAAATACAATCCCAGGTCAAACTAACCTTAAACATATGTGCGGAAACATAAACAATTAAATCTTAAACAACATCAAGTCTTTACAATAATATTCTAAAAGTAATAACAAGTCTTCATAACTTATTAGCTTTGCCTTTGCCTTTGCTAGTAGAAGGCTCATCATACCTTTCGTTCTAAACTATAATGTTATTATTAACCAAGAGTGAGCATGATTGCCCCCAAGTATAAAATGAAATAGCAATATATAATAACATGCGAGTGAATCAAACACTTCTAAAATAAAAGCTCAACTTTTGAATCAAGAATGAATAACAAGAACTCAAAAGATTTATGAGGGTCATAAGACCTTAAACTATGTCCTAGGTTATCAAGAGTTGTACTTGAAACCTTTAATAGTCATAAGACTATGGACCTTTCTATTCATACTTAAGGGGATCAGCCGTTAGTACCATACTGCGCACAATATCTTAACGCTAACGTATAAGTAAATCCCTTTGTAGGGTTGTTCATCTCAGTTTGACATTAGAGTCTGCACCGAAAGAAGTTTAGTTTGGATAAATCAATAAGGGTTCTGAATTTAGAACGTTCATCAACTATGGACTAGTTGAATCAATAAGGATTCGCTAGTCTAACAAGGTTCACAATAAATGATATTTAAAATGAATAACAATTTCAGTAGGTATACAATAGAACAATTATTGTATAACAGAATCATACTTTGAAAAGATAATTAATCTTTAACATAACAAATGAACTTGATTTATAAACTTGAATAATGATAACAAGTAAGGTTAGAAAACTTGCCTCGTGCGTAGATTACACTTTAATAAACACGTTCCTTGAATTTAATCCTACATATAATTTCCATTCACAACTCTAGTTAATTATAATGTAATTAGTCATTATAAGTTCATTCTCTTTGTCTAACTTGTTTATGACCATACTTACTCAATTACTACACTTATTATCAAAATTAAGACTTTACGAACAATAAGCTAATTATGCATTTAATCGTTCAATTCACACGTAATTGTGTTATGGACGTGTTAAGAATTTATTTTAATACCTCATTATATGTCTAATAAGTTATTATATTCATTAAATTATGTTTCTATCACATTACTAGACTTGAACATTTTTAAAATTTCATTTCTGAACATTCTGGAGAGTGGCGCTGCGGCGCCACTGTTATACTTGATCTTCGCGCTGCGGCGCCGTGGCGCTGCAACTGGACATTTGGCGATGCGGCGCGGCGAACCAGTTACAGAAATTGCAGTTCGCTAAAAATCGCAGGACATTCCAATTTCTACTAATTTGTTATTTCTTACATGTAATTTGACATACCTGTATACTAGAATCCTTATATAATCATTATTCAACATTAATAGAGTGACTTTAACCATTTAAAACACATAATTACTGAATTAAAATGTGAAATTTTCACGGTTCTTTGTGTTCTTGAAGGTTTTGAACAAAAACATAAAATTTAACACTACGGATTCGTTATAACACCGAATTCGTTCATTTAAGGTTTGTTCTCTTGGTATCAACATGCACAATCAAACAAGAGGGGAAATTTTAGAAAAAACATTTAGGTTTGACATATTAAAATCACGTATAAAGACTAATGACCATAACCCATACTCTATAAGTTTTGAGCAACATATACGACATGTTTTATGATACTGAAGATATGGTTTACATAATATACATATATATATATATATATATATATATATATATATATATATATATATATAATCAAATACGACATGGTAACATTTAACACATACATAAACTCATAATCATACCCTTTTCCAATTGCAGAGACTTTACAAAAGCTTTGAAAACCATGTTCATGAAAACTAAACCACGTAAATTTAGAATTTGGGAAGGAGAAGATTACCCTGAGTGTAAAGCGTAGATTAGAAAACTCAGATGTTTCTTCAATTACCCACTCTTAATCTCCTTCTCAATATCTTAAATCTCTCTGACAAACTCTCTCTGATTATTCTCTAGACTTAGCAAAAAAATAAGAAAGAAAAAAGAATACGTATAAAAATAATCAACTGATGCGCATTATAGTCAGTTAACCCAATAATGGGTAACTGCTTCCAACCACTACTAGGGCCACGTTTGGCAAACCTTAATTGATTTAAAGTCATTTATTTTAATAACTCTTTTATCCTATAGTTTAATAATGTCACACTCCTTTTATGAAATAACTCAATTAATTTATTTTAATTAAATTAAATAAAATATAATAATTTTTCATTAATTCATATAATCACATAATTAATTTCTTATTTATTAATTATGTCAAATTATTAAATCTCTAATTAATTATTATATAATTTAAAACAACATTAGGCTTATTAAATATTTCTAATAAGCTCGCATAAATACATACTTGAATACTAATTATTCTCCACATTAATTTAATAAATATAACACATATAAGTAAATTAATCTATCACAATTGAATCAATTAATTATTTAATCTAATAATTAAATCATCGAAATTATTTATTTAATTCAATAAATATTAAGAATTAAATTACAAAAATCTCGTTCATCACACACCCTCTTAACATGCATATATCAAATAGCGCGACACAAACATTTCATAATCTCCACTTAATCCTAATCCCCTTCTCAATACGAATTTCATTTAAGACATCACGGGGTGATCTTATCGTATATATTACGATTTATTTCTATGTCTTGATCGTTTTGTTTTATGATCTTTTATCACTGCACTTTTAGTCTTTTAAACTCTATCTATTTCTCACTACTATTCAACTTTATTATCAGAGTTAGGGAACTCTGTATCTTTATAACTCACTGAGATTCGTCTTTGAATTTTACAGACCGACTAACTCTATTTGAGTTAAATCTTATCCTAATCACTGCGGTTATTAGTCTTAGGTATTCCTACCTAAGCTTCATAACCAACAGCTTTGATACCAACTGTGAGGGCCCCGAATCCGAGGTCCAGAATCCCCGCGGATCCGGTTCGATCATTCTAACACTATTAATATATTTGTGGAAGATATAAACATAAATTGTTTATACAATACATTACACACTATTCCCCAAGGTCGAGTAATCTTAACTTAATACACAAATCATAACTTATTTAACACATAACATTATTATTACCATACTTATACAAATCTAATCGCGCACATTAACTTTAAGCTGGAACTGTCTTTAATCTTTCCTTGTATCCGAAGCATTCGCCTTAATCTGTAATGTTTTATCAGGATATAGCAAGGGTGAGCATAAGGATTGCCAATTAAGTTTAAGTTCAATAATATAACGATATATCATGATTGAAAGAATCTGAATAATAAGCTGGCTATAATTCAACAATATAATTGTGAACTAGCAGGAATAAACTTTTGACTGGACAAGTATTATACATGAACAAATATATCTGATCCAATTGGTAATGAAGGTGATCAGCCTTTCATACCTGACTTATACATGCAATATATACAGACTATAATTCATGGAAACCAACAATGATTAACCATAAGCTTATCTGAATGAAACAACTCTTAGTAGAGTTAAGTAAAAACAAACTTGCCTGAACCGGTGATTACCGCTACGCAATTTACAACGCTTTATCTGAAGACCTAATTTTAATAATATTGATCTCCAACATTAAAATAATATCATCACAATATAATTCTATTATATATATAGATATACATAGAATAACCTAAACACATAACACATAACATATAACCCTATCAGTCTATAACACATATAGGACTCGGAATTAAGTCAAATAATTGCAGTTTGAGTTGAACCCGACATAAATCTGATATCTCGACGGTCTAGTCAGACAAAATTTCGAGTTTAAGTTTAATTAAACTCTGTATAAACGCTTAACTATTATCTAAGAAAATTTATTAATAGTCGAAATATTTTTCATATGCTCGTAATAATTTTTAAATAATTATTACTATTTATCATGAATTTTCCATTATTAATATCGTATTTAAATGAATTAAATACCACATAATTCTTTTATTATTAATATTTATTTATTATCAAATATTAATGAAATACATGTCAAAATATTATAATATATTTATAATATCACCAAGTATTTTTAATACTTTAAAATCACCTTTATATGATTTTAAAACCGTTAAATTTATTATCCGATTATTGCTTTTAATATTAAAATATTACTATTTTCATGACAAAATATCAAATTTTATAGGTTATAACTTAAAATATTTTTATATGATTTATAAATTATTAATTCTATTTTTCCATAATTTATTTAATATAGTTATTAAATAAAATAATTATCATTAATACTAATTAATTAATGAAATTCATCACAAAATATTAAAAGCCACTGAAAATATCTTTAAAATATTTTCTTATACCATAATATATTTTTTCATGATTTAAAATCATTTTTAAATAATTTATTTAATATTATAATTAAATAAATTAAATACCATTTATATTCCAAAAATATTAAATATTTATGAAATATACTCAAAATAATTAAAAACTATTTTTTGGACTTTAAAATAATTTTATTTAATTAAAATAATCATTTTCAAAAATTAAATACTTAAAAAGGGGCCCTATAGCGACAGACCCATCGCTATAGGTGTTCTTAAGCCTTTTCCAGAATTTCATGTCAGTCAGCAAGGAGCTTTGTTCGACCAGCATTTGATTCAAGATTATAAGGTTTCTGGGCTAGGTTAAGGGTTATAACTATAGTAGACGTGTAATACTACAACTATTAACCAAGATCCTGGCCAATACATAAAATATCAGCGAGATCTAAGCTCATCAATTCACTGTCAGACATGTTCTTCAATTTCTAGGTTTTCCAAAATTGAAGAACAGTCGAGGTACCCACTTTCCAATCCTTATAACGTGCAATCTAGACGTGTTTTGTATGTTTTATTGATTCAGTAATGAAGTAGGGATGTCAGGGATGAATGATATAGCAACATATCATCATTTCATCATCACACCAAGAAGATCAAGGCTGGTCAAAGTCTGACAAAACAATCGTACACGAAGGTTTCTGGGTTTTCCAGAAATCTTCAAGAGCAGCCGGTAAACCCTACTTTGACCGAGTATAACTTTTATTCTGTTACTAATTTGGGTGATCTAAAAGCTTATATATGTAGTCCACATAACAGAAAACAACATCAATACAACAACTTGGCCCAAAAATTAAACCACAGCAAAATAAAATGCATTGAAAATCTTGTCAGGCAACTTCTGGAATTCTGGGCTGCCCATAACTTGCTTTTCGTGAACGGTCAACGGCCTTTGACTGCTCATAAGTTACGATCTAGACATGATATGACTCTGTTTCAAGTTTTAGAACAAAGACCACATAGCATACTATAGATCTGTTACATAAACAAACACTAACACTTAATAGATAAAGATCAATGGCCTCTGACATATGGTTGTCATGCCATTTTTCAAGCATTTCCCAGATTTTTAAAATCCTTAGATTCGAGCATCAAGATGTTATGAATCGATGATCCAACAACCCAAATCTCTAAAAGGCACCTTCTAACACATATTTAACCAATCATTAACATCAAAAAACACATGATTTACAAAAATTAGGGTTTATACCACTTTGAAGCTTGATCTTGATTTTTGATCTTTGGGATCTGTTCCGGCTAAGCTAAGAAGCATTATTGAATTATCTTATCTCTCTATCTCATTCACATTCCCGAAAATATAGAGAGAGAAGGTCTTGGGATAAATGATAAATAAAAGTGGTTTTTCTCTCTTTAATCTCTATAAAATTTTTGTTTTAATGAAATTGCTGATGTGTTGGCTGATTTCTGTGGAGTTGAGGCACATGCTAGGGCTAGGTTTGTTCACCAACTTCACTAGGACAACTCTAGCAAGTTAAGTCACAATAATGCAACAAAGGATAAAAATGTCATTGTGCATTTAATTTTAATGGCATTCTAGTAAATGGCTAAACCGTTAGGGTTTAGGGTTTGGATTTAGGGTTTGAAACCTATAGGGTTTAGGGTTTGGAAACCTTAGGGTTTTGTAATTTATTTTCTAAAACATCCAATTTAGGTTTTAAAAATTAAAAATAAATATTTCTAAATTATAATTAGGATTTTCTAATTATATTAAAATTTAATAATCATAAATTTTAATCTTGCTAATTAGGATTAGTATTTCATAATTTAAAAGTGCTAATTAAGCAATTACGGTCAAAATCATGGATTAGAGTTTACAACCCAAAAATTAGGGTTTCTAATAGAAAATAATTTTCTAATTTAGAAATTAGATTAGGATTTTCAAATTACTTATAACTTGAAAATTAGGATTAATATTTCCTAATTAACATTAAAATTATTAAATTAACAATTAGGTTTCCCTATTTATAAATTAGGGTTTTAAATCTATAAATTAGGGTTTAAAATGTGAAATTAAGGTTTGCTAAATAATTAAACTTTACCCTAATTAATATTATAATTAATAGCACTTGAATATTATAATTATCCTTTAAGTTCCTATATTATGGTTTCTAATTTCCGAATTATGGTTTCGGATTCCCGAAACTGAAATTAGGGTTTCCAGAACCGGTTTCTAGGGTTTCTTATAATTCACTAGGGTTTTCTAACCGAACATTGACATTTTTAATATATACTTAGGGTTTTTTTATATATATCGTTTATCTGGTAAACCATTAACCCTTAACCACATACTGTACATATATACACATAACATATTCACGTATTCCCTTAATCCTGAATAATTAGCCTATATCCTTCACATAATTTTGAAATGCTCAAACTTCTTTCTTAAAAATATCAAACGCATACACTAATTTTCTGTCTAGGTTCTAATTTTGAACCATAAATCAATTAATTAAATTTTTTAAAAAAAATTCCTAAATTCTCGGGTTATCACATTCACCCCTTCTTCTAAAAATTTCATCCCTGAAATTTACCTTACACCTTATACCATATTCCTTACACCATTCACACACATTATCACTTGCTACCCAATACACCACTCACAAGAGTAAAAATTTTCAAATTTTGCTGAGGAGTCATATAAACTATTTGTCGGTCATTTTCGCAAAGGCTTTTATGGAAATTCATCCGCAAATCGTCATAACTTACAGACACAAAGGGTGATTAGCCCGATATGCCTTGTACTGGCCAAGTACTGCTTTTATCTGTTTCTCGTCACTGCCAAAGGCACAAAAATTTCACGTTAGTCTTATTGGATTTCGTACCAAAACAATTTGGTTTGGAAAATTTCTTTCAATGAACACTTAGAGTTTTCCTGATCTTCTACTCAATGCGTCAGTTTCCAAGTTCGCTTTTCCAATATGGTATTGGATGATATGATCATAATCTTTCAACAGTTCAAGTGAGCCAATTACGTCATTACCGCATATTGAGTTCCTTTTGAGTGAAGAAATATTTGAGGCTTTTATGATCCGTAAAGATCTCCACTTTCTGCCCATACAAGTAATGTCTCCAAATTTTAAGTGTTAAGACAACAGCTGCCAACACTAGATCATGAATATGATAATTTTTCTCATATTCTTTGAGTTGTCTTGAGGCATAGACTATGAATTTCCCATGTTGCATGAGAACACATCCCAACCCTTTGCCTGAAGCATCACTGTAGATGACAAATCCCTTCGAGCCAGATGGTATTGTCAAAACATGAGCTGAAATGAGTCTACTCTTGAGTTCTTGAAAACTCTTTTCACATTCTTCGCTCCAACCGAACTTTGTATCTTTCTGAGTCAGCTGAGTTAATGGAGTATCGATTTGAGAAAATCCTTCCAAGAATCTCCGATAATAACCAGCTAAACATCGAAAGCTACGTACTTCGGTCACTGATTTAGGTTTCTCCCAGCTTTGAATTGCTTCAATTTTTGCCGGGTCAACAGATATTCCATTACTTGATAGTACGTGCGCAAGGAATGCTACTTCCTCAAGCCAGAACTCGCATTTCTTCAACTTGGCATAAAGCTTGTACTCACGAAGCTTTTGGAGTATCAGCCTCAAGTGTTGTTCATGATCTTCACGGCTTTTGGAATAAATAAGGAGGTCATCAATAAAGACGGCCACAAAGTGATCCAAATATTCCTTGAATACTCGGTTCATCATATCCATGAAGGCAGCAGGAGCATTAGTCAATCCAAAAGACATGACTAGGAATTCATAATGTCTGTACCGAGTTCTGAAAGTCGTCTTTGGAATGTCATCAGTTCTAATCTTCAATTGGTGATATCCGGAACGAAGATCAGTCCTTAAAAAGAATTTGGCTCCTTGCAATTGGTCAAATAGGTCATCAATATGTGGCAATGGGTACCTATTTTTTTCTTCACGAATAAAATAGGAGCACCCCAAGGAGACGTACTAGGATGAATGAAACCAATGTCTAACAATTCCTGCAATTAGGTCTTTAACTCCTGAAGTTCAATAGGAGCCATTCGATATGGAGCTTTGGAAATGGGTTTTGTACCAGGTTCAAGGTCGATACAAAATTCAATTTCATACTCTGGGGGTAGGCCAGGAAGTTCTTGAGGGAATACATCAAGGTATTTATTAACAATAGAAATATCATTCAAAACTGACGTATTTTTGTTTAGATCCGTGACATGAGCTAAGAAAGCTTGACATCCATTTTTTAATAAATGAATAGCTTTATGGCTTGAGATGACCGTGATTGATTTTAATGGTTTGCTCGCTTGAATTCACATAATAGGTTGATTAGGAATATGAAAGCTAACAACCTTACGAAAATAATCAATTTTAGCATGATGAGTATTTAATCGATCAATCCCTAGAATCATATCAAATGCAAGTATTTTAAATGAAATAAGATCGATAGGTAATGTGAGGGTACCGATTTGAACCAAACAAGACTTATAAACAGTGGATGTAATGAAGGTTTCTCCCAATAGAGTTTCCACAGATAAGTCAAAGTCTAATTTCTCCGGAGTCAAATTTAATCATTAAACGCAAGTAGGAGAAATAAAATAATGGGTATAACTGGTATCAAATAAGGTATAGCTTACCCATGATGAACTCGTTCGGGTTCCATGCTTTCTGGGAGGTCACAACAAACGCTCTCCCTTGCACTACCAGATTTGACTTTTCTGGGACAGCCTTTGGTGCCTCCATCCTAGCTGAACTTGTTTTCGGTGAATGACAAAATCGAGCTAAATATCCTTGATATTTGCGCTTCACCCTGTATTGAGCTAAATACAATTTCATATATTCTCTTATACACAGTTGGTTAAAGCTTTGACTTCTATACTCCATGAAATTAGTGGAATATCCTTGATATTTGCGCTTCATCCTGTATCTTTTCATGGAAATATTCTCTTGAGCATTCTTGAATTTCACTCCACAAAGAAGTATCATGTTGACAATTTCGACGTTATTGGTTCCTGGATAAATTAATTCTTGAACTTGTTTTATTGAATTCTTATATCATTGTCATCATCCTCGTGTTTATATTATGTTGAAAGTCATCTGTAGCCTGTAGTGCATAGATGGACTTAGTATGATTATGACTAGGGATTATTCGGTATAATCATGACCGTAATGTTACAAATGATGTGGAAAAAAATCCTCATTGGCCCGTAGTGCATTGATGGACAGTTTTTGGTATGATTATGGCTATGGATTCTCTTCGGCCAAGGGTGCAAAGATGAATTGTTTTACGACATGATCAGGACTGTTGATGAAAACATGATTATTTTTGGCCCGTAGTGCATGAATAATTCGTGGTCGTGATACTAAAGAATATCCTTGGCCTGTAGTGCAAGGATGATTTGATGATGTGGATTATTTATTAAGCTGAGTCTCAACGATAAAAGTGATGAAAAACCTTTTAAATCATAGAAGATAGTAGATTTTATTCTCTACTTGACTCTTCTAATGGATTGCTTGTTCTGTTGCTGTTAAACTTGATGTTTATTATATTTTATCAGTTTAACACTGTAGAAGGCTAACGATAAATTATTTTGCATTATCTTAGTCATAATATTTCTTACTGGGCTAGTTGAGCTCACCCTTTTGCTTTCATTGTTCTCTTCAGGAAATGATAACGTAGCAGGGACTAGTCGGGGAACATAGTGATGGTCCTAGATGGTGCATTAGTAGTCCTCACTATTCTGTGAAATAGTGTGATAATAAATATAATGAGGACTCCATTGAGTTTGTATATTGTCTAGAAGATAATATTTGTATTAAAACTCACAGCATATGTTTAGTCGTATTTTACACGACTGTTGTATAATTAAGTTGTATTTGAATTTTGCACCATGTATTTGGCGACTTAAGATGTGTGATGTATACCTATTTTGGGGGCGTCACATGCACTATACAACACTCTGTATAATAAAATATAATATATTCTAATTATTGTCTAATAAAACAAATAACTTTATAAAAGTATTCTGTTTTATATAAAAAGATTTTACTATGCAAAATACTATGCATAATAGAATATTATATATTCTATTTATAGTCTAATAAAATGAATAACTTTATAAAAGTATTCTGTTTTATATAAAAATCTTTTCTATTTTATATAATTCACAATATTAATCGACCAGGTCGTTCCCAAGAAAGAAGGGGCTTTCCAATAAGGATTTCTCCTCATTGGCGCGCAATTAGGTGACCAAACCTCTCCTTGACAGAACTTTTAGACATCGTTAATATTGTAAATAATAATATAATAACTTTGTCATCTCAATTATTGATTATAAAATATTAACAATAATTGAATCAAATAACGTGAGATACTATGCAGCAATTATGTAACAACAATTGAACAAACCTGAGTGACTTCTCACGTAAGCATCACTAATCAATACCATGTGCTACTATGCAGCCACACGTATTACTGTACTTTTAACACCGGGTGTTTCAACAGTTAACGGTAAAACTTCCGCCGTTATTTTTATAAAGTATTTTTATCATTTTCTCGATCCGACAATAATTTCGTTATGGGGTCCACCAATGATTGTGCCGTTGTACGAATATTCCCTGTTAAAACCAATATTCCCCGACCAATCAAATATTATATAACAACTTGCGTACTTTGCAAAATTTATAAATATTACCCACAACTATAACATTATATCAAATTCATTTCATAATATTCAAAAATGATATTTATAGAAAATTCATCTTTATTAAAAAAAAACTTAGGGTCTTACAAGAACTTCCAATACCTTCACTGAAGTAATATTCCACGGATTACTTCACTAAACTTCGTCTGATGTTACGCTAGATTGATGACAACCAGCATATGTCTCACCTCTTTTTAAGGTGATTTGGAGTTTCCTTTCATTGTTTGGGTGCTTGTGCCACATTTCCTTGAGCGCTTGATTCGCAATCCGGTTGAACTGATTACTTAAATGCCGCTGACATCCCTGGAGGGTGCGACTCGTTCTTTCGCTGCCCAAATTTGAACTTCGGTGTAGAGGCCTCAATTGTTGAGGACTTGTCGTAGGTTAACATGTTTGATGGTGTAGATGTCCTTCGTTAGACCTTTCGTCGTTAGCCTTTTGCTCCTGAATTAAGAACATTTTTGAGAATTTTCCCCTTCTTTCATAGGGGCACGCTTATGTCACCATGATTTCTTTTCGGAGTTCTCCCCTTTCTTTTTGATGAGAGGCTTGATCCCGTATTAATCTCCTTCCATTTTTTGGAATCGCAAAATGCCCCATTCATTCCGTAAGTTGTTGCCGGGGATTCATACGAGAGACTGTGACAACCCGAGAAATTAGACAATTTATGAAAATCTTAAATGATTGATTTAAGGTTAAATAATAGACCTAGACAGAAAATAAGTGTATGCGTTTGATGTTATTGGGATTGAATTTGGAGGATTTCAAAATTCGGTAAAGGATATAGGTGAATTATTCAGGATTAAGGATTTATGTGATTATGTTCTGTGTATATGGGTAATGATGTGTTCAGAATGTGGTTAAGGGTCATGGGTTGATCAGATAAATTATATCTGTGACAAAGTTAAGTTTATATTAAGAACGACAACGTTCAGTTAGAAAATCCTAGCGTTTAACAAGAAACCCTAGAAATCGGTTCTGGAAACCCTAGTTTCAGTTTCTGATAAAGTGAAACCCTAATCTGGGAATATAACGGAGAGTTTTAATGCTCAAGTGTTATTAAGTATGAGGTTAATTAGGTTAAAGCTTAATAAATTTGAAAATCCTAAATCTCAAAATTTTTGGAACCCAAATTATTCCGTCAGAAACCCTAATGTTCAATTGTGGTTTTAATTGCTAAAACTAGCAATGCTAATTAGAAAACCATAATCCTAATTATTTAAATTTATGAGTAATTAGAAAACTCTAATCTAATTACGATGTTTAATTTCTAAAATAGAAAATTAATTTTTTCTAGTAGAAACCCTAATTCAAGGGTTTTGAACCCTAATGACCAGTTTGAACCCTAATTGTGCAGTGGTGGATTTAATTTCTTTATTAGCAATGTTAATTAGGAAATATATATCCTAATTGTCAAGTTATTAGAAACCTTAATCTAATTAGGAAATCTAATTTCCAAAATTGAAATATTATTTTTCTATTTAAAACCCTAAAATATGGTTTTGAGACCTAATGTACAATTTTGATCTTAAGTGCTAAATTGGCAATTTTAATTAGGATAAATTAGTCCTAATTAGAAAGATTGATGCATGATTAGGAAATTATGATATAATTAGGAAGCCCTAATTATAAATTTAGAAATAAAAATTTTTTATTTTAAAATTTAATTAGAAAATTTTTGAAAATCCAAGTTGCTAAATATTTGAGGGATAAAATATAAACCCTAAAAGGGTTAAACCCTAAACCCTAAAATGTCTAAACCCTAAAACCTAAGGCAATTTTCTAGACATTTAAGGAAAGGACAAAAATGCCCCTTTTATGTATTATTTTAGGTTGCTTGAAAATCTTGCCAAGATATGGGTTTGGTGAACAACCCTAGAACTAACCTAGCCTAGCCATGTGCTAAAAAGCTCCAGCAAATCAGCCTTTTTCATACCAATCATGCATCTAGAAATTTGTATTTAAAGATTTAGAGAGAGAAAATGGCCACTTGGTTCTCATTTTCTTCCAACACTTTTTCTTTCCAAAATTTTGAAATCTAGAGTGAGAGAGAGTTTAAATGTAAGCCATGATCAAATTATAGCAAGCCAAGAACAGAATCCATAGATCAGAAATCAAAATCAAAGCTAGAAAGGTATAAGAACCCTAAATTTCGAAATCTCTTGATTTAATGTTTAATGTTGTTGTTTGTTGGTTAAATATGTGTTATAAGGTGTCAATTAGAGATCTGGGTTATTGGATCATGGATCCATAACATCTAGATGCTCGAAATTAAGGATTTATCAAATCTGGAAAACTTGAAAAATATGGCATGACAGCCATATGTCAGTGCCCATAGATCTGTGTATGTTAATTATTTGTTGTGTTTTAAGTTATATACTTGTTCTTTGCCATGAGAAGAGTAGACTGGAAGTGGAATCAACCTCATACCATGACTAGATCAAAAGATATGAGCGGTCAAACATGGTTGACCAACTCTGGAAAACCGTTTCTTGAAAAACATAGAATTTTTCCAGATTTCTGACAAGGTTTTTAGGGCACTGAATCTTACGGTTGTTTAATGTTTTGATCCATTTGTTGGTTTGTACTTGTAGCCTGCCATGTAATCTACAGATCTAAGTCCTCATAGCCACCAGATCATGATCAGAATAGATTATATTGTTGGTCAAAAAGTGTTGACCGATCAGCCATATGAACTTTCTGGAAAACCCAGATAGTTCAAGACCCGGTTCTTGAGTATAACTTTGACCGAGCTAGATTTTCTGTTTGTGGTGTTAATTTGATGATCTGATGCTATGTAATTGTAGTCTGACATTTTGTCTACATGATATAACCATTAGATCTCATAAACGAAACATAGACTGCAAGTTACAAGGAATCAAAGTAAGCACCTTAGGCTGTTCTTCAAATATGGAAAACCCAGAATTTGAAGAACAGATCTGACAACGGTTTTGAGAGCCTAGATCTCTCTGATATGATGTTGTTTGGCCATGAAACAAGTTGGTGATTGTAGTATTACGTTAGTACTATAACTTTAACACGAATTCCAGTCCAGAAAACATTAGAATCATAGTTTAAAAGCCGGTCAAACCAGCCCTCTCGCTCACTAAGTTGTCTGTGTTCATGAGTGAAGAACACCAATGGCGACAGACAAGTGTCGCTAAAGGCCTATAGCGACAGTTTATTTATTATTTTCCGGAAATTGATTAAAAATTAGAAAAAAATGGTTTTTAATTATTAAAAATACAAAATAAATTATGAAAAATTATTTTAAAGTCTAAAAAATAGTTTTTAACTATTTTGAGTATATTTCAAAAATATTTAGTATTTTTGGAATATAAATGGTATTTATTTATTTAATTATAATTTTAAATAAATTATTAAAAAATAGTTTTAATTCATGAAAAATCATGAAAAATTATTTTATGGTATAAGAAAATATTTAAAGTTATTTTTGATGACTTTTAATATTTTGTAATGAAATTCATTAATTAATCAATATAAATGATAATTAGTTTATTTAATAAATATATTAAATAAATTAAGGAAAAATAGAATTAATGATTTAAAAATTATATAAAAATGATTTAAGTGTTATAAAAATATTTTAAGTTATAAAATGTAACTTTTGATATTTTGGCATGAAAATGTTAATATTTTAATATTAATATTAATTATCGGATAATGGGTTTAAGTGTTTAAAAATCATATAAATATGATTTTAGTGTATTAAAAATACTTTGATATATTATAATTATATTATAATATTATGTAATGATTTTCATTAATATTTTATATTAAATGAATATTAATGATTAAGAAATTATGTGGTATTTAAGTCATTTAAATACGGTTTTAAGGATTGAAAAATGTTAATAAATGGTAATAATTATCCGAAAATTTTTACGAGCCTAGGAAAAATGTTTTGTTTGATTAGAAATTATCTGTGTTATTGTAAAGTATTAAGTCAGAGTTTAATTGAACTAAAACTCGATATTCGTCCGACTAGACCGTCGGGATGTTAGAATTGTGTCGGTTTTAACTCAGACTGCAATAGTTTGAATTGATACCTAGTTTTATGTGTGTTATAGACTGATAGGATTATGTGTAATGTGTTTAGGTTATTCTGTGAATATAAATATAACAGTATTATACTGTGATGATATTATTCTAATATTGGAGATCTATATTACTAATATTAGGTCTTCGGGTAAAGCGTTATAAAGTGTGTTGCGGTAATCAACGGTTCAGACAAGTTTTCTTTTACTTAACTCTATATAAGAGTAGTTTCTTCAAGCTTATGGTTAATCATTGCTGATTGCCATTAAAATTGTACTCTGTACATCTTGCATGTATAAGTCAGGTATGAAAGACTGATCACCTTCATTACCAGTTGGTTCAGAAATGTTTGTTCATGTATAATACTTGTTCAGTCAAAAATTTGTTCGTGCTAATTCTCAATTATATTGATGAATTATAGCAAGCCCATTATTCATACTCTTCAATCATGATATATCGTTATGTTATTGTATATAAACTTGCTGGGCAACTTTCATGCTCACCCTTGCTATATCATGATAAAACATTGCAGATAAGGCGAATGCGTTCGGATACAAAAAAAGATAATGCCAAATTCAGCTTGGGATATAAAATGTGCGGCTAGTTTGTAATAGTTTATTTTGATAAATATTATTGTGTAATAGATATTTTATGAATTGTGTATAAGTTAAGGTTACTCGACCTTGGGGAATAGTGTGTAATGTAATGTATAAACAATTTATGTTTATATCTTTCGCAATTAGTGATAGAAACAGTGTACCGGATCCGCGGCGATTCGGGGCCCTGATTCGGGGTTACTACAGTTGGTATCAGAGCTGTTGGTTATGAAGCTTAGGTAGGAATACCTGAGACCAATAACCGCAGTGATTAGGATAAGACTAACTCAAATAGAGTTAGTTGATCGGTAAGATTCAAAGATGAATCTCGGTGAGTGTAAAGACACAGAGTTCCATAACTCTGATAATAAAGTTGAACAGTAACGGTAAATAGATCGAGTCTAAAAGACTAAAAGTGCATGGATAGAAGATCGTAAAACAAAACGATCATAGGCATAGAAATAAATCGTAATATATACGATAAGATCACCCCGTGATCTGATAAGGTTATGACAGTCAGAAAGAATCAATCTTATGATTGAAAAGTTTACAGCAAGATGCTGTGTGTAAATTGTACTATGAAATGGTACTATGAAAACTCATGAAAGAGTTATGGATTATGAATACGAATTGAATTCGTATTGAAAAAGGGGGTTAAGATTAGGTGGGGATTTCAATGAGGACTCGTGTCAGCAACTGAGTTGTATGATTCCTTGTATGGGCGGGGAATTGTGCTTGGTGTAAAAACTACTTAGTTGGTGTCATTGGTAATAATTGAAATGTTGTGTCACGCTAGTTATTATATGCAGATAAATAGGTCATAAGTAGAGAATATAGGATTAAGTACGAGTTCTTAGAACTCATACTTATGTGACATTCTTGACGCATAGTTATATGAAATGTTTATGAGTTCCTCAACGAACGGACACCAAAGGTCAGACTAGGGTAAGTTCGTAAACTCATATAATTGTGGCCAGGTTATGAACTCATAAGTGTGGTTTTATGAACTGGGTATAGTTGTGTGTGAATGAAGTGTTAAGGATTATAGGAACAGATAGATTGTTAAGCATATGATCATTAGTGGAGATTTAGGTTTTCCTAAAACCCTAGCTTTGCTAAACCTCAATTTTTGACATCAAGCTAAATACGCACTATATGCCTTTAAAAAAAATTGTTTTTATTTATCACTTATGTACCATGTGACCTGGTGCAGAGAAGATAAAAAAAAATAATGGAGTTATCAATGCAGAATTACTTGGTGTTGGATGTGATCTAAGGATCGTCAGCCCACTACAGTATGATGTAGTATAACAAAGTCACAAAATGACGAAATCCTCAACGGACTGCTAAATACAGTGCGGCATCATGACGTCATTCTCAAAAATGTTTTATTGAAAGAAATTTTCCAAACCAAATTGTTTTACTGTGGAATCAAATAAGACTGAGGAAAAATTTTTTGTGCCTTTGGCATTGATGGAAAAACAGATAAAATCAGTACTTGGCCAGTACAGGGCATATCGGGCTAATCACCCTTTGTGTCTGTAAGTAATGACGGTTTACGGATGAATTTCCATAAAACCTTTGCGAAAATGAAAAACAAACAGTCTATACGATTCCTCAGCACAGTTTTAAAATTTTTACCCTTGTGAGTGGTGTATTGGGTAACATGTGAAATATGTGTGAATGGTGTAAGGTGTAAGGTGAATTTTAGGGACGAAATTCTTAGAAGGAGGGGTGAATATGACAACCCGAGAAATTACACAATTTATGAAAATCTTAAATGATTGATTTAAGGTTAAATAATAGACCTAGATAGAAAATAAGTGTATGTGTTTGATGTTATTGGGATTGAATTTTGAGGATTTCAAAATTCGGTGAAGGATATAGGTGAATTATTCAGGGTTAAGGATTTATGTGATTATGTTCTGTGTATATGGGTAATGATGTGTTCAGAATGTGGTTAAGGGTCATGGGTTGATCAGATAAATTATATCTGTGACAAACCCTAAGTTTATATTAAGAACGACAACGTTTAGTTAGAAAATCCTAGCGTTTAACAAGAAACCCTAGAAATCGGTTCTGGAAACCCTAGTTTCATTTTCTGATAAAGTGAAACCCTAATCTGGGAATATAACGGAGAGTTTTAATGCTCAAGTGTTATTAAGTATGAGGTTAATTAGGGTAAAGCTTAATAAATTTGAAAACCCTAAATCTAAAAATTTTTGGAACCCAAATTATTCCGTCAGAAACCCTAATGCTCAATTGTGGTTTTAATTGCTAAAATTAGTAATGCTAATTAGGAAACTCTAATCCTAATTATTTCAATTTATGAGTAATTAAAAAACTCTAATCTAATTACGATGTTTAATTTCTAAAATAGAAAATTAATTTTTTCTAGTAAAAACCCTAATTCAAGGGTTTTGAACCCTAATGACCAGTTTGAACCCTAATTGTGCAGTGATGGATTTAATTACTTTATTAGCAATGTTAATTAGGAAATATATATCCTAATTGTCAAGTTATTAGAAACCCTAATCTAATTAGGAAATCTAATTTCTAAAATTAAAATATTATTTTTCTATTTAAAACCCTAAAATATGGTTTTGAGACCTAATGTACAATTTTGATCTTCAGTGCTAAATTGGCAATTTTAATTAGGATAAATTAGTCCTAATTAGCAAGATTGATGCATGATTAGGAAATTATGATATAATTAGGAAGCCCTAATTATAAATTTAGAAATCAAAATTTTCTATTTTAAAATTTAATTAGAAAATTTTTGAAAATCCAAGTTGCTAAATATTTGAGGGATAAAATATAAACCCTAAAAGGGTTAAACCCTAAACCCTAAAATGTCTAAACCCTAAAACCTAAGGCAATTTTCTAGACATTTAAGGAAAGGACAAAAATGCCCCTTTTATGTATTATTTTAGGTTGCTTGAAAATCTTGCCAAGATACGGGTTTGGTGAACAACCCTAGAACTAACCTAGCCTAGCCATGTGCTAAAAAGCTCCAGCAAATCAGCCTTTTTTATACCAATCATGCATCTAGAAATTTGTATTTAAAGATTTACAGAGAGAAAATGGCCACTTGGTTCTCATTTTCTTCCAACACTTTTTCTCTCCAAAATTTTGAAATCTAGAGTGAGAGAGAGTTTAAATGTAAGCCATGATCAAATTATAGCAAGCCAAGAACAGAATCCATAGATCAGAAATCAAAATCAAAGCTAGAAAGGTATAAGAACCCTAAATTTCAAAATCTCTTGATTTGATGTTTAATGTTGTTATTTGTTGGTTAAATATGTGTTATAAGGTGTCAATTAGAGATCTGGGTTGTTGGATCATGGATCCATAACATCTAGATGCTCGAAATTAAGGATTTATCAAATCTGGAAAACTTGAAAAATATGGCCTGACAGCCATATGTCAGTGCCCATAGATCTGTGTATGTTAATTATTTATTGTGTTTTAAGTTATATACTTGTTCTTTGCCATGAGAAGAGTAGAATGGAAGTGGAATCAACCTCATACCATGACTTCATCAAAAGATATGAGCGGTCAAACATGGTTGACCAACTCTGGAAAACCGTTTCTGGAAAAACCCAGAATTTTCCCAGATTTCTGACAAGGTTTTTAGGGCCCTGAATCTTACGGTTGTTTAATGTTTTGATCCATTTGTTGGTTTGTACTTGTAGCCTGCCATGTAATCTACAGATCTAAGTCCTCATAGCCACCAGATCATGATCAGAATAGATTATATTGTTGGTCAAAAAGTGTTGACCGATCAGCCATATGAACTTTCTGGAAAACCCAGATAGTTCAAGACCCGGTTCTTGAGTATAACTTTGAATGAGCTAGATTTTCTGTTTGTGGTGTTAATTTGATGATCTGATGCTATGTAATTGTAGTCTGACATTTTGTCTACATGATATAACCATTAGATCTCATAAACGAAACATAGACTGCAAGTTACAAGGAATCAAAGTAAGCACCTTAGGCTGTTCTTCAAATATGGAAAACCCAGAATTTGAAGAACAGATCTGACAACGGTTTTGAGAGCCTAGATCTCTTTGATATGATGTTGTTTGGCCATGAAACAAGTTGGTGATTGTAGTATTACGTTAGTACTATAACTTTAACACGAATTCCAGTCCAGAAAACATTAGAATCATAGTTTAAAAGCCGGTCAAACCAGCCCTCTCGCTCACTAAGTTGTCTGTGTTCTTGAGTGAAGAACACCAATGGCGACAGACAAGTGTCGCTAAAGGCCTATAGCGACAGTTTATTTATTATTTTCCGGAAATTGATTAAAAATTAGAAAAAAATGGTTTTTAATTATTAAAAATACAAAATAAATTATGAAAAATTATTTTAAAGTCTGAAAAATAGTTTTTAACTATTTTGAGTATATTTCAAAAATATTTAGTATTTTTGGAATATAAATGGTATTTATTTATTTAATTATAATATTAAATAAATTATTAAAAAATAGTTTTAATTCATGAAAAATCATGAAAAATTATTTTATGGTATAAGAAAATATTTAAAGTTATTTTTGTTGACTTTTAATATTTTGTAATGAAATTCATTAATTAATCAATATAAATGATAATTAGTTTATTTAATAAATATTTTAAATAAATTAAGGAAAAATAGAATTAATGATTTAAAAATTATATAAAAATGATTTAAGTGTTATAAAAATATTTTAAGTTATAAAATGTAACTTTTGATATTTTGGCATGAAAATGTTAATATTTTAATATTAATATTAATTATCGGATAATGGGTTTAAGTGTTTAAAAATCATATAAATATGATTTTAGTGTATTAAAAATACTTTGATATATTATAATTATATTATAATATTATGTAATGATTTTCATTAATATTTTATATTAAATGAATATTAATGATTAAGAAATTATGTGGTATTTAAGTCATTTAAATACGGTTTTAAAGATTGAAAAATGTTAATAAATGGTAATAATTATCCGAAAATTTTTACGAGCCTAGGAAAAATGTTTTGTTTGATTAGAAATTATCTGTGTTATTGTAAAGTATTAAGTCAGAGTTTAATTGAACTAAAACTCGATATTCGTCCGACTAGACCGTCGGGATGTTAGAATTGTGTCGGTTTCAACTCAGACTGCAATAGTTTGAATTGATACCTAGTTTTATGTGTGTTATAAACTGATAGGATTATGTGTAATGTGTTTAGGTTATTCTGTGAATATAAATATATCAGTATTATACTGTGATGATATTATTCTAATATTGGAGATCTATATTACTAATATTAGGTCTTCGGGTAAAGCGTTATAAAGTGTGTTGCGGTAATCAACGGTTCAGGCAAGTTTTCTTTTACTTAACTCTAAATAAGAGTAGTTTCTTCAAGCTTACGGTTAATCATTGCTGATTGCCATTAAAATTGTACTCTGTACATCTTGCATGTATAAGTCAGGTATGAAAGACTGATCACCTTCATTACCAGTTGGTTCAGAAATGTTTGTTCATGTATAATACTTGTTTAGTCAAAAATTTGTTCGTGCTAATTCTCAATTATATTGATGAATTATAGCAAGCCCATTATTCATACTCTTCAATCATGATATATCGTTATGTTATTGTATATAAACTTGCTGGGCAACTTTCATGCTCACCCTTGCTATATCATTATAAAACATTGCAGATAAGGCGAATGCGTTCGGATACAAAAAAAGATAATGCCAAATTCAGCTTGGGATATAAAATGTGCGGCTAGTTTGTAATAGTTTATTTTGATAAATATTATTGTGTAATAGATATTTTATGAATTGTGTATAAGTTAAGGTTACTCGACCTTGGGGAATAGTGTGTAATGTAATGTATAAACAATTTATGTTTATATCTTTCGCAATTAGTGATAGAAACAGTGTACCGGATCCGCGGCGATTCGGGGCCCGGATTCGGGGTTACTACAGTTGGTATCAGAGCTGTTGGTTATGAAGCTTAGGTAGGAATACCTGAGACCAATAACCGCAGTGATTAGGATAAGACTAACTCAAATAGAGTTAGTTGATCGGTAAGATTCAAAGATGAATCTCGGTGAGTGTAAAGACACAGAGTTCCCTAACTCTGATAATAAAGTTGAACATTAACGGTAAATAGATTGAGTCTAAAAGACTAAAAGTGCATGGATAGAAGATCGTAAAACAAAACGATCATAGGCATAGAAATAAATCGTAATATATACGATAAGATCACCCCGTGATCTGATAAGGTTATGACAGTCAGAAAGAATCAATCTTATGATTGAAAAGTTTACAGCAAGATGCTGTGTGTAAATTGTACTATGAAATGGTACTATGAAAACTCATGAAAGAGTTATGGATTATGAATACGAATTGAATTCGTATTGAAAAAGGGGGTTAAGATTAGGTGGGGATTTCAATGAGGACTCGTGTCAGCAACTGAGTTGTATGATTCCTTGTATGGGCGGGGAATTGTGCTTGGTGTAAAAACTACTTAGTTGGTGGCATTGGTAATAATTGAAATGTTGTGTCACGCTAGTTATTATATGCAGATAAATAGGTCATAGGTAGAGAATATAGGATTAAGTACGAGTTCTTAGAACTCATACTTATGTGACATTCTTGACGCATAGTTATATGAAATGTTTATGAGCCCCTCAACGAACGGACGCCAAAGGTCAGACTAGGGTAAGTTCGTAAACTCATATAATTGTGGCCAGGTTATGAACTCATAAGGGTGGTTTTATGAACTGGGTATAGTTGTGTGTGAATGAATTGTTAAGGATTATAGGAACAGATAGATTGTTAAGCATATGATCATTAGTGGAGATTTAGGTTTTCCTAAAACCCTAGCTTTGTTAAACCTCAATTTTTGACATCAAGCTAAATACGCACTATGTGCCTTTAAAAAAAAATTGTTTTTATTTATCACTTATGTACCATGTGACCTGGTGCAGAGATGATAAAAAAAATGATGGAGTTATCAATGCAGAATTACTTGGTGTTGGATGTGATCTAAGGATCGTCAGCCCACTACAGTATGATGTAGTATAACAAAGTCACAAAATGACGAAATCCTCAACGGACTGTTAAATACTGTGCGGCATCATGACGTCATTCTCAAAAATGTTTTATTGAAAGAAATTTTCCAAACCAAATTGTTTTACTGTGGAATCAAATAAGACTGAGGAAAAAATTTTTGTGCCTTTGGCAGTGATGGAAAAACAGATAAAATCAGTACTTGGCCAGTACAGGGCATATCAGGCTAATCATCCTTTGTGTCTGTAAGTAATGACGGTTTACGGATGAATTTCCATAAAACCTTTGCGAAAATGAAAAACAAACAGTCTATACGATTCCTCAGCACAGTTTTAAAATTTTTACCCTTGTGAGTGGTGTATTGGGTAACATGTGAAATATGTGTGAATGGTGTAAGGTGAACGGTGTAAGGTGTAAGGTGAATTTCAGGGACGAAATTCTTAGAAAGAGGGGTGAATGTGACAACCCGAGAAATTAGACAATTTATGAAAATCTTAAATGATTGATTTAAGGTTAAATAATAGACCTAGATAGAAAATAAGTGTATGTGTTTGATGTTATTGGGATTGAATTTTGAGGATTTCAAAATTCGGTGAAGGATATAGGTGAATTATTCAGGATTAAGGATTTATGTGATTATGTTCTGTGTATATGAGTAATGATGTGTTCAGAATGTGGTTAAGGGTCATGGGTTGATCAGATAAATTATATCTATGACAAACCCTAAGTTTATATTAAGAACGACAACGTTCAGTTAGAAAATCCTAGCGTTTAACAAGAAACCCTAGAAATCGGTTCTGGAAACCCTAGTTTCAGTTTCTGATAAAGTGAAACCCTAATCTGGGAATATAACGAAGAGTTTTAATGCTCAAGTGTTATTAAGTATGAGGTTAATTAGGGTAAAGCTTAATAAATTTGAAAACCCTAAATCTAAAAATTTTTGGAACCCAAATTATTCCGTCAGAAACCCTAATGCTCAATTGTGGTTTTAATTGCTAAAATTAGTAATGCTAATTAGGAAACTCTAATCCTAATTATTTCAATTTATGAGTAATTAGAAAACTCTAATCTAATTACGATGTTTAATTTCTAAAATAGAAAATTAATTTTTTCTAGTAGAAACCCTAATTCAAGGGTTTTGAACCCTAATGACCAGTTTGAACCCTAATTATGCAGTGATGGATTTAATTGTTTTATTAGCAATGTTAATTAGGAAATATATATCCTAATTGTCAAGTTATTAGAAACCCTAATCTAATTAGGAAATCTAATTTCTAAAATTAAAATATTATTTTTCTATTTAAAACCCTAAAATATGGTTTTGAGACCTAATGTACAATTTTGATCTTCAGTGCTAAATTGGCAATTTTAATTAGGATAAATTAGTCCTAATTAGCAAGATTGATGCATGATTAGGAAATTATGATATAATTAGGAAGCCCTAATTATAAATTTAGAAATCAAAATTTTCTATTTTAAAATTTAATTAGAAAATTTTTGAAAATCCAAGTTGCTAAATATTTGAGGGATAAAATATAAACCCTAAAAGGGTTAAACCCTAAACACTAAAATGTCTAAATCCTAAAACCTAAGGCAATTTTCTAGACATTTAAGGAAATGACAAAAATGCCCCTTTTATGTATTATTTTAGGTTGCTTGAAAATCTTGCCAAGATATGGGTTTGGTGAACAACCCTAGAACTAACCTAGCCTAGCCATGTGCTAAAAAGCTCCAGCAAATCAGCCTTTTTCATACCAATCATGCATCTAGAAATTTGTATTTAACGATTTAGAGAGAGAAAATGGCCACTTGGTTCTCATTTTCTTCCAAGACTTTTTCTCTCCAAAATTTCGAAATCTAGAGTGAGAGAGAGTTTAAATGTAAGCCATGATCAAATTATAGCAAGCCAAGAACAGAATCCATAGATCAGAAATCAAAATCAAAGCTAGAAAGGTATAAGAACCCTAAATTTCAAAATCTCTTGATTTGATGTTTAATGTTGTTATTTGTTGGTTAAATATGTGTTATAAGGTGTCAATTAGAGATCTGGGTTGTTGGATCATGGATCCATAACATCTAGATGCTCGAAATTAAGGATTTATCAAATCTGGAAAACTTGAAAAATATGGCCTGACAGCCATATGTCAGTGCCCATAGATCTGTGTATGTTAATTATTTATTGTGTTTTAAGTTATATACTTGTTCTTTGCCATGAGAAGAGTAGAATGGAAGTGGAATCAACCTCATACCATGACTTCATCAAAAGATATGAGCGGTCAAACATGGTTGACCAACTCTGGAAAACCGTTTCTGGAAAAACCCAGAATTTTCCCAGATTTCTGACAAGGTTTTTAGGGCCCTGAATCTTACGGTTGTTTAATGTTTTGATCCATTTGTTGGTTTGTACTTGTAGCCTGCCATGTAATCTACAGATCTAAGTCCTCATAGACACCAGATCATGATCACAATAGATTATATTGTTGGTCAAAAAATGTTGACCGATCAGCCATATGAACTTTCTGGAAAACCCAGAAAGTTCAAGACCCGGTTCTTGAGTATAACTTTGACCGAGCTAGATTTTCTGTTTGTGGTGTTAATTTGTTGATCTGATGCTATGTAATTGTAGTCTGACATTTTGTCTACATGATATAACCATTAGATCTCATAAACGAAACATAGACTGCAAGTTACAAGGAATCAAAGTAAGAATTTGAAGAACAGATCTGACAACGGTTTTGAGAGCCTAGATCTCTCTGATATGATGTTGTTTGGCCATGAAACAAGTTGGTGATTATAGTATTACGTTAGTACTATAACTTTAACACGAATTCCAGTTCAGAAAACATTAGAATCATAGCTTAAAAGCCGGTCAAACCAGCCCTCTCGCTCACTAAGTTGTCAGTGTTCTTGAGTGAAGAACACCAATGGCGACAGACAAGTGTCGCTAAAGGCCTATAGCGACAGTTTATTTATTATTTTCCGGAAATTGATTAAAAATTAGAAAAAAATGGTTTTTAATTATAAAAAATACAAAATAAATTATGAAAAATTATTTTAAAGTCTGAAAAATAGTTTTTAACTATTTTGAGTATATTTCAAAAATATTTAGTATTTTTGGAATATAAATGGTATTTATTTATTTAATTATAATATTAAATAAATTATTAAAAAATAGTTTTAATTCATGAAAAATCATGAAAAATTATTTTATGGTATAAGAAAATATTTAAAGTTATTTTTGATGACTTTTAATTTTTTGTAATGAAATTCATTAATTAATCAATATAAATGATAATTAGTTTATTTAATAAATATATTAAATAAATTAAGGAAAAATAGAATTAATGATTTAAAAATTATATAAAAATGATTTAAGTGTTATAAAAATATTTTAAGTTATAAAATGTAACTTTTGATATTTTGGCATGAAAATGTTAATATTTTAATATTAATATTAATTATCGGATAATGGATTTAAGTGTTTAAAAATCATATAAATATGATTTTAGGGTATTAAAAATACTTTGATATATTATAATTATATTATAATATTATGTAATGATTTTCATTAATATTTTATATTAAATGAATATTAATGATTAAAAAATTATGTGGTATTTAAGTCATTTAAATACGATTTTAAGGATTGAAAAATGTTAATAAATGGTAATAATTATCCGAAAAGTTTTACGAGCCTAGGAAAAATGTTTTGTTTGATTAGAAATTATCTGTGTTATTGTAAAGAATTAAGTCAGAGTTTAATTGAACTTAAACTCGATATTCGTCCGACTACACCGTCGGGATGTTAGAATTGTGTCGGTTTCAACTCAGACTGCAATAGTTTGACTTGATACCTAGTTTTATGTGTGTTATAGACTGATAGGATTATGTGTAATGTGTTTAGGTTATTCTGTGAATATTAATATAACAGTATTATGCTGTGATGATATATTCTAATATTAGAGATCTATATTACTAATATTAGGTCTTCGGGTAAAGCGTTATAAAGTGTGTTGCGGTAATCAACGGTTCAGACAAGTTTTCTTTTACTTAACTCTAAATAAGAGTAGTTTCTTCAAGCTTATGGTTAATCATTGCTGATTGCCATGAAAATTATACTATGTACATCTTGCATGTATAAGTCAGGTATGAAAGGCTGATCACCTTCATTACCAGTTGGTTCAGAAATATTTGTTCATGTATAATACTTGTTCAGTCAAAAATTTGTTCGTGCTAATTCTCAATTATATTGATGAATTATAGCAAGCCCATTATTCATACTCTTTAATCATGATATATCGTTATGTTATTGTATATAAACTTTCTGGGCAACTTTCATGCTCACCCTTGCTATATCATGATAAAACATTACAGATAAGGCAAATGCGTTCGGATTCAGAAAAAGATAATGCCAAATTCAGCTTGGGATATAAAATGAGCGGCTAGTTTGTAATAGTTTATTTTGATAAATATTGTTGTGTAATAGATATTTTATGAATTGTGTATAAGTTAAGGTTACTCGACCTTAGGGAATAGTGTGTAATGTAATGTATAAACAATTTATGTTTATATCTTCCGCAAATAGTTATAAAAATAGTATACCGAATCCGCGGCGATTCGGGGCCCGGATTAGGGGCTACTACAGAGACTCTCTTTGTTGACAAAAATCGCGAGTGAATAATATCTGAATCGCCATTGAGATGATGATGGACCATGCTGATGGCGCTGGCTGGTACATTTTCCACTTTAGGATGGTTGATAAATGCCCCAGTGTTGAGTTGTCGCTACTTCCGAGATTGCCCCAATCTTGTTGTAAGGGACCCAATATTCAGTTTTTGCCAATTTTGAAATTTCCCCAACCTTGCTTGTTGTCTAGGGCAGTTGCTTTGACAGATGGGCTGATAAGATGCCGATAACGCGATAAGCTTTTACCTCTGTACCATAAGGTGGATTTAGGATTTGATGTTGACAACTCTTTCTGGTAGAGATGTCATTCTGTTAGAGAGATAATGCTCTAATTCATAGGGATATTGTTGTTGCTGAGCGGGATAGCGCTATATCTACCCGAGATATCGCATGTAGTTGGCGGTGGATCTGTTGGCTTGTGTAGAAACCCTTGGGCAGGAGATCACAACGTTACCTCCTTCTTCTAAGAGGGAATCCATGTTGGAATTGATAGCCCGCATATACACTGATTTGTAAATGGGCCTGTATTTTCCTGTACAGACTAGCTTAGCCATTTTTTCATGTACAGTACACATTGTATATATCAAACAACATTATATATGGCAGGGAAATATATGTTGATTCATTTCCCTTTTAGTTATGCCTTGTTACTTGCTTGATATTGGCTTGTTTCTCCAGGACTTTGTGATCTAGATGTATTCTGAACTCCTCCTTAATGAAAAGACAGTGAGATGTTTCAGGATTTTCAAAATGGATCGTCGATCTGAGTGTATTCCCTACCATCTTTGGTGTCTTGGTACTGATTTCTATATGTTGCTATGGATAAGAGTGTGTCTATTTTTGGTTTTTTCTGTGGTGAGACCAGACCATATAACATGGTTGCCTACGTACTTCCGTGTATTGGGGAGATCAGGTCGGCGTAGTTCGGCCAATGTATGGGGCGGATTGCAGGTGAAAATTTTAATCCTATGTACATAATAAATTGAAGGTGTGAAAGGTTTAATCCCTTGTGGGATAGTGTGAAAGGTTTTGAAAAACCTACGGGGAATGAAAGATCTGGTGATCCAAAACTTGACTGCTCGTTAGAAAAGTGTTTTTCCCTAATGGTGCAGATGAGTGTGAAGCGAAGTTGTATGTAATAAAGGGTTAAAGAACCGGAATGACTAGTGATCTGATGATCCAAAACCAGGATGTTCACTTGATGGTAACCTCAGACATAGTACCGTTTCACGGTGTCCGAATTGATGAGTTACGGAAATTCATCGCCGTCCATTTCCTATAATCTGAGAGCACCTCCTATCAATACCTCCTTGACAATAAACGGGCCCTCCCAATTCGGGGAGAATTTTCCTTTAGACTGAGCTTATTTGTCAAAGATCTTTTTTAAAATAAAGTCGTGTTGTTTGAACTGTTGTAATCAGACTCTTCTGTTGTAGGATCTTCTTTACAAGTAGAGGGTCGCTCATGTGTGGGCCACATACTCCCCCATGGATTTCATCCACGAGCCTCTGAGCTTGGTCCTTGTACATATATCTGAGGAAATCTAGTCCTGCATCTATTTTGTAGATTGCATCTCCGCTCAGGTAGAATTTCATAGCAAGTCGATGGATCCGCCTTCTTTCAGTCAGGCTTGCCTCAGCGGGTGTAGATCTATCTCGTAAGTACTCCTTGATGTGCTGATACCAAGGATCCTGGGTGGGAGGTAGGTCATCTGATACTTCTCCAATGTAATTCCCATAGGCTGGAGCCTTTTGTTGTGCAAATGTGAGGGTTGGCATGTCTTCCTTGTCATGTATATTGATTAAGGAGGCCAAGGTTACTAACGCATCCGCAAAATCATTCCTCTTCCACGGAATGTGGAGGAAGGATATTTCTTCGAACTCTGAAACCATCTATAGAACCTGTCAATGGTAAGGTAGTAACTGTAAAACCTGTTGAAGAGCTTTTTTTCTTTTTCTTTTTATTTTTATTTTTTTCTTTTTTCTTTTTTTTATTTTATTTTTATACATTAGATCGTGGAAAAGAGCCATATGTCTTACAGATAGGTAGCTCCGGCATTGATGAGGCTGAATGACAATCTCCTGTAGCAAAAGGTTCCCCAAGGAGTGATGAATGCAGTTTTCTTACAATCCTTTTCAGTAACCATGATTTGATGGTACCCCGCAAAGCCATTCACAAAGGAGTATATGTCATACTGAGTCGTATTGTCAATGAGTATGTGGATGAATGGGAAGGGAAATCTATCTTTGAGACAAGCTTTCTTCAGATCACTGTAATCCGTGCTAACTCGTACCTCTCCTCCAGGTTTCGGCACGGGGACTATGTTGGATGGCCATTCAGGTTATGTTGACACCATGATGATGCCGATTTGAAATTGTTTCACAATTTCTTCTTTAACTTTTAACATCCACTCAGGTTTTAATCGCCTGAGCTTCTGCCTGACTAGCTTGAATCCTTCTTTGATGGGAAGGTGATAAATGACAATGTCCATGGATAAACCTACCATGTCTTCGTGAGACCATGCAAACACATCATGGAATAGGGTCAATAGAGTAACCATGTCATTCCTTTGGTTTGGAGTGAGGTCTGTACCAATCTGGATTTGTTTGGGGTTTTTAAGCTTCCGAGGTTTAAAAGAGGTGGTTTGATCAAGATTTGGCTTGGGTTTGTCTTCAACCCATTCTTTGATCTCCTTAGGTATCTCATAGTCCTCTTGTACTTCCATCAAGTCTGAGTCCAGCTTTACATCAAAGCTACAATCCTTGTGGAGAAAAGGCACCTCATCAGCAAGTCTAGGCACATCTAACTTTAGAGTCTTGAACTAACATGCTCTCACTTAATATATGAAACTGTTCGATCACACAAAGTTTTAACATGTAATGACAAAATTAACTGCTAATATTGTACAGAAAAAGTAAGAAGTTGTTGCTATCTACAGGGTAGAATGAGTTTCTGCCCGTTTTACCCTTGTCGACCAATGCAAGGAGTGCTGCTCAAATTATCGAGGGAAAAGTCCTGGTGGACTGCGGTGATGGAGGGGCTGTCATCGTCCTCCTTTTCCCAAATGATGACCATTATGTCTAGGTAATCAACGTCTGGGGTGTATCTGTTTGTATGTTCATCATGGACAACGATGCGTGCGTTGGACATCATTCTGACGATGTCTTGTTTAATTCTTCGTTCTTTTTCTTCCATTGTAGGATCTGGAACTAGGATTTCTCTCTCCTTCACCTGTATCGGTTTAAGAAATAACATAGTCATTACATGGGCAGGCACCTTCACAGGAAACCGTACAGGCTCAGGAACTGTAGGTGGAGATAATTGTCATGCAGCTGAAGTTGAAGGAATCTGTATGTGCTTATGAGGATTCCTGCGACTGGAACTAGCAGTATCTGGACCTTGGGTTCCTCATTGTGCAGAGGATTCAGCATGTACGGGTATCCTTGTACCCTGAGTAGATTGGTGTAGTTCTTTAAGCAGAATAACCAAATCTGTGATTTGTTTACTTAATTCGTCGAATTTTCATGAAAAATTGGATTAAGATCAGTCTGGTCAGATGAAGACATAATTGGTTGTAGGCTCGCGGTCTTTTTGGATTTCGAACGGGTTACTGGACAAATTATATCCTACAAAAAAACTTATGTGGTTTAGTCTTAGTGAATGTAGCAATATTACGTAATGTGTCTGTTTAGGAGTATCGTCCTGTGAAACGGATGTAAGTTGACAAGATAGCTTGTCAGGTTTTGATATAAAGGGAATGCATGTACACATATTCCTTCATATTTTCCATTACATTGAGATTTACATGGAATTGAAATTACAAGTAATTGAAATGTGAAAGTATGAAGAGACTTTCCTTCGCGTTTGGTTTATCAAAGGCTGACCTATATTAGTTTACTCTCGCAGTTTTTTTTGCATGAAGGTTCCCAAATCATCGCAATTCACTTGACGGGAAGTTAATTCGATCATTCAACTGGAGCGAATTTGGGTTGTGTCTTTCCTGAGCCTCGTTGGAATTAGTCTTCCTACGAATTCAGTAATCAAACACCGACATGATAGCCTCCTGGTGGAGGAACCACACAACATACATTCACATACAACGTGTCTCACCGTTTATAAAAATGATGACATGTGTGAATCACTAATATCACAAGCAGATATAGTGTAAAGCATTAAGCGCAGAAAAATATATGCATTCATACACATTCATCATAAAATGCAACATTCACACACAAGCATATAACAGTTTTGAAAAGATTGTAATAACGTCTTAAGTCCTCTTACTGGTAATCTCCAGCAGAGTCTCCACCTGTCGACGTCGAGATTTTTATTTGTCCGTTTTCGTTACTTGTTCTTTGGTGTTCTCATGTTAGGTGAGATTTGTTTGAAAAAACAAGTGAAAAAGGTCTGACATGTGTAATGTCGACGATGGACTGTTAAGAGTCACCGGTTGGTTTTTTATATGGTTGTACCAACACAACCGAGAAAAAGTTTGCACATTGACCCAGTGATGTGACACTACAAAACGGGTCGACGAAACCAAGATTCATTAGGGTCCAGAGACTTGATTATACGGAGGGAAGTTGTTAGGTATCCCCCGACATCTGTGTTACCACGGTGACCACCTCTTTTTAAGAAACAGTTATATGAATATGTGTTTGTGTGTGTGTGGATCAATGTGCAATTATTTCAAACTATTACGAGGCCTCGTTTGCACCTATATACACAGGGTTTGAATTTTATTTAAAATTCAGTTTTAACAAGATATGGCAGTGATGTTTTATAAAAGAGGTTTTTCAAACCCTGATGCTCAATAGTAATTGAGACCTTTTACACTCCCATTTTATTAAGTGTTCGGCTTGATTGTTTTTAATTTTCGAGATGCGAAGCATCTTCAACAAAATAAATTAAATAATGTACAAAATAGTGTCGATCTCCTCGTGGGTATGAAAACCATCTGAGGAAATCCAAACACCATGAATAAAATTCCAAGCGGCTTACAGTTGAAAATGTCCATCATGGGAACCGAATCTAGATCCAGTAAAATGAATATGTGATCATATGATTCTTAGGCTCATATGATGCCGCAATTGATAATAAAGTCGTAAGCAGGTATATATATAAGCTGTAAAAATATATATACAGACATGATCAGCCACCACGAAGCACCTCCATGGTGGATCAGAAATGTAAATAAAGTGGTAAAAAGCAATCAACCACCACAGAGTAAACTCCAGGCGGGACGAAAAGTAAATAAAGCTGTAAAGACGGTCAACCGCCACGAAGTAAACTCCAGGCAGGACTGAATGTAAATATATATATATATATATAAGTGGTAAATGCACCAGATGTAAAATCCAGGCTCATCAGACAAAGTCTATATATATATATTTAAAGCAGTAAACGCTCCGAATATAAAATCCAGGCTCATCAAACAGAGTTCGACACACAGTTCATATATATACGAAAGAAAATAAATGCTCCAGACCGAAGTCTAGGCTCATCGAACAAAGTTCAACACACAATTTATATATATAAATATATATATACGAAAGCAAAGAAACGCTCCAGACCGAAGTCTAGGCTCGATCGAGGCATAACTTGATAATGTTAATCAATATACAAATATATATATATATATATATACAATTTATACAAAAGAAATAAAAACCATGGATCGAAGTCCGGGAAAACACACACAACAAAACTCTCAACGTGAAGAAAGGTGTGTGCAAAGATGAAGAGAAAGGCTTTAAAGTGTGTAAGAAGGCTTATAGTGGACTACCAAAGAAGACTTCAATAACTTTAAATGGATGAACACTAAGATCCTGCCGATAAAAATATGACAGAATATAAGCTCACAAGTGTTTAAAATGAGAAAACACTCAGTTTGTAGTGTACAAAAAGTAAATTGGATACGGCTTCTTCGCTATTTCTCTTTCAAATATGTCCACCCCAAGCCCTCTATTTATTGAGGGGGAGAGCCCCAGGTGTACCTGCAGCTACCTGGGGTGTCCCGGGTATTGTGGGTCCCGCTGTCTCGACGTCTGTACACTCGGACAATGAGTTGTTCACTCGAACCTTCATAACTTTCAATCCGGGAGTCCGATGGAAGCGTGCCATACCATTTCAGAAAGTTCTTTTCGAGAGCTAGATGATGACATAGGATTTGCCATTTTTTGACTCCACGAAGATAGTTACATGACCGAAATGGCATTTCTAGGTTTCCTTAAGGCAGTCCGTTGAGTCATGGCATTTTTGCGTAGTTTGTGCTCGAAAGTTAAGACATAGTCCTTAAGGCAGTCCGTTGACTTCTGTGATGCCCCCCAAAATTAGGTATACATCACCCATCTTGGGTCGTCAGATACATGGTACAAAATTCAAATACAACTTACTAATATAACTGTCGTGTACAATACGACAAAACATAACTGTGAGTTTGAATACAATCATTGTCTACTAGAGATTATACAAACTCAAAAGGAGTCCTCATTACAATTATTAATACACTATTTCACAGAATAATGAGGACTACTAATGCTATCCTCTGGACCGTCACTCCATTCCCCGACTAGTCCCTGCTATGTTCTCATTTCCTGAAGAGAACAATAAAAGAAAGGGTGAGCTCAACTAGCCTAGTAAGAAATATTATGACTAAGATAATGCAGAATAAATTATCGTTAGCCTTCAACAGTGTTAAACTGGTAAAATATATCAACATCAAGTTTAACTGCAGTGGAACAAGCAATCCATTAAAACCGTCAAGTAGAGAATAAAATCTACTATCTTTTATGATTTAAAAGGTTTTTCATTACTTTTATCGATGGGACTCACCTTAATAAATAATCCACATCATCGAATCACCCCTGAACTACGACCAAGGATATTCTTTAGTATCACCACCACAAATTATCCATGCACTACAGCCAAGGACATTCGTGTATTCATTAATGGTCATGATCATGCCAACAACTGTCCATCAATGCACTACGGGCCAATGATAACTTTTACCACATCATTTGTAATATTACGGTCATGATTACACCGAATAATCCCCGGTCATAATCATACCAAGTCCATCTATTCACTACAGGCCACAGATGACTTTCAACATAATATAAACATGAGGATGATGACAATGATATAAGAATTCAATAAAACAAGTTCAAGAATTAATTTATCCAGGAACTAATAATGTTCAAATTGTCAACATCATACTGTTTTGTAGAGTAAAATTCAGGAATGATCAGAAGAATATTTCCATGAAAAGATACTAGATGAAGCGCAAATATCAAGGATATTCTACTAATTTCATGGAGTATAGAAGTCAAAACTTTAACCAACTGAGTATAATAAAGAATGGAATAACAAAAGAAATCACCATGCATGCGGTACTTTGCATAGACAGGTTATTCCAATAGAATAATAATAACGAAACCAGGTCAGACAAAATTTGCACCGACAGAATGTTCCAACAGAATAATAAAGACGGAACTACGTCCGGTGTAAAACACACAGACAGGATGTTCCAACAGAATAATAATAAAGACGGAACCAGGTCTGGTGTAAAACACACAGACAGGATGTTCCAACAGAATAATAGAAGAATGTCACCAAGTATAGGGTAAACCGCGTATACATGTTATTCCAACAGAATAATAAGCAATGGAATAACAACAGTTCTCTTCATGAATAAGAAAGAATAACACCCCTTACATTAGTAGTAGATTGAATACTGTAGTAGTGTACTAACATAATACTTTTCTTCTTTCTCCCTTATTCTCTCTATACTTTCTCTCTCTATAGCTTGAATGAATTCGTGAAAAATAATGAATCACTAGGCCACTATTTATAGAAGATTTCTAGCTTAGCACTTGAAATGTGAAAAGGCAAGTGGCTTGACGACTGATGATGTGAAAAGAAAAGTGGTTTGACGCCTGTAATGTAAAATGACAATTGGTTAGAAGCCTGTAATATGAAACAACGAGTGGTTTGACGTCTGGTAAAGGTAGTTACTATTAACGAAGGTAATTACTATTAACGAAGGTAATTACTATTGACGAAGAGACTCTTAGATGATGACATATTGGCCCCCCATAAATTAACTAAACTTACCACAAACCTCTCATAATAGACTCTTTGTATACATCAAGTATTGAATAAATATTACCACAAATCATTTTATTTTTAATCAACACATATTTAATCTTTCAAGAATTATTAATCATTTATAACTTGTCGTCTCAATTATGAATTTAATAATATAACATTTTATACAGATGATACTGTGACAATAAGTGAATCAATAATATAAGAGATATGATGCAACAATTACTGTAGCAATAATTGAGTATAGTTGAGTGACTTCTCACGTAAGCATCAATAATCAATACCGTGTGCTACTATGCAACCACGTGTATTACTATACTTTTACTACCGGGTAGTTCAACAGTTTTAACGATAACACCTCCGCCATTATTTTCATAAAGTATTTTTGTCATTTTCTCAATCCGACAATAATTTTGTTGTGGGGTCCACCAATGATTGTGCCGTCGTACGAATATTCCCCGACAAAAAGAATATTCCCCGACCAAACGAATATTTTATAACAACTTACTTACTTTGCAAAATTTATAAATATTACCCACAAATATAATATTATATCAAATTTACTCCATAATATTCAAAAATAATATTTATAGAAAAATCTTCTTTATTTATAAAAGTTGGGGTCTTACAACCTCCCCTTCTTATGAAATTTCGCCCTCAAAATTAGGGTACGTACCTGGTATGTTGAAGAGGTAAGGATTCCTTGATTTTATTTCAAATTCTAACTCCCAAGTCATTTCCTTAACATCGTGGTTTCTACACAAAACTTTGACTTGAGGTATAACCTTTAAGCATAGAATATGTTCCTTCTTATCCAAGATTTGAACATGAACCTCTTCATACATCAAATCTTCCGCTATTTCGTTCGGTTCTAACTCAATAATGTGGTTAGGGCCTTTCACATATTTACGTAACATAGATATTTGAAAAACATTATGAACACGAGACATACTTGGCAGTAAAGCGAGTCTATAGGCCACAGTTCCTAATCGATGGAGGATTAAAAATGGGCTAATGAATCAAGGATTGAGTTTTACTCTTTCCAAATGTCGTAACTCCTTTCCATGGAGCAACACGCAACAACACATGATCTCCTATATCGAATTCCACATCCTTTCGATGAAGCTCAGCATAACTCTTTTGTCGATCTTGTGAGGTTTTTATACATTTTCAGATCATTTGAATCTTTTTCGTAGTCATACATACCAACTCAGGTCTGAACAACGTTGCTTCACCCACCTCATCCCAGCATACTGGAGAACGACACTTTCTTCCATACCATGCTTCGAATGGAGCCATGCCAATACTTGCTTGATAACTGTTGTTGTAGGAAAACTCCACCAATGGTAAGAACTTGTCCCAACTTCTCTTGAAATCAAGAACACAGAGTCTTAATAGATCTTCAAGAGTTTGAATAGTCCTCTCCGACTGTTCGTCCGTCTGAGGATGATATGCCGAGCTAAATCGTAAGTCTGTGCCCATAGCTTTTTTGCAAACTAACCCAAAATCGTGAAGTGAATCTTGGGTCTCTGTGAGGTCCCCGAACCCGGATACTTGAAACCCGAACTCGGTACTTCACGATACCATTTCTATGAGCGGAATAATACTAACAATAATAACAATAATATAAAACTTAACTTAAACTTACATATACATCAGAGTCTTTCTCCCAAGTACGTAACCTTTAGTCATTCATTACATGATATTAGATATTTAAATATCATAGTCTTCATAATCTAATACTATTACAAACAGTACCACAAATCTTATTTGGTTAGCTTTCCCTTTCCCTTGTTTCGGCATGAGCCTTCTGGTTCTTCACACTTAGCTGAAAAACATTTAAATTAAGCAAAGATGAGCATTTGAGTGCCCAGCAAGTATTATATAATATAAGCTGAAAGAATTTAAATGTTTTCTTTATAATACCCTTCTACAACCAGTCAATAGTTGTGAAGTAATCTATACCAATAATAGTATCATAACAACCCTCTTTCAAATTTTTGAAACTACGTATTGACTATATATAGGGTTTTTGTGACTTACTATGAATATTGTTTTCATTTTCGAAAGGGTTTGAACAGAAATTCAGCTGTAAACCGTCATGACTTACGGGCACAGAGGGTGATCAGCCCCATTGTACCCTGTATTGATCAATACTACATGTACAAGAACGAAGTTATCGTTCACTCTGTCCGCCTTGGGCGCATACAAATTTTCCCATTATCGGGATGTTCATACCTGTCGGGTTTTCATAACAAATGTCTTATCTTATTCAACAATAATATAATTCAACATATATGTATATCAAAGGTGTATCAACATGTGATTAAATACAATGATTATCCAAGTGGGGACACGTGTATAATCATTTCTAGAAATTAACGAACAGAATATATATTCGAATTATCATATACTAACATGTTGATAATCAAAGGGTGTATATAATATAGGTTTAACAATTTGTACATTAATAATAATAATTATTCTGAACTTCTTACTTCTGTCCATTGCATAAAGAAAATGCAAAGTTAGGATACTTGCCTAATGCGCTGCTTACAATTCTCAACTTAGTTATATCCTTTTCTATCACAACCTATCATTAATCAAATCATTCGTTCGATTAGAACCATATAATATAACACATAATACTGCATTTCGCAGTCAGCACATAACCTAATCGTTTTATCACACATGTTCTACAATCATGACATCACAAACAATCATCAACACATTCCTAATCACATTGTCACACAACCTTAATAACCATTGAATCGCAATTAAACAGTTAACTAATCACATTATCTAAGTCCAGATCAATTTCTGAAACATGTCGGTCTACCGACATCTTTATCGAGTAATTATCGAGTCTAAGACTCTAAACAGTTGTCTAATATTCATTTAGACTAATTAAATAACAGTCATATGACCTTATAATAATTATAAAATAATTATTACCATTTACCATAAATTTTGAAATATCAGAATCATTATTAAATGATTTAAGTATCAATCAATTCTACTATCATTAATATTAAACTATTAATGAAACTATTTCCAAAATATTAAAGTTATGTATAATAACTCAAAATATTTTTAAAACATTTATATTACCCTTAATTGATTTTTTAAACATCTAAAATCATTATTAAATAATTACCATTAATATTTAAATATTAATGAACTATTTATCAAAATATTAAAAGTCGTAATTATAACTTAAAATATTTTTAAATCATTAATATCCTTTTTAAATGATTTTTAAATAAATAAAAGCATTTTAAACTATTTATTTAATATAATTATTAAATAAATTTAATTTCATTAATTATTAAATATCATTAATATTAAATTATTAATGAAAACATCCCTTAAATATTAAAAGTTATATTTTATAACTTAAAATATCTTTAAATACTTTATTTTTATTTAAAATGATTTTTATAATATTAAAATCATTTTTAAAGTAATTTATTTAATATAAATATTAAATAACTTTAATATCATTAATAATTAATTAATTAATTAATTTTACCTTTAAATATTAAAAGTTATATTTTATAACTTAAAATATTTTTAAATACTTTATCATTATTTAAAATGATTTTTAATATAATAAAATCATTTTTAATTCATATTTTTAATTCATTTAATAAATAACTTAATTTATCATTAATATTAATTTATTAATGAAAATTATCACATAATATTAAAAGTTATCAAAAATAACTTAATTTATTTTCTTATATCATAATATAATTTTAAATGATTTTTCAACTATTAAAATCATTTTTAAATAATTTATTTAATATTATAATTAAATAAATTAAATACTTTTAATATCCAAAAATATTAAATATTTATGAAATATATTTAAAATAATTAAAAACTAATTTTCAGAATTTAAAATAATTTTTAATAATTTATTTTGTATTTTTAATAATTAAAAACTATTTTTTTCTATTTATTTAATAATTTTCGGAAATTAATAAATTATCTGTCGCTAAAGAACACCTATAGCGACAGATCCGTCGCTATAGGTGTTCTTTATGTTCTTGAGCCTGCCCAGAAATTCATAGGCAGTCACCGAGTAGGCTAGTTTGACCACCAATAATTCAGCGTGTAGTGTGATTCTGGACTAACTAAGCATTAGAGCATGTAGTACTAGTGTAATACTTCATTCTACAACAACAATCATGACCATACTATATCAAACGAACGAGATCTAGCCTTCCAAAAACCTTGTCAGAGCTGTTCTTCATTTCTGGGTTTTTCCAGAAATGAAGAACAGTTCATACTGCCTTCTTTCGATCTTTATAACTTGCAACACATGAACCTGATTTGTGATCTTAGGCTTTCAGATTGTAGACAACATAACCAGCTACAGATTCGTTACCAAATATCACAGTAACAACATTTCAATCATGAGATCTGCTCCGGTCAAACCATGTCAGAAGACATGGTCATCAGTTTTCTAGGTTGCCCAAAAAACCGATTCCATGATATTCTACTTGGTTTGACCGATCCACTACTACTATTCTACTAATCTTGTAGGTGATCTATAAGCATACATATCTAGTACACTTGACGTATTACAATTCTATTACAATAACTAACATAAACAAGATCAAGGCTTCAAAAGAACTTGTCAGACAGACTTAAAGGATTTCTGGGTTACCCAGAAATCACTTAGTCATGGTCGGTCAACGACCTTTGACCATCAATATCTTTTAATCTAGACATCCAATGACAGTGAATCCACTTTCAGATTAAATAGCTCATACAAGGCTGCAATTGTAAACACTTAAACAACAAAAACAATAAATACACAACGATCTACAGCCCCTGACATTTGATGTCAGACAATAGAAAACCACTTTCTCATATTTTTGAAAATACCAATTTCGTGCATTTAAATGTTATGGATCTATCAAATACTAACCCAGATCATCATTATATACTACAACCAACATAATTTAACACTTAAACACAACATCTATCAACAAAATTTTGGACATAAATTCAAGCTTTAGTTTATACCTTAAATAAGCAATTTCTGATTTTGTGTTGCTGTTTTGTTGTTAGATTTCGTGGGGGCTGTTCTTAGGTACTGAAATGCTATATAATTTCGGAGGTGAGAGGCTTGAGAGAGTTGAGTATGGTTTTGTGAAAAATTTAATGAACAAAAGTGATTTTCTTTCTCCTTTAATCAATTAATTTACTGAAGTGTAAATGCATGAATAGGCTGGCTAGGGCTGATTTGCTGGCATGTTTGTGTTACATAGAGTTGGTAAGAGTGGTTGGGTTTGGTAAGGTTAGATCACCAACTCCAATCTTAGCAAGATTTGGAAGAAATTCTAAAAATGTGTCAAAAAAGGCTTTTATGTCATTTGGTAATTGATTTTAATGGACAAATTGAATCTTGACAAACCCTTAGGGTTTGACCCTTAGGGTTTAACCCTAAAGTTTAGCACATTGAACAAATGATTTTTAGCAACTAGGGTTTGTAAAATTATAAACTCATTTTAGTTTCTAACATTTTAGAAATTACTTTTGTTAATTAAATTAAGTTAATAATTAAATTATATAGGGATATTAGGGTTTATTAATCATAATCATAATTAACTTTGCTAATAAAGCAATTAGGGTTTATTCTTTCGGTAATTAGGGTTACCAAATTACTATTAGGGTTTTCAATTACTAAATTAGGGTTATAGTTTAGTAATTAGGGTTTAACGATATAGGGTTTCTAAATTTAATAATTATAATCATAATACTTGTTAATTAATCACATTATCAATAAATCTCGAACTCTAATTTGAATTTCAAATTACGGTTTCAATAATTTTAATTAGGGTTTACCTAATTAATACATTAATACACGACATAAATTATATTACACACTTATAAAACAATCTCACACTCTAATTTGGATCTCAAATTAGGGTTTAACATTATTACTAGGGTTTGGTCAAAATACACCGTAATTGACCAACTATTATCAATACAGGCATACCGTACGTATTCATAGCACTGAAAAATCAAAATATAATTAATATTATATTATTATTCTCATACCTTGACAATAATCCAAAATTAGGGTTTGGATTCCATATCTGATCATTCTTTCATATTTAACCTTAATAATTAAGGTAAAATATTTAACTTAATAATCTGTACAAAAATTCATATAATAAAATAATTATTATATTTATTCTAAAAATCACTTCATATATTATTTAAATAATATATTATTATATAATCATGGAAAATAATTAATAAAAACATTTCCATCTTAAAATTAATTATTATGAAAATATACGTTATAATAATCAATAATTCTAAAATAAATTTACTTGTAAATATTCATGTAATAAATATATTTTTATTTACCACATAAATACATATACACATAATCTTGTACAAATCCTCATCCTTAAATTTTTTTTTTATACGCAAAATTTATGATTTATTTATATAGAAAATATCGGTTTGTCACAGTCTCGATCAGAAAGTATGGATACCGATATACCATGCAGTCTTACAATCTCGTTTATGTACATACGAGCAAGACGTTTAAGTGTATAAGTTTCTCGTATCGGTAAGAAATGAGCAGACTTGGTCAATCTATCAACAATGACCCAAATCGTATCTATACCTTGATAAACCTTAGGAAGACCGGTAACGAAATCCATGGTAATGTGCTCCCAATTCCATTCTGGAATTTCAAGTGGTTGCAATGGACCTTTTGGTACTTGATGCTCCGCTTTAACTTGTTGACAAGTTAGACACCTTGAGATAAACAACGCTATCTCTCTCTTCATATTGCTCCACCAAAATGTATGACGAATATCATGATACATTTTGGTACTCCCAAGATGGATTGCAAACGGTGTGTTATGCGCCTCCATCATGATTTTATACTTTAAATCAGGGTCGTTAGGAACAAAAAGTCTGGAGTTGACTTGAAGTATTCCTTCTTCATCGATTCTTACTTCCGGCATAGCACCTTCATGCACTTTCTTCCTCATACGCATCAGTTCCAGGTCTGTAACTTGAGCAGCTTTAACTTTATCGATTAAAGTCGGTTTTAGTCGTATATTTGCCATCATCACATGGGTCCCTGGAGTCTTTAACTCTATCTCCATCCTTTGCAAGTCACACAAAATGGGCCTTTGCAATGACAATATCGCACTCGTACTTGCATATGATCTTCTACTCAATGCGTCAGTTACCACGTTCGTTTTTCCAATATGGTATTGGATGGTATGATCATAATCTTTCAACAGTTCAAGCCAACGTCGTTGTCGTATGTTGAGTTCCGTTTGAGTAAAGAAATATTTGAGGCTTTTATGATCCGTAAAGATCTCCACCTTCTCCCCATACAAGTAATGCCTCCAAATTTTAAGTGCAAAGACAACAGCTGCCAACTCTAGATCATGAGTAGGATAATTCCTCTCATATTCTTTGAGTTGTCTTGAGGCATAGGCTATGACTTTCCTATGTTGCATGAGAACACATCCCAACCCTTTGCCTGAAGCATCACTGTAGATGACAAATCCCTCTAAGCTAGATGGTATTGTCAGAACAGGTGCTGAAATGAGTCTACTCTTGAGTTCTTGAAAACTCTTCTCACATTCTTCGCTCCAACCGAACTTTGTATCTTTCCAAGTCAGCTGAGTTAATGGAGTAGCAATTCGAGAAAATCCTTCCACGAATCTCCGATAATAACCAGCTAAGCCGAGAAAGCTACGTACTTTGGTCACTGATTTAGGTTTCTCCCAGCTTTGAATTGCTTCAATCTTTGTTGGGTCAACAAATATTCCATGACTTGATACTAGGTGCCCAAGGAATGCTACTTCCTCAAGCCAAAATTTGCATTTCTTCAACTTGGCATAAACCTTGTATCACGAATCTTTTGGAGTTTCAGCCTCAAGTGTTGCTCATGATCTTTACGACTTTTGGAATAAATAAGTATGTCATCAATAAAGACGACCACAAAGTGATCCAAATATTCCTTGAATAATCGGTTCATCATATCCATGAAGGCAGCAGGAGCATTAGTCAATCCAAAGGACATGAATAGGAATTCATAATGCCCGTACCGAGTTCTGAAAGCCGTCTTTGGAATGTCATCAGTTCTAATCTTTAATTGGTGATATCCTGAATGAAGATCAATCTTTGAAAAAAATTTGGCTCCTTACAATTGGTCAAACAGGTCATCAATACGTGGCAATGGATACCTATTTTTGATGGTGACATGATTCAACTCCTGATAATCAATACAAAGTCGCATACTCCCATCTTTCTTCTTCACAAATAGAACAGGAGCACCCCAAGGAGAAGTACTAGGACGAATAAAGTCGATGTTTAACAATTCTTACAGTTGGGTCTTTAAGTACTCCTGAAGTTCAATAGGATCTTTTCGATATGGGGCTTTAGAAATGGGTTTTGTACCGGGTTCAAGGTCGATACAAAATTTAATTTCATGCTCAGGGGGTAGGCCAGGAAGTTCTCGGGGAATACGTAAGGAAATTTATTAACAATAGAAATATCGTTCAAAACTGATGTATTTTTATTTAAATATGTGACATGAGCTAAGAAAGCTTGACATCCATTTTTCAATAAACGAACAGCTTTATGGCTTGAGATGACCATGATTGATTTTAATGGTTTGGTCGCTTGAATTCGCATAATAGGTTGATTAGGAATATGAAATCTAACAACCTTACGAAAACAATCAATTTTTGCATGATGAGTAGTTAACCAATCAATCCCCAGAATCACGTCAAATGCAAGTATTTTCAATGAAATAAGATCTACATGTAGTGTGAGGGTACCGATTTGAACCAAACATGACTTATAAACAGTGGATGTAATGAAGGTTTCTCCCAACTGAGTTTCCAAAGATAAGTCAAAGTCTAATTTCTCCGGAGTCAAATTTAATCGATGAGAGTAAGTAGGAGAAATAAAAGAATGGGTAGAACCGGTATCAAATAAAGTATAGATTTTGTTAGAGTTTATAATAAGCTTACCCGTGATGACCTCATCTGGGTTCCTTGCTTTCTGGGAGGTCGCAACAAACGCTCTCCCTTGCACTACCGGTTTTGACTTTTCTGGGACGGCCTTTGGTGCCTCCATCCTAGTTGAATTTATCTTCGGTGAACGACAAAATCGGGCTAAGTGACATTCTCTTCCACAATTATAACATGCTTTGGACGGATCGCGCAGTTTGGACTGATGTGCCCCTCCCATCCGCATTTGAAACATATGATAGGTGGTCGTTCTCCTTCCTTAACGACAGGTGCTGGTGCTGATGTCTTTCCATCATTGTTGAATCTCCTCTTCTTGAAATGTCAATTCTTATTATTTTGGCCCTGGTTACCACCGAAGTGGTTACCATTTATGGCCTGTTGATTCCCTCCACGCTTGTTGTCACAGCTTTGATGACTGGTCTCGATGGTATTATCATTTTTTCGACTGCTCTCTTTTAGTTGTGTTGACTCGTTATCGCGCTCCACTAATTGAGCCCTATTTATAACATCTGAATTTAAACACAATTTATGAGAAATAAGATGTTGACGTATCTCCGGCTTCAAACCTCTTAAAAACATCTGTGTCATTCTCTCTTCATTATCCACTAAGTGGGACGCAGACCGGGATAACTCAGTAAATTTAGCCTCATATTGCGACAAGGTCATATTATTTTATTCCAACTTGATAAACCCCACCTCCTTCATGTGACAAATACTTTCGGGAAAGTATTTGTCTTTGAATAGCTCTTGGAACTTCTCCTAAGATATCTTCAGTACGACAGGTTGAGTACATTTTACCGATTCCGACCAGTAATCTGCCTCTCCGCGCAACATAAAGGCGGCAAAGGGAACCTTTTGCTCCTCGGAGCATCCCAAGACATCAAATATCTTGGTGAACTGCTTTATCCATGCTTCCACCATAAGTGGTTTTGGCTCTCCCTTAAACTCTGGTGGTCCCAGCTCCTTGAACAATTTAGCGATGATCGCTCAAGAGTTTCCAGTGTTTCCACCTGCATATTGACAGGAGCCGCTCTCGCATGCTGTTGCATGAATTGTATAAAGCCCCTAAACATTTGATCATTCATCATTTGGTTAGTATTGTTGTTTGCATGAGGAATGTCGCCTTCCTGATGCACATTATCCTGATTATTGATATATGGTGAATCAACGGTCGCTTGTGCTCCATTGCTATTCTCAACATTCTCGGATGTCATTTTCAGATACTGCCACAAAACAAAGGTTAATTGACATGTAACATATTATCCCTAAAGTCTGACCGACCAATTAAATACTACATAAACTTAGGAAAGTCATACTAGTGAAGGAATTCCCCGTCTCTCCCCTCCTAGTACTATTCTCACATCTTAGCCAGAGATCATATCCCTAAGCTTTGATACCAACTATGACGCTCCAAAAATTAGGTATACATCACCCATCTTGGGTCATCAGATACATGGTACAAAATTCAAATACAACTTACTAATACAATTGTCGTGTATAATACGACAAAACATAACTATGAGTTTGAATACAATTATTGTCTACTAGAGATTATACAAACTCAAAAGGAGTCCTCATTACAATTATTAACACACTATTTCACAGAATAGTGAGGACTACTAATGTTATCCTCTGGACCGTCACTCCGTTCCCCGACTAGTCCCTGCTATGTTCTCATTTCCTAAAGAGAACAGTGAAAGAAAGGGTGAGCTCAACTAGCCCAGTAAGACATATTATGACTAAGATAATGCAAAATAAATTATCGTTAGCCTTCAACAGTGTTAAACTGATAAAATATAACAAAATCAAGTTTAACTGCAGCGGAACAAGCAATCCATTAAAAGAGTCAAGTAGAGAATAAAATCTACTATCTTTTATGATTTAAAAGGTTTTTCATGACTTTTATCTCTACGACTCAGCTTAATAAATAATCCACATCATCGAATCACCCCTGCACTACGACCAAGGATATTCTTTAGTATCACGACCACAAATTATCCATGCACTACATCCAAGGACATTCGTGTATTCATTAATGGTCATGAACATGCCAACAACTGTTCATCAATGCACTACGGGCCAATGATAACTTTTACCACATTATTTGTAACATTACGGCCATGATTAAACCGAATAATCCTTGGTTATAATCATACCAAGTCCATCTATGCACTACAGGCCACAGATAACTTTCAACATAATATAAACACGAGGATGATGACAATGATATAAGAATTCAATAAAACAAGTTCAAGAATTAATTTATCCAGGAACTAATAATGTTAAAATTGTCAACATGATACTTCTTTGTAGAGTAAAATTCAAGAATGATCAGAAGAATATTTTCATGAAAAGATAATAGATGAAGCACAAATATCAAGGATATTATACTAATTTCATGGAGTATAGAAGTCAAAACTTTAACCAACTAAGTATAATAAAGAATGGAATAACAAAAGAAATCACCATGCATGCGGTACTTCGCATAGACAGATTATTCCAACAGAATAATAATAACGGAACCAGGTCAGACAAAATTTGCACCGACAAGATGTTCCAACAGAATAATAAAGACGGAACCAGGTCCGGTGTAAAACACACAAACAGGATGTTCCAAAAGAATAATAATAAAGACTGAACTAGGTCCGGTGTAAAACACACAGACAGGATGTTCCAACAGAATAATAGAAGAATGTCACCAAGTATAGGGTAAATCGCGTATATAAGTTATTCCAATAGAATAATAAGCAATGGAATAACAACCGTTCTCTTCATGAATAAGAAGGAATAACACCCCGTACATTAGTAGTAGATTGAATTCTGCAGTAGTGTAGTAACATAATACTCTTCTTCTTTTTCTTTTATTCTCTCTATACTTTCTTTCTCTATAGCTTGAATGAATTCGCGAAAAATAATAAAGCACTAGGCCTCTATTTATAGAAGATTTCTTGCTTAGCACTTGAAATATGGAAAGGCAAGTGGCTAGACGACTGGTGATGTGAAAAGAAAAGTGGTTTGACGCCTGTAATATGACACGGCAAGTGGTTTGACGTCTGGTAAAGGTAGTTACAATTGACGAAGGTAACTACTATTGATGAAGGTAATTATTATTGACGAAGGTAATTACTATTGACGAAGTTAATAACTACTGACGAAGGTAATTACTATTAACAAAGAGACTCTTAGATGATGACATATGGCCCCCCATAAAATAACCAAACTTACCACAAATGTCTCATAATAGACTTTTTATATATATCAAGGATTGAATAAATATTACCACAAATCATTTTATTTTTAATCAACACATATTTAATCTTTCAACAATTATTAATCATTTATAACTTGTCGTCTCAATTATTGATTTAATAATATAACATTTTATACCGATGATACTGTGACAATAATTGAATCAATAATATAAGAGATATGATGCAGTAATTATTATAGCAATAATTGAGTATAGCTGAGTGACTTCTCACGTAATCATCAATAATCATTACCGTGTGCTACTATGCAACCACGCGTATTACTGTACTTTTACTACCAGGTAGTTCAACAGTTTTAACGGTAACACCTCCGCCGTTATTTTCATAAAGTATTTTTGTCGTTTTCTCAATCCGAAAATAATTCCGTTGTGGGGTCCACCAATGATTGTTTCGTCGTACGAATATTCCCCGACCAAACGAATATTTTATAACAACTTGCTTACTTTGAAAAATTTATAAATATTACCTACAACTATAACATTATATCAAATTTACTCCATAATATTCAAAAATAATATTTATAGAAAATTCATCTTTATTTATAAAAGTTGGGGTCTTACAACTTCTATTGAAGTTTTTTGAGTTGAATTGTGTGTATTTTATGTGAGTTGAAGTTTAGTTGGCAAAATTACCTTTTGCCCCTCCCGGGGTTATCTTCGATTTTCGCACAGTTGTAGCAGTCTTTTCTCAGGGTTTTCTCTGAGGTTGGCTTGTTGTTGACTCTGAATGTCCTCAGGGTTATCTCTGAGGTTGACTTAACCTTCTGGAGTTTTCTCCAGGCTTTGAACTTGATCCCCGGGGGCTATCTCCGGGGTTTAAACTAACTTTCCCGGGGTTATCTCCGAGGTTAGAAACTATTTTCCCGGGGTTAAAATTGATGTTGTGGTCCTCCAGGGTTATCTCCGGAGTGTGAACAAGACATTTTTGTCCTCCTGCATAGTTAGTAACAGAAAATAAAATTTCGAGTGTCTACACCTTTCACACCTTCAATTTATCATGTACATAGGATTAAACTTTTCACTTGCAATCCACCCTATACATGGGCCGAAATACGCCGACCTGATCTCCCCAATACACGGAAGTACGTAGGCAGCCATGTTATATGGTTCGGTTTCACCACAGAAAATATATAGTATATATAGTATAATCATGCATATATAGAATACTATATTCTATCCAGATTGATTATGGACTTTATTCTAGTTTGGTTCACTAAAGCCACCAAGTGAACCAAAAGTTAGTGAACCAAAAGGTCAAACCTAGGGGTGTAAGAATTAATATTTAAATATAACTATTACATTTAAACCTGGATTTCATTACAAACGGGTTTTCAACGCTCCTTGTTCCTTGATCTCCAATTATTCAAAAATTAATTCTAACTATTCCTATTACAAAACTATTTAAAATAAATAGAAATCTTGATCAGCAGTCAAGGGGAAGTACATAGGAGGGAGTTAGAATTTACATTAAAATCCAATCACATTGGTCAATAGTCCATAATCAATCTCATTTATTATCATACACATCACAATATGCATCAATAAATAACATTCATCTCATGAATAATAAACATTCAATATATATATTGTTATCATTTAATGGGCAAATTTAGTTAACATAAAATCTAATTTTGAATCAAAATAAACCCCTTTATTTTAATCCAAATTTAAATTAAAATAAACCTCTTATATTTTAATTTATTCAATTTTGAATAAAATAAACTATTTTATTTTAATCAAAATAAACTCCTTTATTTTAATTAATTATGGAATTCAATTTCAAGTAAAAAAACTTTATTAAAAGAAACACAGATTCTCTTTCCTGTTCACAAATAAAGTCTTTTATTTTGAATAATATGAAATCTTATTTCATATCTAAATAAACTCATTTATTTAAGAAAATACGGATTCTCTTTCCTATTCATAAATAAACTTTTTTATTTTGAATAACATGAAATCTTATTTCATATCTAAATAAACTCTTTTATTTAAGGAAACATGGAATCAAATTTCAACTCCAATTAGTTATCATGGAATCAAATTCCAACTCTAATTAGTTAGCATGAAATCCAATTTTAAAATTAAAATAAACTTTTATATATATATATATATATATATATATATATATATATATATATATATATATATATATATATATATATACGGTCAAGATCAAGAGCATTCTCCTGAAATAGCATTCCGCCTTAAATAGCATTCTTTTATCAAAACGACGTCGTTTTGGAGGGATGCAGTGGCATTTTTGTAAATATGATGTGGCATTGTATTTACAAAAATGCCACTGCGTCCCTCCAAAACGACGTCATTTTGATAAATGAATGTTATTTAAGGCGGAATTCTATTTAAGGAGAATGCTTTTGTTCCTTACCGTATGTGTGTGTGTATATATATATATATATATATATATACATTCAACCGCGAATCTTGCAAACCTTTTAATCACCAAATCATAATGTTGTTGTACCATAAAAAGTAATGATACTAACACCTAGGAAACAAGCAAATCACTTTGAATATACTGGATCACGTGAATTAGGAATAAACAAGTTTCGCTTGTTAATATATATATATATATATATATATATATATATATATATATATATATATATATATATATAGGATCAGGTCCGGACCTCCCGGGCGGGAGAAAATCCGGACCCAAATTTTTTATTTTTTTTTGGTAGAACAACTAAAAAAAAAATTTATGAAACTGAAATTTTTCCATAATACATTATTTTGGGTGTGTTTTTAATACCTACACCAACCAATGTATGTACAGTCTGCCCAGACTGTACAGAAATGTTTTGGTATAGGCATCCAAATCACGCCCAAAACACTGTATTATGTAAAAATTTCAATTCCATAAATTTTTTTTTTAGTTGTTTAAAAAAAAAAGCAAAAAAAAAAAGGTCCGTATTTTAATAGAGTCCGGGATCCCGGACTGGATCCGGACTATATATATATATATATATATATATATATATATATATATATATATATATATATATATATATAATCTACACCAAAACGGAATCCGCGAATGGACCATGAATGGTTTTTTTTTCTTTTTCATAAAATTTTATACAATAAAATTATGCCCAATTAAATTGTTATAAAAACATATCAATATACATATCAAATTAAAATAATTAATAATTCGCATAAAGGTCTGGCTCTGATGCCACTGTTAGGTTTGTAATATTCATGAACGCAATTAAATTGCATAAAATAAGCGGAAACGTGTAAAAATCATAGTTTAAAATTTTACAAACCGTATACCCGGATCATCCTTTATGCACAATTATTAATTAAACGAAAAGATATAAAGAACAAGAATCATATCCTTGAAGATTCGAGATTACTCAGGTACAAGTTCACCCCCAATCCTTTTCTCGTTCAACTTGAATCCACCGTGTTTCGTTCCTTCCTTTGATCAACGTTAGCCACCCAAGTGTTTGGCCTCTAGAGGTGATCCACAAAGAAAGAATAAAGATTCAAGAAGATGGTTGTTTGGCAAAACCCTAGTTTTTCTATCTCTCATAGAAAAGGAGCGTACTCTCCAACAATTGAAATCACGTCTGTTGTGAAAAAATCAATAACAACTCTACACCCATAATAAGACTCCTCTTATTTATAGATGTAGGCAACCCTCCTTAACAATTAAGGATTTAGTTTTTATTTTAATTAATTAAATTCCTTTAATTAATTATGCTCCCAATCTTATTAGGAATAATTAATTTAAATCTTTTAATCAATTTACCTCCTAATCTTATTAGGAATATATGAGAGTAGTTTTATTAATTAATTCCCAAACTCCTTTAGGAATTAAATAATAATAATAGTAATAATAATAATAAGACTCCTCTTATTAATTTATATTTAATATTTTCAAAATATTAAATAATAAATATTAAGCTATTTAATTTATTCTATCACCATAGATTAAATTAAATATACTTAACTTATTATTACGATTATGCTATTAACTTCTTAAATAGTTGTTCCTCCTTTTATGGTGTGACCCTTTAGGTTTTCCATATTAAACTGGTTGTGAATAAATCAATTAGAACAATTCTAATCTTATTTAAATAAATAAATTAAATTATTAATTTATTTAAATAAATAATATTTATTCCACAATAGGGATAAACCTCCCTAACGATTAACGACTTTCCAGATAATATAGATTTCTACATTAATCATAAAAGAACATTTGAGTGAATAGTTATCGTACAATTCAATCCTTCCACCATACAATGTCCCAATTAAATATAAGACATGAAATTACCGTCAAGTCTTATTTTATTTAATTATATATATTTCGATTCTCAAATGCACAACTCCAAATAATACAAATTAGAAACTCATTTCTAATTACATTCTACCTTGGCCAAGGACTACTAGGTTGTCATTTATCGAATCACATATAACATTTCTCTTTTTTTACTAGAAGCGGTAGATTCTTTGTGATGCCCCCAAAACAGGTATACAAAACCCATTCTGAGTCGTCAAATACATGGTACATAAAACAAACTACAACTTCAATAATACAAATGTCGTGTGAAATACGATAATACATACTGTGAGTTTAAATACAAATATTGTCTTCTAGACAATATCCACACACAAATAAGTCCTCATTACAATTATTCAAACACTATTTTACAGAAATAGGGAGGGCTACTAAAACATCTTTCTAGAAATCTCACTCCATACGCCGACTCGATCCTGCTATGTTCTCACCTCCTGAGAAAAAAAATGGAACAAAAAGGAAAAGGGTGAGCTCAACTAGCCAGTAAAGAATATTATGACTAAGATAATATACAACAAATTATCGTTAGTCTTCAACAGGGAAAAATCTGATAGAATACAATAGACAACAAGTTTTAGATCAACAACTACAGCGGAAACATCAATCCATTAGAAGAGTCACATAGAGGATTAATTCTACTATCTTCTAATATTTAAGAGTCTGTCATCAATATTTTATCTCTGTAACAACAATAAATATAAATCTTTAATCATCTTTGCACTACAGGCCAAAGATATTAATTTATATCACCGGTTGGTCATGTTCATCTCAACACCAGTTCATCTTTGCACTACGGGCCAAAGATATTCATTAGTAATCATTTATCTTTGCACTACAGGCCAAAGATATTCAGTAATATCATCATTAAGGACTGAGGATGATGAAAAAATATTTTTAAGAACGAATCTAGTGAGATAGAAGGACAAATATTAGGGATTCGTATAACAGTTTTATCCATGATCAATAATACTCCATAATAACCAATTTTGAAGAAGAATTCAAAAATAACGATCAAAACATGGATACAATCAAAGATAGTAGCCAAAATAGACATCTTGGACAAAAAAGGAAAATTTTCATTTTTTGGTGAATAGTACCGTATTCATGAATAGTGCCGTATACGTGAATAGTGCCGTATACGTGAATAGTAACCCCGACACAACAAGTTCCAAATTTGATAAAAAGTTCAACCAATATTTTGGCATAATGATATTGAAGAAAATAATACCATTTGCGAAAGAAATAACATCCCTTAGCTCAAAATAACCGTACTTCTGACTGAATTTCGGTATAGGGCTGACAGAAACTCGCACCGTATAGCAACACTCAAAGTATACTCACAAGAATACGCTCGATAATATAGAGAGAGGAAGAGAAAAAACTTTGTTTCTAGTGTGATTTTCAATTCTAACTTAGCCCTCTATTTATAGGAAAATGCTAGAACGCCAAAGGTGACTAAATTAATAAAATATTAATATTTACCAAATATTCAGGCCCACCACCAAGGAATCTAATTGTAGCATTTCCCACATGCCCACCTTCTAGAAAAAAAATAAAAAAAAACGTTTTTGAAATAAAAAAATAATTAAACTTTCAAAATCAATTATTTCTGAACTCCGGAACTTCAATAATTCACAATAAATAGCCCCTTTGTCAGAAAATTCGAATCTCGCAACTTTTTATAGGAATTTCAAATCTCTACAACTTTACAGAAGAATTTTTTTCCAAATTCCAAACAGAAAGTATCCGAAATCCATAAACGGATGAGTTTTAATTCTTCCAGTCTGACAAAATACTGATAAAACACCTCAACATTAATTCTTTCAATTATATCCACATAAAATAATATATTCATCAATTATATCCACATCCAATAAATATTTCATTATCATATGAATCAATAATTAATTATTCATAAATAATATTACAGAATCATAATTATGACAACCAGCCCGTTCCTAGGAAAGAGGGGGCTTTCCAATAAGGATTTCTCCTTAATGGCGCGCAATTAGATGACCAAACCTCTCATTGACAGAACTTTCTAGACATTTCCAATAATGCTATCTAATAATATTATTCAAATAATATGAATTATTGATCTGATAATGAGAAATACTGTGTAGTGATAATTATTGAAACAATAATAATATAAACTAACAATGCAGCAATTATTGAATCAATATAATAGGATAATGAACAGTAACTACTGTAACAATTATTGAGTAGTGCCGTCTTATATACGAATCAATAATTCAACAATACTGTGCAATACCGTGTGCTACTGTGCAACCACGCATATTACTGTATTTTAACCACCAGGTAACCCAACAGTGTTAACAGTAACAATTTACGACGTTATTTATAAAACTCAATCTTTGTCGTTTTCTTTCATCCAACCATTTTCCGGTTTGGGGCCCACAAATGGCTGCGCCGTCGTACGAATATTCCCCGACAAAAAGAATATTCCACGACCAAACGAATATTCCCCGACAATAATGATTATTTTATAACCACTTGTTTATTTTGCAAAATTTTCACATTTCACCCATAACCAAAGCATTATATCAAATTAACCCTTATTAATTTAGAATAATGAATAAAGGAAAATTCGATTTTATTTATAATAAGTTGGGGTCTTACAACCTCCCCTCCTTATGAAATTTTATCCTCGAAATTGACGTACGTACCTGGTGTATCGAAAAGGTGAGGGTACCTCGCTTTCATTTCCGATTCCAACTCCCATGTCATATCCTCAATTGCATGTTTTCTCTATAAAACCTTAACTTGTGGTATAATCTTGGCGCGTATGACATGTTCTTTCTTATCCAAGATCTTAACAGGTACCTCTTCGTACGTTAAATCTTCAGCTATCTCGTTTGGTTCTAACTCAATAACGTGGTTCGGGTCTTTCACATATTTACGAAGTATAGATATGTGGAATACATTGTGAACACGAGACATACTTGGAGGTAATGCGAGTCTATAGGCTACGTTTCCTATTCGGTCAAGAATCTCAAATGGACCAACAAATCTTGGATTGAGCTTTCCTCTCTTTCCAAATCTTGTAACTCCCTTCCATGGAGCAACATGTAACAGTACATGATCCCCAATATTAAACTCCGTCCTTTCTATGAAGATCAGCATAACTCTTTTGTCGATCTTGTGAAGTGTGAATACGTTGTCGAATCATTTTGATCTTTTCTGTAGTTATGCTTACTAACTCTAGTCCTAACAACGTTGCTTCTCCCACCTCGTCCCAGCATACTGGAGAACGACACTTTCGTCCATACAATGTCTTAAATGGATCCATGCATATACTTGCTTGATAACTGTTGTTGTAGGAGAATTCCACCAGTGGCAATTACTTATCCCAACTTCCTTTGAAATCTAGAACACAGATTCTTAATAGATCTTCAAGGGTTTGAATAGTCCTCTCCGATTGTCCATCCGTTTGAGGATGATATGCTGAAATGAATCGTAAGTCCGTGCCCATAGCTTTCTGTAAGCTAACCCAAAATCTTGAAGTGAATCTTGGGTCACGATCGGAAACTATGGATACTGGCATGCCATGCAATCTCACAATCTCGTTCACGTACATACGAGTAAGACGTTCAAGGGAATAAGTCTCACGTATCGACAAGAAATCGACGGACTTGGTTAATCTATCAACAATAACCCAAATCGCATCTATACCTTGAGAAACCTTGGGTAGACCTGTAACGAAATCCATTGTAATGTGTTCCCACTTCCATTCCGTAATCTCAAGTGGTTGTAATGGACCTTTTGGGATTTGATGCTCCGCATTTACACGTTGACAAGTTAAACACCTCGAGATAAACTCCGCGATCTCTCTCTTCATATTGTTCCACCAAAATGTGTGTCGAATATCATGATACATTTTGGTACTCCCAGGATGGATTGCAAACGGGGTGTTGTTTGCCTCCATCATGATTCTATGCTTCAAGTCAGAATCGTTCGAAACGCAAAGTCGAGAGTTGAATCGAAGTATTCCTTCTTCATCGATTCTTTCTTCTGGAATAGCACCTTCTTGTACTTTCTTCTTCATTTGCATTAGCCCCAGGTCCGTAGCTTGAGCAGCTTTAACTTTATCAATTAAAGTCGGTTCTACTCGTATATTTGCCATCAACATGTGGGTCTTTGGAGTCTTTAATTCTACCTCCATCCTTTGCAAGTCATACAAAATGGGCCTTTGCGTTGACAATATTGCACTCGTACTCGCATATGATCTTCTACTCAATGCGTCAGCTACTACGTTCACTTTTCCAAGATGATATTGAATAGTGTGATCATAATCTTTCAACAGCTCAAGCCAACGTCGTTGTCGCAAGTTGAGTTCTTTTTGGGTGAAGAAATATTTGAGGCTTTTATGGTCCGTATAAATCTCCACTTTCTCCTCGTACAAGTAGTGTCTCCATATCTTCAACGCGAATACGACTGCTGCCAACTCCAGATCATGAGTAGGATAATTCCTCTCATATTCTTTGAGTTGTCGTGAGGCATAGGCTATGACTTTCCCATGTTGCATGAGAACACATCCTAACCCCTTGCCAGAAGCATCGCTGTAAATAACAAATCCATCCGAACCAGATGGTATTGTCAGAACAGGTGCCGAAATGAGTCTCCTCTTGAGCTCTTGGAAGCTCTTCTCGCATTCCTCGCTCCATATGAATTTTGGATCCTTCCGAGTCAGCTGAGTTAACGGAGTAGCGATTCGTGAAAATCCTTCCACGAATCTCCGATAATAACCAGCTAAGCCCAGAAAGCTACGCACTTCGGTCACCGACTTTGGCTACTCCCAACTTTGTATTGCTTCTATCTTCGCCGGGTCCACAGATACTCCATGTTTTGACACCACGTGCCCAAGGAATACTACTTCCTCAAGCCAGAACTCGCATTTCTTTAGCTTGGCATAAAGCTTGTGTTCACGAAGTCTTTCAAGTACTAGCTTCAAATGGTGCTCATGATCTTCACGGCTTTTGGAATAGATGAGGATGTCATCAATAAAGACAACAACGAATTGATCCAAATATTCCATGAATACTGGGTTCATCATATCCATGAAGGCAGCAGGGGCATTAGTTAATCCGAACGACATCACTAAGAATTCATAATGCCCGTACCGAGTTCTGAAGGCAGTCTTTGGAATATCCTCAGTTTTAATCTTCACCTGATGATATCCAGAACGAACATCGATCTTTGAAAAGAATTGTGCTCCTTGCAACTGGACAAATAGGTCATCAATGCGAGGTAGTGGATAACTATTCTTGATGGTGACATGGTTTAATTCTCGGTAGTCAATACAAAGTCGCATACTCCCATCTTTCTTCTTTATAAATAAAACAGGAGCACCCCAAGGAGATGTACTAGGACGAATGAAACCGATGTCTAACAATTCCTGTAGTTGGACTTTTAACTACTGAAGTTCAATAGGAGCCATTCGATATGGGGTTTTAGAAATGGGGTTTGTACCCGGTTCAAGATCAATAAAGAATTCAACTTCACGTTCCGGGGGTAGACCGGGAAGTTCTTCGGGAAATACATCAGGAAATTCTTTAAAAACAAAAATATTATCCAAATCTGACTTGTCTCTGTTCAAATCCATAACATGGGCTAAGAAAGCTAGGCATCCGTTTTTCAATAAACGAATAGCTTTGTGGCTTGATATGACAGTGACTAATTTTAGTGGTTTAGTGGTTTGAATTCTTATGACAGGTTGGTTAGGAATATGAAAACTAACAACCTTACGAAAACAATCATTTTTGGCGTGATGAGTGGTTAACCAATCAATTCCTAAAATCACATCAAAAGCAATTATCTTTAAAGAGATAAGATCCACAAGTAATGTGATAGTGCCAACTTGGATCATGCAAGATTTATAAACTGTAGATGTAACGAAGGTTTCACCCAACAGAGTTTCAACAGATAAATCAAAATCTAATTTCTCCGGAGTTAAGTTTAAACGTTGAGCACAAGCAGGAGATATAAAAGAATGGGTAGAACAGGTATCTAGTAAGGTATAAACTTCGCAAGAATTTAAGATTAGCTTATACGTGATCACTTCGTTTGGGTTCCTCACGTTTTGGCCAGTCACGACAAACGCTCTTCCAGGAACCGCTGATTTTGACTTATCCGGGACAGCCCTTGGAATCACCACTCTCGCTGAACTTGGTTTCGCTATAGTACAATCTCGAGCGATGTGGCCTTCCTTTCCACAGTTGTAACATACCTTGGATTGTTGTGGACAGTTTGGGCTGATATGTCCCTCCTTCCCGCATTTGTAACATCTAACTGGCGGTCGTTCTCCTCCCCTAGAATTTGTTGTTAGTGTTGGTGCTGCTGCTGATGCCTTTCCGTCGTTGTTGAATCTTCTCTTTCTGAAATTTCCACTTGAGTCACCTCTTCTATTATCATGGCCACGATTACCACCTGAGTGGTTACCGCCTTTGTCCGTATTCTTCCTTCCTCGCTGGTTATCATCATTCTGATGACTGCTGTCACCGATATGACCCTGGTTGTGGTCCCTCGGTTGAGTATACTCACTATCTCGCTCTAACAACTGAGCCCTGTTTACAACATCTGAATATAAAGAAAATTTATGAGATATAAGGTATTGACGAATCTCGGGTTTTAAACCTCTCAGAAACATCCGCGTCATGCGTTCCTCATTATCCACCAAATGAGGTGCAAACCTGGATAACTCTGCGAACTTTGCCTCGTACTGAGACACCGTCATGTTGTTCTGTTCGAGTCCAATAAACTCTACCTCTTTCGTATGACGAATACTTTCAGGAAAGTACTTGTAATTGAAAAGTTTCTGAAATCTTTCCCAAGACATGTTGAGTGCATCTGGTTGGGTACGCTTCACAGATTCCCACCAGTAATCTGCTTCACCACGAAACATAAAGGTAGCGAATGGAACCTTCTGTTCCTCCGTGCATCCCAAGGCATCGAATATCTTGGTAATTTGCTTGACCCATGTTTCTGCCATGATCAGATCCGGTTTTCCCTTAAATTCTGGTGGTCTCAACTCCTTAAACTGCTTGGCTGTGACAGACCGCGCGTTGTCATCATTTCCACCCGTATTTTGTACATGAGTCTCCCTCGTCTGATTTTGCATGAACTACAAAAAGCTCCTAAACATTCCATCGTTCATCGTTTGCTCGGTAGTGTTGTTTACAAGAGGAATATTGCCTTCCTGTTGCACGTTCTCCTGGTTTGTGACTAAAGGTTGCTCCATAGTCTCGTACACTCCATTGTTAACGTTCTCAGCAACCATTCTTAAATACTACCATAAAACAAGGGTTAATTAAACAAATTAACATGTCATATAATATCCCTATATTATGACCGACCAACAAATAAACTTAGTAGGACACACTAGCAAAGGATTTACTCATCTCTCCCCTCCTAATTCTATTCCCCGATCTCCGCCAGAGACCATATCCCTAAGCTTTGATACCAACTGTGACGCCCCCAAAACAGGTATACAACACCCATTCTAAGCCGCCAAATACATGGTACATAAAGCAAACTACAACTTCAATAAAACAAATGTCGTGTGAAATACGATAATACATACTGTGAGTTTAAATACAAATATTGTCTTCCAGACATTATCCACACGCAAATAAGTCCTCATTACAATTATTCAAACACTATTTTACAGAAATAGTGAGGAATGCTAAAACATCTTTCTAGAAACCTCACTTCATACCCCGACTCGATCCTGCTATGTTCTCACCTCCTGAGAAGAAAAATGGAACAAAAAGGAAAAGGGTGAGCTCAACTAGCCCAGTAAAGAATATTATGACTAAGATAATATACAACAAATTATCGTTTGTCTTCAACAGGAAAAATCTGATAGAATACAATAGACAACAAGTTTTAGATCAACAACTACAGCGGAAACAACAATCCATTAGAAGAGTCACGTAGAGGATTAATTCTACTATCTTCTAATATTTAAGAGTCCATCATCAATATTCTATCCCTGTAACAACAATCAATATACATCTTTAATCATCTTTGCACTACAGGCCAAAGATATTCATTTATATCACCGGTTGGTCATATTCATCTCAACACCTGTTCATCTTTGCACTACGGGCCAAAGATATTCATCAGTAATCATTTATCTTTGCACTACAGGCCAAAGATATTCAATAATATCATCATTAAGGACTGAGGATGATGAAAAAATATTTTTAAGAACGAATCTAGTGAGATAGAAGGACAAATATTAGGGATTCGTATAACAGTTTTATCCAAGATCAATAATACTCCATAATAACCAATTTTGAAGCAGAATTCAAAAATAACGATCAAAACATGGATACAATCAAAGATAGTAGACAAAATAGACATCTTGGACAAAAAGGAAAATTTTCATTTTTCGGTAAATAGTGTCGTATTCATGAATAGTGCCGTATACGTGAATAGTAACCCCGACACAACAAGTTCCAAATTTGATAAAAAGTTCAACCAATATTTTGGCATAATGATATTGAAGAAAATAATAACATTTACGAAAGAAATAACATCCCTTACCTCAAAATAACTGTACTTATGACTGAATTTCGGTATAGGGCTGACAGAAACTCGCACCGTATAGCAACACTCAAAGTATACTCATAAGAATACGCTCGATAATATAGAGAGAGGAAGAGAAAAAACTTTATTTCTGGTGTGATTTTCAATTCTAACTTAGCCCTCTATTTATAGGAAAATGCTAGAACGCCAAAGGAGACTAAATTAATAAAATATTAATATTTACCAAATATTCAATCCCACCCCCAAGGAATCTGATTTTAGCATTTCCCACATGCCCACCTTCTAGAAAAAAATAAAAAAAATGTTTTTGAAATAAAAAAATAATTAAACTTTCAAAATCAATTATTTCGTAACTCCGGAACTTCAATAATTCACAATAAATAGCCCCTTTGTCAGAAAATTCAAATCTCGCGACTTTTTATAGGAATTTCAATTCTCTACAACTTTACAGAAGCAAATTTTCCAAATTCCAAACAGAAATTATTCGAAAATTCATAAACCGATGATTTTTAATTCTTCTAGTCCGACAAAATACTGATAAAACACCTCAGCATTAATTCTTTCAATTATATCCACATAAAATAATATATTCATCAATTATATCCACATCAAATAAATATTTGATTATCATATGAATCAATAATTAATTATTCATAAATAATATTACAGAATCACAATTATGACAACCAGATCGTTCTCAAGAAAGAGGGGGCTTTCTAATAAGGATTTCTCCTTACTGGCGCGCAATTAGATGACCAAACCTCTTCTTGACATAACTTTCTAGACATTGCCAATAATGCTATCTAATAATATTATTCAAATAATATGAATTATTGATCTGATAATGAGAAATACTGTGCAGTGACAATTATTGAAACAATAATAATATAAACTAATAATGCAGCAATTATTGAATCAATATAATAGAATAATGAACAGTAACTACTGTAATAATTATTGAGTAATGACTTCTTACGTACGAATCAATAATTCAACAATAATGTGAAATACCGCGTTCTACTGTGCAACCACACGTATTACTGTATTTTAACCACCAGGTAACCCAACAGTGTTAACGGTAACAATTTACGCCGTTATTTATAAAACTCAATCTTTGTCGTTTTCTTTCATCCAACCGTTTTCCGGTATGGGGCCCACAAATGGCTGCGCCGTCGTACGAATATTCCCCGACAAAAAGAATATTCAACGGCCAAACGAATATTCCCCGACAACAATGATTATTTTATAACCACTTGTTTATTTTGCAAATTTTTCACATTTCACCCATAACCAAAGCATTATATCAATTTAACCCTTATTAATTTAGAATAATGAATAAAGGAAAATTCGATTTTATTTATAATAAGTTGGGGTCTTACATTCTTTATTGATCATACATTATCTCCATGTACAACTTATTATACCCAAGCATACCCTTTGATATACCCTAAGGGTCTTAAGGGATAAGTCAAAGTATAACTCATCATACACAAGATACTATGATGATCTCAAGTCCAAGGATCACTTGTACTACTATCACTACAGGAATTCCTATTGACTGGTAAGTAAAACTCCATTAGGTATTCCTTAGCGAGCCACGTTCAGTGAACTTATTCTCTAATAAGCACCTACATACTTGCTTTAGTGTCTCAACACAAATGATCATGAGATCAATCATCCTCATCCAATGAGCAAGCAACGTATGTACCAATCTATCAGGATTCACTTATCCCCAATTTAGTAATCCAACGATTGGGAACTATTTTACTTTTAAGCTTTCTAAGAATTTAGATCTCATTAGAATGATCATCATCATTATTCTAAAATCATTGCGTAAAACTATGGGTTTATCACATATTATAAAATAACATCGTGTAGATAATTAAAGGCCTTTAATAGATTAATAATTTTTATTAATAAATGAATAAGATTGTTACAAAGTATATGTTTTATCATCAAACATGATTGGCTTGTGTGCATACTACTTTCAGAAACGTTTATGAAGAACAGATTAAAACTTAGCTATAACGAAGTTATATCGATAATTTCATAAAAGACAAACGAGAATTAGAAAGTTAGTAAATGAACCCGAGTGGGTAGGGTTTCAAAAGAAAGTAAGAGAACATAGAAAACGTGAGTCGTGGACTCAAGAACAAACGAGTTTCGAGTTCGGATGACCGAATTACGGATGAACGAACGAAGAGCGTTAAAAATATAGAATGAACAAAGGGTGAAAATCAAGCCAATCGAATGGCATGTTAACGGATTTATAATGAATTTCTGCTCGAGGGGTATTAAAGTACGTAAGATAAGGAAGAGAATGGCTTTGGAACAATCTCGTTCTGAGTTATAACGAAGGAGTTATGAGATCGCGAAGTAAGCATCTCAAAATTGATTTAACACTTAGAGAAATTTTCTAGGGTTAGGGCTTGGCGCCGCAGTGCCAATCATGCCTTGTAGAGTGGCACGACAGCGCCAGGCCGGTTACTACCAACTCACACCGCATCACGAGAAATAAAGAAGGCAGTGGCGCCACAGCGCCAGTGTTGGGAAAAAGGCCAGAGATGAGCTTTTAACTTCTCAGCTCTTGGGGGAAATGTAAGGGAAGATAAAGAATAAAATATTCAACTAATGTAACACTTAATCAAGTGATGTAAACCTTTATTAAAGGTTTAATGTATAGATTAAACAAGATTAAATGACAAGGAATATAAACGCGGGTTACGTAACTGATATCCGGGGAACGTAGTCACGATGAACGAACGTGAGGGATTGCTGTGGTTGTTATTCCTTAGAGGTTGAGCGACGAGGGTAATGAACATGGGGTTCATGTAATGGATAACAAAAGTAAATAAGAGATGAATTATCAAGAAAGCCGTAAGGAATACGAAATTGACTTAATCGAACATTATAGTTTAATAGTTTGTATAAGTTAAGAGAAGTTAGGTGGTGTTACAATCGTAACTTTGATGGTTGACATATGGGAGATGGGCTAAACAATTCCTTCAGAGAGCGAAGGTATATACGAAACTGGCAATCGATCTAACTCATTGTGATGGTAGTGTAGATGAGACGGGAACTTGTTTATTGGTTGTTTGTGGGAAACCACTCAGAGTACCATATGGACTACTAGCAAAAAAACAATGTATGCTGAGTCTTAGAGAAATTATAAGAAGAAGATAAGAATATAATCATCCAAGATGATGAACGTTGAGTAAAACATCTCCGTATGTCATGAAGCCGTAAACTGGTAAAGGAAGTTAGTCACATAAACTTATATTGCAAGAACGTGAACCATAAGAAGTAAAGTTGAGTAAACCAATACGTAAGTTCAATATATGACTAATTGGTGTTTATATTTTTTCCTTATGTGTTATATAGGAATTGGAATGAGCAGTTCAGCGTAAGCTGTAGCTGTGCGTAAGGTAAGTTTCCTATCTTCATTCATATTACATGAATGCTAGTTTCTTAAACTTCTTAGATGTTGTACTTGAGAAGTTCTGTCTATGTGTGAATGTACGATATTTGTACAATGTGGTAGAACGTATGAGGCCTTGAGCTATAATTTGAACACTTCGGTGTTTCTATGATATGCATTATTCTGTGATTGAGCTGTTCAATAAAAGTATGTTCTATTTATACCTGGACCGTTATTGTTAAGTCTGTGCTAATGATCCTAGCCTGACAGGATGTGTATGAAAAAGGTAAAAGAATGAGAGTATTTCAAAGTGAATATGACTAATGTTTTAAGATGATAGGGATCGAGATTATTCCAATTATTCAAGCTATTTCATAACCTTTGTTCGGTTATGGAAGTTCTAAAGAAATCTTTTAATTCTGAAGTTGTTTTTTCAACTGTTATGACTTGTTGGACAATTGAATGCTCACACTTGATTTAAATGAAAAACAATTTTCAGCGAACAAGGTTAGAAGAACTTAAGGATCCCGTAAAGATCAAGCTGACGGTATCCATATGAAGTGTCATTCAGGATGTGACTGAGGTAGAAGATCAAGTGAAGACTTTTAATTTAAAGATGAAATTGAATTATAGATTAGTTTAATGAAATATTATGTATCCTTGGTGGTGGATAAAAGTCACTTTTGTAAGATGAAATGAATAATGTATTTATTATTATTTGTAATGAAAAATGTTATAAGATTTGCAGAACCTGGGATTTGAGAGTGTATGTCGTTATATTTCAGTATATAATAATGTTTGTTGGATGAATGATGTACTCGTGACATACGAAATTCGGGTGTGAAGATAGAAAAGATTTCAGGGCGTTACAAGTTGGTATCAGAGAAGATAGGTTATAAACCTTAGGTAGGAATACCTACGACTATAATTGTAGAGAGTAGGATAAGAAGATCACCACGTGATCATAGTGACTCGTAGTAACATATTAGTTGTTAAACGGTGATTGATTTATAGCTAATGCTATGAATGATGGGTAATATGAAGTAGTACGAGAAGAAGAACTTAGATTGAGTTGTGAAGGATAGTATATGAATTAAAGAAAATTCGTATTAAGTAGAGAGATTTAGAAGTTGTAAAATATCAATTCATGACCCATGTGATAGCTGAGTTATATGAATCTTTGTATGGGCAGAGGTTTGTGCTTGGTGTAACAACTGCTTAGCTTATTACAGTTGTCGATGCTGGGATTTTTGGATGTCCCTTTCCCTTACTTGTCTTTTGGTGTTCTCATTTTAGGTAAGATTTGTTTGAAAAAACAAGTGAAAAAGGTTCGACATGTATAATGTCAACGATGGACTGTTAAGAGTCGCCAGTTGTTTTTTTAAATGGTTGTACCAACACAACCGAGAAAAAGGTTTGCACATTGACCCAGTGATGTGACACTAATAAACGGGTCGGTAAAACCGAGATTCATTAAGGTCCGGGGACTTGGTTATGCGGGGGGGGGGGGGATGTATTAGGGACCCCCCGACAACCGTGTTACCACGGTGACCGCATATTTTTAAGAAACTATTATCTGAATGTGTGTGTGTGTGGGTCAATGTGCTGTTATTTGGAAGTAGTGCGAGGCCTCGTTCGTACCTATATACACAGGGTTTAAATTTATGTAAAAATTCAATTTTTAAACAAGATATGACAGTGATGTTTTACAAAAGAGGTTTTTCAAATCCTGATGCTCAATAGTAATTGAGACCTTTTACACTCCCATTTTATTAAGTGCTCGGCTTGATTGATTTTATTTGACAAATGCGAGGCATCTGTCCGAAAATAATATATAAAATAATGCCGACTTCCTTGTGGGTATGGAAACCATCTGAGGAAATTCAGACAACGCAGAATAATTTACAAGCTGCTTACAGCTGGGAATGTCAATCACGGGAACCGAATCTAGATCCAATGGGATGAATCTGTGATCACATGATTCCTAGGCACACAGAATACTGTAATTTGTATGAAAGCAGTAAGCAAGTATATATATATATATAAAAGATGTAAATATATATATACAAACATGATCACCAACCACGAAGCACTTCCATGGGGGAACAAAATGTTCTTCTACTATTACTAACATTGCAGGAGGACAGATTCGTCTTTTAAGAGGGAACCCTGAAAGACAATCCAAATACATACCGTATACTACTGGAAGTTCATCATCAAACCCCAGATCGCAATCTGGGAGTAACCAAATCCAACCTCAGAGATAACCAACCACGAGGCCTGCAGATACAATACCAGACCACACACCGGAGAAGACTGAATAATCTTGGAGATGACCCCGAGGTATCCAGTCTTAGTCCCAACCATTGGAATAGGTCAAGACAACCTCAGAGATGACCCTGAGAATAGTTAAAGTCAACAGCAAGCCAACCTCAGAGATAACCCTGAGAAACGACTACTACAACTGCGCGAAAACCGGAGATAACCCCGGGAGGGGCAAAATGGTTATTTTTCCAACTTAACTTCACTTAAACTCAAATACACTCATTTCAACTCAAATTAATTCAATGGAAGTCACATAAGAACCATATCTGAACTTTCGAGCGCAAACTACGCAAAACGGCTCACCAAATTGCCTGATGGAAACCCAGGAATGCCATTTTGGTCATGGACCCATCGTCCTGGAATCAAAAAAGGTCAAATCATATATCATTGTGTATCTCTCGGAAAGAGTTTTCCAGAATGGTATGGCACGCTTCCATCGGACTCCCGGATTGAAAGTTATGAGCGACCGAGCGAACAGCGCGCACATACTTCGATACGACGAGACCCACACTGCCCGGGGCACCCTGAACAGCCGCAGGTACACCTACTACTAGGTGCCGTAGGTAGACCTGTGAATCCCCCCCTATAAATATGGGGTTTGGGGTGCTGATTTTCTAAGAGAAAAAGACGGGGAAACCTTGCACAATTCGCTCTACAATCGCCCTACAGTGTATTTTCCCACTTTTAAACACATGTGAGCTCATACATAGCCTCTTTTGTACCCAAAAAAGCCCAGTGTTTACCCATTCTAAAGATATAGAAGCCCTTTTTTAGCATTCAGCTGTAAGCCTTCTAACACACTTTAGAGTCTTTCTCTTCATCTTTGCACACACCCTTCTACACGTTGAGAGTCGTGTTGCTTGCTTTTGCCCAGACTCCGGTCTGTGGTTTCATTTCATTCTGTATATATATATACACTTACATATATATTGACTAACATTATCTAGTTTTGTCTCGATTGAGCCTAGACTTCGGTCTGGAGCGTTTACTTCTTTAATATATATATATATATATATATGAACTATGTGTCGGACTTTGTTCGACAAGCCTGGATTTTAAATCCGGTGCATTTATTCGCTTATATATATATATATATGAACTGTGGCCGGACTTTGTTCGATGAGCCTGTATTTTATATCCGGTGCGTTTATTGCTTATATATATATATATATACATATTTTGTCCCACCTGGGGTTTACTTCTTGGTGGTTGATCGCTTTTACAACTTTCTTTATATTTCTTCGTGCCTGGAGTTTACTTCATGGCAGTTGACCGTATTTACAGCTTTATTTATATTTCGTCCTGCCTGGAGTTTCCTCCGTGGTGGTTGATATCTTTTAACAGCTTTATTTATATTTATAGCTTTTGTATATATATCTGCTTACTGATTTTATATAAACTGCAGTATTTTATGAGCCTAGGAATCATGTAATCACAGATTCATCCCAATGAATCTAGATTTGGTTCCCGTGATGGACATTTTCAGCTGTAAGCAGCTTGTAAATTTTTTTGCGGTGTCTGAATTTCCTCAGATGGTTTTCATACCCATGAGGAAGTCGACATTATTTTTATATCTTATTTTCGTACGGATGCCTCACATCCGTCAAATAAAATCAATTCAGTCGTTCATTTAATAAAAAATGGGAGTGTAAAAGGTCACAATTCCTATTGAGCATCAGGGTTTGAAAGACCTTTTTTATAAAACATCACTGCCATATCTTGTTAAAAACTGAATTTTTATATAAATTCAAACCCTGTGTATATAGGTTCGAACGAGACCTCGCACAACTTCCATATAACAGCACATTGAGCCACACACACACACACATTCAGATAATAGTTTCTTGAAAAGAGGCGATCACCGTGGTAACACGGATGTCGGGGGGTGCCTAACACATTCCCCCCGCATAACCAAGTCTTCGGACCCTAAACGAATCTCGGCTTCACTGACCCGTATATCAGTGTCACATCATTGGGTCATTGTGCAAACCTTTTCTCGGTCGTGTTGGTACAACCATTTAAAAAAAACCAACTGGCGACTCTTAACAGTCCATCGTCGACATTATACATGTCAGACCTTTTTCACTTGTTTTTTCAAACAAATCTCACTTAAAATGAGAACAACAAAGAACAAGTAACGGAAAGGGACACCCAAAATTTCGGAAGTCAATAGGTGGCGACTCTGCTGGGGAATCCAGTAAGAAGACTTAAGCCGCTATTACAATCTTTTCAAAACTGTTACCTGCTTCTGTGTGGATGTTGCATTTACATTTAATGAATGTGTACGAATGCATTTCTTTATTGCACTTAGTGCTTCGCACCATAACTGCATGTGATGCTAGTGCTTTGTACCATAACTGCTTGTGATATTAGTGCTTCGCACCATATCTGCTTGTGATATTAGCGCTTCGCACATGTCATCATTTTCATACGGTGAGACACGATGTATGTGAATGTTTATTGTGTGTTCCCTCCACCAGGAGGCTATCCCGTCGGTGTTTGATTACTGGACTCGTGATAAGACTAATTCTCCGAGGCTCAGGAAAGGCACCACCCAAATTTGCACCAGTTGAAAGGCCGGATTAACTTCCCGTCAAGTAGATTGCGATGATTTGGGAACCTTCATGCCAAAAAGCCACGAGAGTAACCTAAGATAGGTCCGCCTCTGATAAACCCAAAACGGAGGAAAGTCTCTTCATGCTCTCATTTCAATTACTTGTAAACACAATTACTTGTAATTACATTCCATATATATCTCCATGTAATGAGAAATATGAAGATATGTGTACACATACATATTTAGCATGCTACAAATAGCTGACATCCGTTTTGCAGGATAAAAATCCTAAAATGGACACATCACATAGCATGTTATTATACACATTCCCTAAAGACTAAACTATGCAAGTCTTTCGCAGGGAAGCAATTGGTCCCGTTACCCGTTTAAAGTCCAATAAGGCATTGATCCCACCGTTAGGCATGGCTACACTGGGACAGCCTGATCCTACTCCTGTTTCCCGAGAAGAGTTTGAAGGATTAAGGAATCAGATAGCAGAATTGGTTGTCTTTTTAAAAGAACAAAGTAAAAATACGCAGGGCCAGACAATGGCTACTCAACCCGAGTCCTTCACACTAGGGGGCAGTCAGGGCATTGGTAAAAAGATGGAAACCCAGATACCTAAACCTCGTTCCAATAAAGAAATCACAAATCTCAGGGATGATAGAGAAACTGGGGATATAAGAAAGAAAGTCCAGCAAATGGAAGATACCATTTGGTCAATTAAAGAGACTGGAAATTATGGGAGTGTCACCTATTCAGATCTCTGTATATTCCCAGGGGTTCAATATCCTACCAAATTCAAAGTCCCAGAGTTGAAAAGTACAATGGGGTAGGCGATCCCTATACGCACCTAAAAGTGTACATTGGCGAACTGGGGTCTTATGCTGAAAATGAAAGCCTCAGAATGCAACTTTTTCAAAAGAGTCTCACTTGAGAAGCTAAAGCCTAGTATGCCCGACTTGACAATGCCAAAATCCACAACTGGGAAGAATTGGCCCATGCCTTTCTAAATCAGTACAGTTTTCAGTCACAAATGGCACCAGATCGATATCAAGTGACTAAAGTGAAAAAGCAAAGTACTGAATCTTTCCGAGAATATGTCCAAAGGTGGAGACATCTAGCAGCGCAAGTCATTCCATCAATGATAGAAACTGAGACGGTAATGATATTTATTGATATCCAAGAGGCTCCTTACTATGAGAGGATCTTAGCAGGCATAGGAAAGCCATTTGCAGAAATGATCAAATACGGCGAAATGGAAGAGATGGGCCTGAAGGTGGGCAAGATTAAAGACTTCACTGCCTTGGAAGCAGTCGCCAAACATATACAAACTGGCAAGTATGCGAGCGATCCCAAGGGGGTATCCGATAAAGGCAATGAGGATGTATCCCTTGTTGTCAGGGGCAAGCTAAGAGGCCAAACTACAGCCCCCCCCCCCATTTGGAAAATGCAAGACAATCTGCCATCTCAACAAAAGACTGCATTCAACCAATACCCAGACATGAATTTTTTTTTTAAAGAACTGAAAATCGGGTATTCACTCCACTGGGCGATTCCCTTGAACACGTATTAGCGATATTAATGGATCACAAGAAAATTACCGAACTAGCTCCACCTCTGGAACCAGGGAGCAAAAGATACAATCCAAGCCAGAGATGTGCTTACCACTCTTGGCTCCAGGACACGATACACAGGATTGTTGGTCCTTAAAACATAAGATTCAAAATCTGATCGAAAGTGGCAGTATTGTGGTCGAACAACCTGACCAACAAAATGTCAAAACCAACCTTTCGTTGTGACATGATAGGGAAGAAGTAAACATGATCGGGTCAGGAAGTGCTGAAATGTATCCAATTCGTAAGTACATACGAAGGATGGAGGAATACACCCAAAAGCACATAACAAATGTCCTAGAGTGGGAAAACTCGAAGGAGAGTATGCCAGTAATGCAAAAATTGGATGCGATCCAGATTCAACTGAACCTGCTGGCTAAGCTGATCGTGTGCCAACATCAGGAAATAAGGCAATTTTTCACTCAACTATCAGAAAGCCAAGAGAAAAAGGACTCCACGATGAGCCAGCTAAATGAAGAATATCAAAGTAGGCTGGAAATACAAGAAAATGGGGATGATAAAATTGCTAGAAGATCTCGCCAGCGGAAGAACCAATCGGTGGAATGCGAATTCTCAAAGATGAAAGATCAAACAACCTCCAAAAGAGTCCGAAAATTCACCCCTCTGAACAAATCCAATGTAGAAATGCTACACTTTCTGATAAGCGAAGGAAGGATTACTGAGTTGCTGCCTCCTATAAAACCCAAGATAAAGAGTTATGATTCCACCAATATATGTCTCTACCATTCTAACTCACTTGGGTATACGACTGAAGAATGCTGGTCTTTGCGACATAAAATCCAGGATCTTATTGAAAATGGAGAGCTGGATATAGAATTTCCCATGACCAAAAAAGGCAAAAAGGAAATAAAAAGCTTAAGATGTCCATTCAAGACAGGCAGTTCAAATGAGGTGAAGGCTATGAGCGACAATTCTGCCAGAACATATGGTGGAGTGATCCTAATGCAAGAAATGAGAGAGGAGACAAAGGCATCCCCAAAGGAGATTCCCCTACCAACATTAAACGTCCTATGGTTCCAAGATATCAACCACGTTCCTGATTTTATCACCTTGGATGATGCGAATGAAATACTAATACTTTCTAAGGAAGAAAAATCCAAAAAGAAAAGTTCTTTGCATGAAATGACACAACCGTTCGAAGGAAATTTCATGGTCGAATCCTTTGAAACCCATGAAGAAGGCAAAGGAATAGATTAAGGAAACGGTGGTGAGATTGTCAGGGAATCCAACCCATTAGAGAATCCAGAGTTCATCCCTTTTTGCAATGCGTCCATTGCAAATGTCCTTGAGGAATGTACTGAATTAGGAAGCAATCAAGTTATGGCCACAAGCAAAGACATTTAGAATCAAGGGGTAACCTCTATCACGAGCCCTGAAGGCAACATAACCGCTGACAACTAGACTATCAGGCCTCAACTAGCTAAGAAGATGTAGATCCGGGGGATAAAGTTGTGAGTTCCAGAAAATGTTGGAACGGTATCACTTTCTTCGTAGTATGCCTTTTATTTTCCATGTATGTAAATACATAAAAAAACAAAACAAAAAAACAAAACAAAACAAAAAAACATCTCTACACTCTTTTCACCACTTACCCCTTTGAACCTTTTCAAACCAAAGCCTGAATTATGAAAGACCTGATCTCCTCTTCAATAGGAGTATGTAGGCAACCATCAATGGTGTGGTCAAACCAAACAAAAACCTAAATAAATCCTTCTCAAACAGATATACCCCAGACGATGATTGCCCAAACGCAGTGGTCATCATTCGGGAGAAGGAGGTTGATGATAGCCCCTCCATCACTACAGTCCACCAAGACTTTGCCCTCGACAATTGAAGCAGCACTTCTTGCATTAGCCGACGAGGGTAAAAAGGGAAGAAACTCTATCTACCTTGTAGATAGCAATAACTGCTTACTTTTCTGTATAATATTAGCAGTTACTTTTGTCATTACAGGCTAACACTTTGTGTGATTGATCAGTGTTTTATACTAAGTGAAAGCATATTTTGTTTCAGGACTCTGAATTTAGATGTGCATGTACTTGCTAATGAGGTGCCTATTCTCCACAAGGACTATAACTTTGATGTAAAATTGGACTCAGACTTGGTGGAAATACAAGATGACTATGAGATACCTCAGGAGATCAAAGAATGGGTCGAAGACAAACCCAAACCAAATCTTGATCAAACCACCTCTTTTAAACCCGAAACCTTAGAAAACCCCAAACAAATCCAGATTGGTACGGACATCACTCCAAACCAAAGGAATGACATGGTTACTCTATTGACCTTATTCCAGAATGTGTTTGTATGGTCTCACGAAGACATGGTCGGTTTATACACGGACATTATCATTCATCACCTTCCCATCAAAGGGGGATTCAATCCACTCAGGCAGAAGCTCAGCCGATTAAAACCTGAGTTAAAGTTAAAAGTTAAAGAAGAATTTGTGAAACAATTTCAAGCCGGCATCATCATGGTGAAAACATAACCTGAATGGCTATCCAACATAGTCCCCGTGCTAAAACCGGGAAGGGAGGTGCGAGTTTATGTGGATTACATAGATTTGAATAAAGTTTACCTCAAAGATAGCTTTCACGTGCCATTCATCCACATACTCATTGATAATACAGCTCGAAACGACATATACTCCTTTGTTGATTGCTTTACGAGGTGCCATCAAATCATAGTTGCTGAGGAAGATCGTGAGAAAATTATTTTCATCACTCCTTGGGGAATATTTTGCTAGCAGATAATTGTCCTTCGGCCTCATCAATGCCGGAGCTACCTATCAGTGAACCATATTGCTCTTTTCCACGATCTAATGCATAAAAAAGAAAAAAAAGAAAAAATGAAAAAAGAAAAAAAAAAGCTCTTCAACAGGTTCAACAGTTCCTGCCTTAACATCGGCAGGTTCTACAAATGGCTTCGAAGTTCGAAGAAAAATCCTTGCTCCACATTCCTCAAAATAAGAATGGTTTTGCAGATGCTCTAACAACATGGGACTCCTTGATCGACATACATGACAAGGAAGACATGCTAACCCTCACATTTACCCAACAAAAGGCTCCAGCCTATGGGAATTACATGGGAGAAGTATCAGATGAGCTACCTCCCATCCAACACCGTTGATATCAATATATCAATGAGCACTCAAAAGATAGATCTACACCCGCTGAGGTGTGCCTGGCTGAGAAAAGGCGGATCCATTGACTATGTATGAAATTTTACCTGATCGGAGGTGCAGTATAAAAAAAAGATGCAGGACTAGTCTCCTCAAATGTCTGGACCAAGACCAAGCTCATAGACTCATGGATGAGATCCATGGTGTAGTTTGTGGCTCAGACATGATCAGCCCTCTACCTGTAAAGAAGATCCTACAACAGAGAAGTCCAACTACGGCAGTTCAAACAACACGACTTGGTTTTGAAGAAGATCATTGACAACCAAGCTCAGTCTAAAGGAAAATTCGCTCTAAATTGGGAAGACCCGTTTATTGTCATGGAGGTATTGACAGGAGGTGCTTTCAGATTACAGGAAATGGACGACAATGAATTTCTACAACTTATCATGTCAGACACCGTGAAATGGTACTATGTCTAAGGTTACCATCAAGCGAACATCCTGGTTTTGGATCATCAGATCCCCAGTCATTCTTGTTCTTTAACCCTTTACCGCATATAAATCCTTTCCACTCTTTGCCCCTCAGGGAAACATCCTTTCAAGCCAGGAGCCTGGCTTAACTACGATCATACCACTTAGGTCATCCCACCGCGAATTGAACCTCTTACATTTGCAGTTTGGCTACCCATACAGGGGATCAAACTTTTCACACCTCCAGTTTATCCTCAACCTAGGATCAAATTTTCTCATCCCCGCAGTCTGACCTGCTCATGAGATCACATTTTTCAACTCGCCTTGATGGACGAACTACGTCGACCTGATCTCCACAATACACGGGAGTACGTATGAAACCATGTTATATTGTCCGGTCTCACCATAAAAAAAACAAACTCACTCCTATCCATAGCCACATACAAAAACAAGTCCCAAGACACCAAAGATGGTAGGGAATACACACAGATCGACGATCCATTCTGAAAATCCTGAGACATATCACTATCCATTCATCAAGGAGGAGTTCAGAATACATCCAGATCACAAAGTCCTGGAAAAATAAGCGAATATCAACCAAGTAGCAAGGCACAACCAAAAGGGAAGTGAATCAACATATATTTCCCTGCCATATATAATGTTGTTTGATATATACAATGTGTATTGTACATGACAAAATGGCTAAGCTAGTATGTGCAGAGAAATAAAAGCCCATCTACAAATCAGTGTATATGCGGGCTATCAAGTCCAATATGAATTCCTTCTCAGAAGAAGGAGGTAACACCGTGATCTCCTACCCAAGGGTTTCTACACGAGCCAACAGTTCCACTGCCAACTACATTCGATATCTCGGGTGGATATAACGTCATCCCGCTCAGCAACAGCAATATCCCTATGAGTTAGAGCATCATCTCTCTATCAAAGCGACATCTCTACCAGAAAGAGTTGTCAACATCAAAGCCCATATCCACTACCTGTTTACCAGATGGTCCAGAAGTAAAAGCATCTTGCGATCTCGGCATCTTATCAGGTCATCTGTCAAAGCAACTATACCAGACAACAAGCGAGGCTGGGGCAATTTCAAAATTGGCGACAACCGGATATTGGGTCCCTTACAACAAGATTGGGGCAATCTCGGAAGCAGCGACAACTCAACACTGGGTTATTTATCAACCATCCTAAAGTGGAAGATACATCAGTCAGCGTCATCAGTATGGTCCATAATCATCTCAATGGCGATTCAGATATTACTCACTCGCGACTTCATCAACAAAGAGAGTTTTTCATATTAATCCCCATCAACAACTTGCGAAAGGACTGGGGCATTTTACGATTCCAAGGAATGAAAGAAATCATAGCGACATAAGCGTGCCTCTACGAAAGAAGGGGAAACTTGTCAAAAAGTTCTTAACTCAGATGCAGAAGGTCAACGATGAAAGCCCTAGTGAATGAAATCTACACCATCAACATGCGTTAAGTCCTCACAAGCTGAGGCCTCTACACCGACGTTCAAATCTGGGCAGCGAAAGAATGAATTACACCCTCCAGGGATTTTAGCGACATTAAAGTCATCAGTTCAGCCGAGTTATGAATCAAACACTTAAGGAAATGGGGCACAAGCACCCAACAACGAAAGGAAATTCCAAATCACCTCAAAAAGGGTGAGCGTAACATTAGGCAGAATCTAGTGAAGTAATCCATTGAATATTACTTCAGCGAAGGTATCAGAAGATCTGGTATTCTAAACCATTGGCATCCAGAGCAACATCAAGACAGTTCAGTGATAAAAGCCTTGTATACCACCGTTCAAGTAGGAATCGAAAAAGTTTGGCGATCAGCATGATAGACACCATTGTAAACTACAAGCGAATACATCGAGAGGGTCTGGTGATTTCAGAACGTCATCCCCGTCAGAGATGTGGGAAAACATCCCAACTTATCTTCATCAAATAAGTCAGCAATTAAATGCCAAACCATTGGAGTCAACACCATCATAGGCATCAGCAATGATCGGTAAAGGTAAAGCGATTTGCAAAACCATTTTAACATTC